>MU228152.1:2487910-2533253 GCA_018584345.1 Thuja plicata | reverse complement strand
ATGATTGAAGATGAACCCAGGCCTAGCAGAAAAGATACTGTTATTGAAGAAATGTTTGATTGCATTGATGTTTCATGCAATGACCCTGAATCAAGTAGAGAAGAATCAAAAATTACAAAAGAAGAAGTTACACCTAAGGTTCCTAAATTCACATCCAGATACCACTCTAAAGATGATATCATTGGAGATAAAAGCAACAATGTTTTGACCAGATCAAAAGAAAAAAGTCTAGCAATGGATGAAGAGGTATGTTTACTCTCACAGATTGAACCTTTAAGTGTTGAAGATGCTTGTAATAATTCTGATTGGAAGAATGCAATGAAAGAAGAATTAGACCAGATAATTAAGAATGATACATGGGAATTGGTCCCTAGACCCAGTGACAAAAATGTGATTGGAAGAAAGTGGGTATTCAGAAACAAGATGAATGAAGATGGTACAGTAGTAAGAAACAAAGAAAGATTGGTATGTAAAGGATATGCGTAGAGAAGGAATAGACTACACTGATACATTTTCCCCTGTAAGAAGACTAGAAGCCATTAAATTATTCTTAGCCTATGCAACAGTCAAAGACTTTAAAGTTTATCAAATGGATGTAAAGTTAGTGAAGGAAGAAGTTTACATAGAACAACCTGAAGGATTTAATCTTTCAGATGAACCAGACATGGCATGCAGATTGAAGAAAGCACTCTATGGTCTTAAACAGGCCCCAAGAGCTTGGTATGAGAGACTTGATGGTTATCTTACCAAGATTGGATTCAAGAAAGAAGCAGTAGATTGTAACCTATTCACAAGAGAGACACCTGATGGATTATTATTAGTTTCCATATTTGTTGATGACATTATCTTCAGAGGTAATGAAAATCTCAGTACAACATTTGCAAAAGAAATGTAGAATGAATTTGAAATGAGCATGATTGGTCCTATAAAATACTTTTTGGGACTAAACGTAAAGCACATAGATAAAGGTATATTCATTAATCAGTCAAAATATGTGAAGGAAATATTGAAGACCTTCTAGATGGAAGACTGTAAGCCAATATGCACTCCCATGATTACAGGAAGCAAGCTTTCAAAAGATGATGATTCCATAGATGTTGATAAGACATTGTACAAATCTATGGTTGGTAAACTCATTTATCTAACTCAATCTATACCTAACATATCTAATGCAGTTGGCATTGTTGGAATATTTGCAGCTGAACCCAAGCAGAATCACCTAATGGCAATCAAGAGGATATTTAGATATCTAAAGGGAACTATAGACTATGGTTTATGGTATCCTAAATCAGAGAATGTACAGCTTCATGTGTATACAGAGGCAGATTGGTTAGGTTGTATTGATGACAGGAAGAGCACTTCAGAAGGAGTAGTGTTTCTTGGAGATAGGTTGGTTTCTTGGATAACAAAGAAGCATAACTGTATTTCTCAGTCAACAGCAGAAGATGAATATGTTGCAGCAACACTGAATTGTTCAACCATGGTTTGGATCAAGCAAATGGTTAAATACTTTGGCATTCAAGTTGATTATCCTATTTTTATTCACTATGATAACACTAGCACTATCAACATGTCTAAGAGCCTAGTGATGCACACAAAGACAAAACACATAGAGATCAAGTACCATTTTCTGAGAGAAAAGGTTGTAGACAAAGAAGTGAAGTTGGACTATGTGAGCACCAAAGAACAGTTGGAAGATATTTTCACAAAGCCCTTATCAAAGGATACTTTTATGTATCTCAGGGAGAAGCTGGGATTAATTCCCTCTCCTGATTCTATTTAGAAGAAGCAGTGAGAATATCAGTCATTAAGTGACTGATGAATGGTTGACTACTCTACTTCTGGAGTAGTACCTATGCCTAATTGTTTATGGCACCCTTTTCCATTGATGTCAAAGGGGGAGTATATAGTAAGGGGGAGTATGTACTAAGGGGAAGCATATACTCTGGGGGAGTATATACATGGAACATAAACACAGTTAGAAGAACTGAACTAGTGTAGAGGAATCTTTGATGAGGATATTGAGAAGATTGTAAAAGAAAGAGGACATGATGAACAGAGGAAATTTTTAGTATAATATGTTTCCATCAATGTCAAAGGGGGAGATTGTTGGAGATTTGATTCTGTACAGTTGATTGATTATATATTTGTCATTGATGACAACATATAATACACAATAGTTATTCTATATGTACTTATCAGAATGATGACATGAAGACTTGCATGGTTAGATACATGTTTTTTACATGTTTATTATGTTATGTTCATACACGTAGATCTAGATATGATGTTATAGTCAAGTTGTGTAATTCTATTATTAGCAGTTACAATTCTGGAAGAGTATCTGTTCAGAGCCGACATATATAATGTGTTTCTTGAGTTGCGCCTATCTTCAGGATATGCATGTGTATATTCATGATTAGTTATGAGTTGATGATAGTTATCTAAAGGTGCCAAATGTGTTTCAAGAAGATTGCAAAGTTAGAGTTAATTTGGTGATGCCGACTTAGTGAAGCGTCGCGTCTATTCAGTTTATACTTGCGTGGTTGTGATATTGTTTGCATGCTTAGTAGAGCTGACAAGGATGTTATGAAGATTTGTCTTACAGGTCCCATGATCTCATACTTTGAGGAAGATACTTATAGAAAGTCATTTGTGATATGCTAAGTGTGAATGATACGAAAATGGATGAAAGATGTACAAAGCAGATTATCAGAGTTGGTTCATTCATCAAGGGTCTATGTGAAGAAGAAGTGAAAGATTGTAATACACTGGAACTAATCAAGACAATAGGTCTACTCTATAGTTCATCATCATATATAGTTCATATCTATTATACAGAAGGTTGTAGCCTTCACCATTAAGTAGTGAGCTTTTGGACAGTGAGTCCACCACCCCTAATAGGGTTATTTGAAAAAAACTCCTAACAGGGTCTGACCCTTAACCAGGTCACTATACTTATTGCATTCTAAATTAAAACTCCTAACAAGGTTGAAATATCTTCTAATAGGGATTACTATAAACAAGTATAGTTCATTGTGGGTGCTAATTCCCACTGGGGTTTTTACCATTTGGTTTCCCCATAATCAAATTGTGTGTTGTGTACTGTGTTATCTGATTAAGAATTTACTTTGTTGTATTATGAAGTTAAGGAAGTAAAAAAAATTAAATTTATTGATAAATGATTCACCCCCCCCCTCTCAGTTATCCTTTGGGACTATTCTAACAGATGCATCCTTGCTTCTTTCTAGTCCATGTGACAAGTCTGTCACCCATAAAGATTTCTCCTCCAGTTGTACTCTTCCGGTCATCAAGATTCCTAGCCCAATCAACATCGGTAAACACCTTAAGTTCAAATTTTCCTTCTCTTTTATACCATAATCCAAATTCCTCAATATTCTTTAGATATCTTAGAATTCTTTTCACAGTAGTCATTTGTGATTCCCTAGGGTTAGCAGAAATTCTAGCAACAATTCCTACTGCATGTGAAATATCTCTTCTAGTGTGTACAACATACATGAGTTTTCCAATCATTGATCTGTACAAAGTCTAATTTACCTCTATTGTCTTGTCCTCCTTTGTCAACTTACAGCCAGTAGCCATTGGTGTTCCAACTAGTTTGGATTCTTCCATCTTGAATATTTTCAGGACCTCTTTGATGTACTTGGACTGTGTAATGAAAATTCCTTCACTTTGTTGAATGATCTATAGACCAAGAAAAAACTTGACCACACCAAACATAGACATCTCAAACTCTTTGCTCATCTCATTAGAAAATTATTTTCATATCATATCATTACCTCCAAATATGATGTCATCAACAAATATTTCAGCAAACAAGGTGTAGCATCAGTATCTTCTTTTAAATAAAGATTACTATTTTCACTAGTCCTTACAAATCCAATACTTATTAGATAGGAATGAAGTCATTCATACTAGGATCTAGGAGCTTTTTTCAATCCATACAAGTCTTTGCTAAGTCTACATACCATGTCCCTCTTGTCTGGATCAACAAACCCTTCTGGTTGTTCAATGTATACTTCTCCTTCAAGTATTCCATTTAGGAATGTTGACTTGACATCCATCTGGTATACCTTGAATCCTTTGAATGCAGTATAATCAAGTAATATTCTTACTCCTTCTTACCTAGCAATGGGTGCAAAGGTCTCTCCATATTCTATACCTTCCTCTTGTGCATACCCTTTACATACTAGTCTTGTTTTGTTCCTTGTGACTTCTCCATTCTCAGTTAGCTTATTCCTAAATATCCATTTTGTACCGATGACATTCTTGTCATCTGGTCTAGGCACAAGTGACCATGTTTTTTTTTTCTCAATCTTCTCAATCTCATTATTCATAGCACTTATCCATTCCTCATTATCTAGTGCAGCATTGACAGATTTTGGCTCAAACTCACAAATTAAACAATTTGAGTTTAAAGACTTACTTCTTGTTCTTGTACCATCTTTCTTATCTCCTATGATCTAGACCTCTAGATGGTTCCTTCTTACATATCTTGCAAGTATAGGTACAGGTCTTTGTCTATCATCTTGATCAATATTCTGATCTTTATTCTATTCTTCATCACCTTGCACATTATCTTGATCATTATCCTAACCATTGGTATTTGTAGCCTGATGCCCGGGAGAAATTATTTCTAACTCAAGGGCTCTACATTGTTGGTAGGGTAGAGTGTTAGGTTCCTCATTGTAAGTGAACTTATTATAGTCCTCTAGTTCTTTAGTTCTTTCTTGTTCATTCTTCTTTACAAATTCATCTATCTTTACATTTGCACTTTCAATAATTTTTTTAGAGGCTTTGTTTAGACATTTGTAAGCCTTTCTCCTGGTAGAATACCCTAGAAAAATTCCTTCATCACTCTTGGAGTCAATTTTTCCATTTCTATCATCTTTTAAGATATAACATTGACTACCAAAATTTTTGAAATAACTTACATTGGGTGTGTATCCATAACATAGCTCATAAGGTGTCTTCTTGGTGTCTTTCTTCAATTGTAGCATGTTCAATGTGTAAACAGTAGTACTGACAGCTTCCCTCTAGAATATTTGGGTGATGCATTTTTCTATCATCAGTATTCTAGGACAATCAATTATTGATCTGTTCCTTCTCTCAGTAATCCCATTTTGCTGTGGCATTCTTGGTGCAGAGACCTATCTTTTTATACCATGCTCATTACAAAAGTTAGTGAATTCATCTGATATAAACTCACCTCCTCTATCTGATCTCAAAAAATTTAGATCATTACCAATTTGTTTCTCTACCATAACCTTATACCATTTGAACATCTTAAATGCTTCTGATTTATCTTTTAGAAACATAATTGTCACCATTCTAGATTAATCATCAACAAAGAGAATAAAATATCTATCTCCATAATAAATCTGTGTCCTCATGGGTCCACATAAATCAGTATGGACTAATTCTAGAATTTCATCAGATGTATGGGTTTTTCTTTTGAAACTAGACTGTCATTTTACCTTTTCGACAGTTTTTACAGAAGATGTTGTCAGGCTTGGTCATTGTCAGTAAGCCTCTGACATTTCTCTTTTTGCTAATTTTCATCATGTTGTCAAAGTTTACATGACATGGTCTTTTGTGCCATAACCATATGTCTTCATTTGTAGCAATCAAACAAGTGGAGTCAGTATCATTTAGATAGAATAAGTTACCTTTTGTCTGCTCACCGGTACCAATCAGATTTCCAAATTTGATGAAGATCTTTGCCTTCTTATTTTCAAATGCTACTTTGTGACCTGAATTATTCAACTTAGAAACACTCAATAGATTATAATTCAATCCATTTACCCAATAAGCATTCTCACTCTTTATCTGGTTATTCAACATTATTGTTCCTCTACCTTCAGCTGGACAAGGTGTGTCATTTCCCATTCTTACTGATCCACCCTTGTAGTATTCAAAAGTCTCAAAATTTTGCTTATCACCAGTCATATGATGAGTGCAGCCACTATCTATGATCCAAACATCATTTTTTCTAATTTTAGATATGAGAGATGTTTCTACATACCTTTCTTCATCATCATCTAAATCATCCTTTAGAGCCACAAACACCATCTCAATGTCTTCATTAGATTTGGTGTCAATATCATCATCCTTGCATTTTGATAGGTAGCTGACCTTCTTTCCTTTGCCCTTATAGTCTCAATTATCTCTTCTTTCTGATTGTTGGTAGCTTCTTTAATCACCTCTGTCATACTTCTTAAAATATTTGTCATTACTTTTGTCATCTTTTCTTCTGTTAGTACATCTTGCAGCAAAATTTCCAATCTCTTTACAATTAAAACAAACAAGTGGTAATTTACCTTTGCCTCTCTCTATTCTTCTGACCATAAGTGCTTCAATTTCATCAAGATCATCTTCTTCATTTTCATGATCACTATCTTTTCTCTTAGTATTTTTGTGAATTGATTTACTTATTCTCATAGAAGTTTTGAATGCAGACTCTATGTTTGGTAAGACACTATTATCAAAGTTATTCATCTCAAATGAAATCAGTCTTCCAATTAAATTGTCTAGAGTAACATTGCTATTTTCTGTTGCTCCCATTTCTTGAATGATAGATACTCTAATAGCATAAGTGGGCAGTAAGGTTCTTATAATTTTACTTACCACTGTATCTTCCCCCAGTACACCTCCAACTCCTCGGATAGCATTGACTACTTCTTTAATTATTGTGTTGTACTAAGTGATTTTTTCTCCTTCTTTCATTTTTAGATCATCAAACTTTCCTCTAAGGCTTTCTACCTTGGCTCTCAAAACATTTTTTTCACCACCATGTACAAGCTTCAATTTGTCCCACATCTGCTTTGCAGTTTTTCATTCTTTGACATCTTCAAATTTAGGATTGGAGAGTGAGAAAGCAAGCTCTATCATCATTGGATTATGTTCATGCTTCTCTCTCATTTGTTTAACTGTTGGTGCTCCTATGGTAAACACATATTTAGTTTCTAGGAATTGAGTGACATCATTACCAATACCTGATAAGTGGAGTCTTATTCTGCTCTTCCATGAAGCAAAATCATCTTTGTTCAACTTGGGTACATCTCATCTGTTCATCTTGTGATCTTTAGCTTAGGTCTTGAAACCTTCCTTCTAAGCACACAAGCTCTGATATCAATTGTTATTAATAACTGAGAGGGGGGGTGAATCAGTGGCCTCAAATTAATCCTTAAATCAACCCTTCAACTCCTATAACCACTAATTGTTTCTCAAGTTATGTTTGTCCTACAAGATGAATGCCTTGAATTATATCAACTTACTACTTGTCAAATTTCTTTGTTAAAACTTCTTAATTTTTACCGATAAGCAGTTATCCATTTACCGAAATACAGTAAAATGCAGAGCATACCAAGAAATCCAGAATGAATTATGTAAGATATAAAATAGTAAAGAAATATATCATACACACATATAACACATGGATTTTAATGTGGAAACCCTATTAAGGGAAAAAACCACTGGGATCGGTACCCAAAATTTTCACTCTTCTAAAGTGAGCCCTATTAGGAGCCAACCCTGTTAAAGGTTACAAACATACTTTTAGGTGTGACCTTGTTAGAGGATTTTACATATATAGGTTTTCACTTAGTATCAGGCATCTAATGCTGCCATCCTTGAATTAGCCTCTCTTTTAGACTGTCATTAGGCATCGGGCATATCCAATGCTACTTTCATGAATCAACCTTTTTGGTACTCCTTGGGATGTACCTCAATATATAGAAGACTGTTAAGTCCTGCTCTGTTAAGAGACTTGATGCTTCAATGGTTAAACTGAAACAAAATGACCTATTTCTAATGCAACTTGAGTTGCAGATTTTTAGATCTATTTAAGTACATTACCTCTCTGATCAATGTATCAATTCAATTCTTTTGTGCTCCATATTTTTTTCTCTGTGATGTTGTGCTTACTGTTTGTTGGTGTCTACTAAATTCCTTAGCTCTCCTTCAACTTGATTGATCATTACTACATGAAGTTGTTCTTCATCAATTTCTCTTTAGCATCCTCGTTCTATTTACTCCCTTTAATCCCCTTTTCATGTGATACAAAAAATGAATTAAGCTTGTCTCTTATATAGACATGATATTCACTGTTTCTTGATTCTCGATTCTTGGCGTGAAAAACAATCCTGCCAATTTGATTTAAAGCATAACTCCTGATTTGTCTCATAGTTATCTTCATGCCAAATGTATAAATCAGCTTTAAACCAATTACTTAACTCTAGTTGAATAAAACAAAGAAAAAAACTAGTTAAGTCTATCTTTAGCTCTTTCCAGCTAGATATTTTGTCATTTTCTGAACTCTTTGTTCCGTCAGTCAATTCTTCAGTTAGTCATTGGTTACAACTACCAATTCCATTAGTGTGAATCTAGTTAGCTTTGGGATCTCCATCTATTGGGCATCATTAGATTTTTACTCGTCGGGCAACTCTGTTTTCAACTTGTCAAGCATCTTGTGGTTTGCTTCATCAAGCAACACTGTCTTCTGCTCGTCGAGTATCACTGTGACTTTTATTATTTTCCTTGACTGATGGTGTGCACTCCATCGGTGTTATCTATCACTTAGTGAATACTTGAATTTTATGCATTGTTGAAAGCATAACCTTTGTTGCATTGATTCTCTGAAGTGTTTGGCATTATGTACATGACCGTACAGATGATATCAAGTTGACATCAATGATAATACAAACGATTAACTAATTTAATGCCTTGCATTATATTCAACTTAAAATTATCAAACATTTAATCAATTACATGTCATCATTATTTTCATTTGATATGGTATCTAAGTTGAGATTGGAAATATCTAATCATCCTAATCCTTACAGGGCCACTTGGATAAGCCAAGATCAACGTGTAGAGGTTAGTTAGAGGGCATTTTTTGACTTCTCAATTGGACCATATCAGGATCATGTGCTTTTTGATGTAATTCCAATGACTTGTGGACATATAATCTTAGGAGGAACATGGAAACATCAAAGGAAGACTATTCCTAATGGATATACAAACAAATACCTAGTGCATAAGGATGGAAGAAGATACAAGTTAAGCCCTTTAACTTGTGGTAATAAGAGAGACAAAATTGTGATATGTTTTGGAGATAAAATGAAGGGTTTGAAGAGAGAGGACATAGGTTGGGAGGGAGATCCTAAGAAACAACAAAGTCTAGTTATGATAGGGGTACAGATTAGACCCTTGGAGTAGTGTTGTGTGGGTCAAAAGACCATCAGAATTGGCACCATTGTATTTTCTATAAGGGTACAGAGTAGGGGAGAGGGTAATCCTTCAAAAGAACATGTTTGGATAGGTCATAAAAGACAAGGAAAAATAGAGAATAAGAAGGAGTAGCAGCAAAGACTGACTTTCCCAATATGGGGACTAAACACCATGTTTTGTGTATAGTCAGAAAATGGAAGCACTTCCATTGTAGACTGGTTTAGCCTTTTGAGTAAGTAGTTTGGGGTCATGTAAAGCACCTTGAATGGGTCTCTGACTTGGATCTAGCTTTCTCCCCTATTCTTCCCCATTTCCCACTTTTCTCCGGCCTCTTTCTGGCATCCTAAACTGCAAAACTGAGACTTTTGACCTCGGGGTCAAAATTGACCTTTCTAGGTCAAGTTCATCCTCAACCTTGACCTAGGTCAAGGTCAAACTAAACCTTGACCTAGGTCAGAATCAACCTTGATTCATACCCAAGGTCCAAATTTCATGTTTATGGGGTTTCCAAATGTCAGGCTTTGGAAAGGTTTAATTCCCACTTCTGGGTAGACTGTTTCGGTCTTCGGAGCAACAACTCTTGAAATTATATTTAATATAGGTCCTCTTCTAGGGATATAGGTCTAATTGGAATTTAATTCTCCTATGTAGGCCTCTCTAGAATATTTTTCCCTAGATTCATATATAAGGAAGCCCTCTCCTCTCATTTTCTTTAAGTATAAAAGAACAAACCATCTGAGACACAAGAAGCAATCACATCCATCCAAACTCTATGCATGATCTATTAAAGAAAGAATCTATTATCAATCATTCAAGCATTCAAAGAAATTCAACTGTTCAATTCATTAAGAAGATCCATTGGTAGCCATTGAAGGATTCAAGCTCTATGGAGCCCTCTTGCTGAAGATTTCTCCATCCACAGTCCTCCAAGCCTCTTCCTATTCCAAGTTCCATTCAAGATTGGTGTTGAAGATCTACAAGAAATTGATTTGAGACATCCTACATTTGACATTCTACATTCTACATCCATTTGGTGCATACATACTTGTGGATCCACGGATTGGAATCTTCCACATGGGTTTCTATACAAGCAAGGGACAGGTTCAGAAAAATGAATTGGAGTGCAGATACAGATACCCTTTGATCGCTTGTTATAAAGGCTCAGAAACTAGGCATAATCCTTTAACTCTGGGATTGGACATCCAACTAAGCACTTCATCCACTTTATACTAAACTCATTTAATATGTCAAACCCATGGACGTGTTACTTGAAACAGGCTAGCAAAATATATGCACCAAGCACTTTCTCAGCCAATCATTCTATAATTGCTGTAGGAAATAAATGTTGGAAAGGAACTACTCTATGGCTATAGGAAATAAATGCTTTACAAAGGAAACTATACTATTTCTGCATGAAATGAATACTCAAAGGAAAGCTAAAATATTGTTGTCAAAGTAGATGCTTGAAAGTAAATGATGGAAATCAATGCTGCTAGGAGGATGGAAGAGTGCACACAAACAATTATAATGCCTTGGTTACTCTGCCACTCGGCCGCAGGAAGCGGTAGTTTTCCTATGGCTTTGGCTAGAGGAATTGTTCAGCATAGAAATTGAAATAATAGAAATGCAGGAAAGTGAGCTAACTAGAATGAATCTAACTATGGATTCCTCACCAAGTGGGACCCCTTGGGTGAGTACCCAGAACACTCAATTACACAGAATTGAACTCAAAACTTCATTTGCTCATTAAATTGAATAATAGAGAACAAGAATTCTCAACAATTGTGAAATAACATAATGCAACTATAATAATAATACTACTTCCCTCCTTCTCATGTAGGAGTGGGGATTTATTTAAATGGAAAAATATCTAACTGCTAAACTCCACATGCACTAAGAAAAGGTAGAGCTTTTATTACAACTAGCTAATAGAAAGGAAAACTAGAAAATAGGAAATAAAATTGGTCCAGAAGAGAGGAAAGAACTGCGTAGACAACAGATCTAACTTCCCACTCTCTCCTAGATTTCATCAAGGAAATTATTGTGCTTGCCAAGTCTTCTCTCAACCATCTCCACCTGGATTAACCAGAAACCTTCCACCGCTGCTATGCCGATGTTTCATCCATGTGCATCTTTTGTAGGACTGAGTCAAGCATCCAGCACATAGAAGTTCTTACCTGAACAAGATGACAGTTTCTAATTCGATGTACTGCATTAAAACCATTAGGATAAAAGAATTCATGACATTTATTCAAAGTACATACATTATCTTTTTCTCAAACAATCAATTCATTCATAAAACATGATCATAATTTCATAGCAATAAACATAGCATATTCATCCCAATAAAGCACATTAAGTAGCATATGTCCATGGCGTAGGTTTAGTGGTTGAATACCACATAATAATAGTTTTAGAGAATAAAGTCTTGAAATAATAAAAGAAAACATAAGAAAGGGCCTAGCAAAAGTTCTTCTAAGGTATCTAAAAGATGCCATTAAAATGGCCTATCATTCTACCCCCTATGAAGACTAGTGTCGGTCCTTAGGCACTGAGCCATTTTAGATCTTGGCAAGAACCTAGAGGTCTCCTTCCTATGTTTCTACAACCATGGAGGTGCCAACTCACCAATAGAACCCATTTGTGCACTCCATCTTTACCCATCTTCTTAGTTCCTGTTGTTCATCTATTTCATCATCCACATAGTTGTACAATGGCCATAAAAGTAGGGGAGGCTGAAAGGTGAGTGGAAACCATCACTCAGGCCGTGGTTGTCTTCCCTGGCATATATACCAAATAACACACTGCATTGTAGCCCACAAGTTAATCAAATTGTGTGGCTCTTCCTTCTTAAGCGCTAGGGTAAGTCTTTCCCATCTTTTCTTTAACCCTTCAGTTGCCCTGTCCCAGTCTGATAATGACAATTTTTCAAATGCTGAGAAAAATTCCTCATAGATTTCCAGAATCCATTTCCTCAGTGCAGAATCATGAAATCCATAAATAATTTGCATCCAGTCACAGTAAATCCGTCGTGGTGACCGACTTTTAGGGTGTAGGGGAAATGAAATGGAATTTTCCAAGATTCTATACTTATGTAATTGCTCACCATATTTTATTTCATTCTGAATCTAGGAAACAAGGGAAGACAAATGAATATCACCAATAAAAATAAGGGGATTCCAATAAGTATTAAAAGGAACAACATAATTGTGCATGTATAAGTCACATAGAAGATTCTGAACACAATCAGGTGATGTGTTGTATGCAGCCACAAATTCATGTGGGGTTTCTATGCCTGAGCTAACATCCCAGAGGAATCTCATTAATTTAAACAGGAAAAACCACTCCTTGAGCATAGGGCATAAACTCGTGGGGGTGGTCTGCATTCTATCAATTATGGAATTATATCTGCAATGTTATTTACCTTATTCTATAGAAATTCAATTTCTTGTTGTTTTCTTTGAAGCTCCCTTCTTAATTTTGTCTTTTCCAGTTCCCACATTGATTTTTGATATTGTATTTCATTGAAATAGTCAACCAAGAGAGAGTGAATAGTTACCTCTTTAGGTTTCCGATGTGGGACCACCCTGACTGCTTGTGGGTCTTCCTCTTTCTTTGGAAAAATTGGCACATTTTCTAGAACAAGGGGCCTTTCCCCATGACTACCTTCCTGTAGAGAAGAAGATTCTCTTAGGACAACTTTAGGCTCTGCCACTTTTGGTATTACACACTCTGCTTCTAGAATCACCTTAGTGGTTGTAGGATTCTTTTCCATCATGCCCTAGCATTCAACAATAGGACTGCCTATTTGTGATTGTTCCTGTAAGGGTTCTTCCAAGGAGACATGAGAATTATTAGCTGTAACAGGGGAAATTTTGTCATCCGGTTGTGTCGTGTTCAAATGAACACTTCTGCGCAATGGGGTATCTATAGAGGCTGCAATTTTCTTCTATGAAAGTTTTCTTTTCTTGGTCGGTGTAGCTAGAGGAGAAATAGTGGAAATAGGAATATCTTGACTCATATATTTTGCCATTTTTGCTTTGCCTTTGCCTTTTTTATATTTTTTCCAAGAAACTGTATGAACCTTGGTTTCTCTGCTCCCTGAAGTAGGGTTTGGATGGAGAAAGGGAACATTCTCCTCATTAAATCTTGAAGGAGAAGAATTCCTCAAGGGTTCATCTTGTTCAACAAATTCTTCTTCCTCCTCAAGGTTATTTCCCTGTTCTTCTTGATTCTTGGGTCATGGCCCCTCTCCATGCAATTCAACATGAGGTGCCATAATAAATCTATCCCAAGACCTGGGAGAGACATCCCTCAGTGAACTTTCCACCAATATTTTAATTAAACCATGGTGGGTCACTGCGTTCTATCATCCCTTTTGTACCTCTTCAGCACTTAAATTCAAAAGGGCGTAAAGAAAATTTGGAACATTTACTAAATGGTTTTCATAAATGGCTCAATAATTTAAAGTGAACTACATGAAAGAAGGAAAAATGGCCCTCAAAGGTAATGTACCTTTTGACATGAAAGGTCAACTAAGGAAATTCCCCTGGAAGAGATATCCGCTTTACTCCCCGTTTACTGTAATACATTGGGGCGTCTGCTGGAAACACAAATTCCACTCTGGTTGTTCATGTGTCATGCCTATGTGGAAATGATTCACCTATAGATAGAATTCCAGAGACTTTGACAATCTATGCTTCTGAAGATTCAATTCGCAATCCCTTAACATATGCAACTCCATTGTTGTACATTCTCAGAAATTCCATTGTTGTATCTTTGTCATACCCATTTAACCTAACAAAATAGGTGAGCCAACCTACTCTGTTAAAAACCTAAATTCTACCCTGGTCTTGTAACAATACTAGGTGGTTTGATGGTTCATGTCGTATAGGATAACCACCCATTCTGCTACTTGAAATTCCAACAATGTCTAAGAATCTCAAAAATCTCCTTACTCCACTGAAACTCTCTATTCTTTTTTTTTTGCTGAAAATCTCTCTGATGTGCCCAGAATTTGAATGAAAATTTTCTAGTATTTTTGGGTAGAGAAGACACAATAGAAGATTTTGAAATAATGATGTGAATTTAAGCTAAAATTTTGAGTTAAAAATAGGGTTGGTTTTGACAGTTTACACACAGGGGTTGTCAATCATAATTCTGATGTGATGACTCAATACAATTCAAGTAGAAAAAAATAGTAATGACAAAGATTGGCAATTATTACAGCTGATTTGGAAATGATGTATGTTTTGAGCTAATGGGATATTTCATTTATTATACACAAAACCCTATTTACTGCCCCTGACAAAAAAAGTGACAAGTGTCCTCACTTGCATGGTAATGTATGACAAAAGCATGGATGAATCACTCTTATTAATTACAATGTGTCAGTCATATTAAATGAAGTAAAAAATAAAAATTTAGGCAATGAAGTAATGCATACCTTGGAATATCATACCGTTAAATACCCAATTCGAAAAGATTTGATGATGTTGGTAGAGTAAAAATTTGAGTTGGCGCAATGATGAGGTGACGTGAATGCGTTGATGACAGAAAAAGATGATGAAAAAGTGGATGGAATGACATTTTTATTATGGAAAAGAGATTTTCATGGGAAACAAAAATTTTATTATGACTGCATGCGGGAAATTTTCAAAGAGATGACAAGAGTAAATAATTACTCTTGTTGGCTGTAGGAATGCCCTCAGTAAGAAGAGGTCCTTCGGCTGCAAGAAAGTCTCCAGCTGGAGGAGGTTCTTCAACTACAGGAGGTCCTTCACCTACCAAAAATTTTTCAGTAGGAGGAGGAGGTTCTGTGGCTACAGGAGACTTAGTGGCTACAGGATAAATCTCAAACTGCTGCAGGAAATCAGTCTTTGTCTGTGGTTTATGGTATAGTCGAAGCCTATGACCATTCACTAGTAACTTGAAATGTACAGGGTCGATAGTGGATAGCTGAACTACTCCATTAGAATAAACATGAATAATCTCATAAGGGCCAAGCCAACGTGTTGTAAGATTACCTTGGTTTTCTTGGATTCTTGAGTCATACAAAAGAGCCCAGTCGCCAGGAGAAAACTGTTTGGAAAGGATGTGAGAATCATGCCATTTTTTCCGCTATGTCTAAACCAACTATGTGTACTGTAGGGCTGCCTTCCTTATCTCATCCAGCTGGTTAAGGTGCAGGATCATGTTGCGTTGTGCGTCAATAAGATCAATGTTTAGTTGCAATGTCATTTGTAAAGTCTTATATTCAAACTCAATCGGCATCACAACTATTTTTCTATATACCAACTCAAAAGGGGTAAACCCTGTCATGGTTTTCCATGTAGTGCGGTAGGCCCATACTGCTTCTTGGAGGTAACTGCTCCAATCTTTCTTGTGCAACTAAACTGTCTTTGTGAGGATAGATTATATCTCCCTTTTAGTGATTTCTACCTGACCATTTGCCTGTGGGTGATAGGGGCTTGATTTTTGGTGGTGAATATTATACTCATTCATCAGAGTAGTAATCAATGTGGAGGTAAATTGAGCTTCTTGGTCAGTGAATAGCTCACAGGGTACACCATAGTGTGTGAATATCTCCTCATATAGAAATTGTGCAACTCCATTATCTCTGGCATGCTTCATGGCTCTAACCTCCACCCACTTGGTAACATAATCAGTACATACAAGTATGTATGAATTGTCATCAGATGCAGGAGTGATGGGACTGATGAAATTGATTCCCCATTTATCAAATGGAGTCACTACAACCTGAGGAAAGAGTGGCATTTCATCAGATTTCATAGATCACCCCATCCTATGGCATTGATCACACTTCCTAGTGTAATTGGTTGAACCCTTGTAGAGGGATGGCTAGTAGTAACCAATATTAAGTACCTTCATGGCTATCCTTTTGGCAGAAAAATTTCCTCCACAGGGCTCATCATGACAAGCCTATAGGATTTCATAAGTTTCATCATCTTGAATGCATCATCTCAATACTTGGTTGGGGCCAGTATAAAATAAACAATCAGAAATCCATGAAAAGTTGATAGTTTTCTCTATTAGTAACTGCTTTTCCTTTGGAGAGAAGTGTGGAGGTACCTTTTGTGAAACTAGATAGTTAGCAATATCAACATACCAGGGTGCTTTTTCTGCAATGGAGAACAGGTGGTCATCAGGGAAACTGTCATCAATTTCCATAGGTTCATAAACATTCTATAGGCATGAGAGAAAATTGGCCACCATATTTGATCTGTCTGGCTTATCTATGATGGTAATATCAAACTCTTGTAGCAGCAACAACCATCTAGCTAACCTTCCTACTGTGGCAGGTTTATTAGCTAAGTACTTAATAGTTGCATGGTCCATATGCACAAATATTTGGTAACCAGTGACATAATGACAAAAAATTTTTAGAGCATAGATAACATCTAATAGCTCCTTTTTGGTAACCGTGTAGTTCAACTCAGTTCCTTATACTCAGTTCCTTATAGATTTTTGCTAATAAAATAAATAGCGTGTTCTAGTTTACCTGCCTTCTATCCAAGAACTGCTCCAACAACATGATCAGAGGCATCTGTATGTATGTGGAATGGGAGTGCCCAAATATGACCTCACACAATAGGTGCCTGAGTGAGTACAGACTTCAGTTGTAGGAAAGCTTCATCGCAGTCTAATGTCTAGATAAAGTTAGCATCTTTAGTGAGCAGTGAATACATAGGCTTGGCCATCTTGCTAAAGTCCTTTATGAATCTTCTATAATGCCTAGCATGACCAAGGAAGCTTCTGACATCCTATTGTTTGGTTGGGGTAGACAGATTCAAAATGAATTCAATTTTGGCTGGGTCTACCTGAATGCCAAGAGAAGAAATGTAGTGACCAAGCACTACTCCTTCCTCCATCATCATAAAACATTTCTCATTTTTCAAAGATAGGTTGTGCTCTTTACATCTGGTGAGGACTTTTTCCATATTTGCAAATGCTTCCTCATAAGTTTCCCCATAAGTTGTAAATTCGTCCATGTAGATCTCCATACAGTCATGGGAAATATCAGCAAAAATGTTGATAAGTGCCCGCTGAAAATTAGTAGGAGCATTATAGAGGCCAAATGGAAAAATTGAATAAGAAAAATTCCCAAATGGGCAGGTGCATGCGGTCTTTTCCTGATCCTCTAGAAGAATCTGAATCTGATTGTATCCACTGTACTCATCCAAGAAAGAAAAGTATTTCTTTCCTGCTAGAGAATCTAGGACTTGATCAATGAATGGAAGAGGGAAATGGTCCTTTTTGGTAGCATTGTTAAGCTCTATGTAGTCCACACACACTCTCCACTTTCCACCTTTCTTAGGAACTATGACTAGTGGGGAAACACACTGGCTATCTAATATATGATATATGAAACTGGTGTTAAGGAGTTTTTGGAGTTCGGCTTTGACTATCTCACGAAGGGCAGGGTTGACATGTCTTTGAAATTGCCTTACTAGGGGTTTATCCTCTAGGAATATCCTATGAGTGCATAAATTTGGGTCCAAACCTTTCATATCAGCATAATCCCAGGAAAAAGTTGTAGCACAAGTCTTCAGTAGCTTGGTCAATGATGTTTGCTACTGAGGAGAAAGTTTGCTAGTAATGTTTAAGCAACATTCAAGGGAACTTCCAGTTGCTTCGTGAGCTCGAGCATAGATGCATTGATCAATGAGCGTAATTGGATCTCATAGGGAAGAATTTGGCAATAGAGCTGGTTGGATACAAGGGAAGATATTTGGTAATCAGAGTATAATGGCTGTATAGAGTAGTTTTGGAAGGAACTATCCAAAGGGTCCAAGTTCGATCCATACTGGTTATGCAGGATGTTGGTGATTACTTTATCTTCCTCCTAAAGTTGCAGGAAGAAATCCCTTGTTAAAATCATTAATTGGTAGGCTAAATTAATAACTTCAGCTTCCTCTCCTACATCTGGCCATATGGGAGAGGCTAATTCCATTTGAGGTTGAGTAGGAGGATACAAGGCCAAAGTTTTGGTGTGCTAGCCATCAGAAATGGTCATATCTCTTGACTGACAACCGATGTAGGCATCAACAATAGCCAACCAAGGATGTCCCAAAATAATTTGATAGCCTCCTAGGGTAGCTTTTGGAAAGAGGATCATGAAATTTGTAAGGTAGGACTAAGACTCTAGGTCAACCACAATGTCCTCCACCACTCTATCAGGCTTTACAATCGAACTGTTGGCAAGTTGCACGATAGTAGGTGTATTGTGGAGGTTGGTGATACCAAGGAATTTCATAATGTCCTTGGTCATGACATTAATGGTTTCTCCTAGATCAATCAAGACATTTTTTATAGTAGTCCCATTAATAATGACCTCGACAACAGGGCTGCCAGGGTCAGAATATTTTGGGATGGTAAGCTTCCCTAACATGATGTCTACCAATTTGCCCAGGACATGGATAGTCTGGGGTCTTCTTGTGGCCAATATTTTTAAAGAAAACTTCTATGATGTATTTTCCATAGGTTGGAATATCTTTGATTTCCTAGAAAAGGGGAATTTGGACGTTGACATTCTTTAACTGGTCAAAGAAATTGAACGTTGCTTCATCAAAGGTCTTCGGATTGCTCTGCTGTAATCTGTGGGAAAGAAGGAATGGTAGGCTATTTGGTCTTATCTGGTGATGTAGGGGCTACTAGATTAGATGGATTTTTAGGTTAATTGGGCTCCTCAAGATGCATTTCAGTAATTATAGGAGGCTCAGGTGCAGGCAGAGTGGTACCAAACTGCAGATGAATATTATCGAGGTTAATTTCATAGGCAGGGTATTGCATGGGATACTGTGACTGGTTTGTAGCATATACATATTACTACAGTGGAGGATGTCTATTGTTAGGGTTTGACTATAGTTGTGTAGGTAATTGAGTAGGCTTAGGAGGTAGATTAGTAGCTGTGGTAGGTGGTAAAAGATCTTGCTACTGTGGAGGCTGCATAGGTGGTGGAAAAAAATCTTTGTGGTTGATTTGGCCATTGCTGGCCACCTTTCCACTGTGGGTTTTTCTGCCAATTACCTTGCGGTGGCTACCATGCCCCTTGATTTTTTTTCCAACCTCCTTGAGGGTTTGGCCACTGTGGATTGGGGTAATTCTGCCACTGATTCTGGGAATTATTCTAGGGAGGATTTTGGTAATTAATGGGGGGTTGCCATTGATTATTATAAAATGGACCACTAAATGAAAGAGGATCCTAGGGCACACCTTGTCTCTATAATCATGGTCATCGGTGAGTGATGAAGAATAGTTGCTCATCCTCTGGTTCAATTGGTTTTTAATCAATCAGAATTTGTGTAGTCTCCATGTTAGCAACCAGTTTGTATCTGTAGTCTCTCTTTTTCTGTCTACAATGTGGACAGAATTTTGCTAGCATGGCCTCTTCTTCCTCATGTTTCTTTTTAGCCTACATGGTGTCCAGCTGGGTGGCCATGTTTTTGATGATATCTTGCTTAAAATTGGACAAGAGATTGGTTATCTTGATCTGTGAAGCACCAACACCATTGGACTTCCCCAGAGTGGACCTATATCCTCTTCCTTTCTTAACAACAATTCTTGAGTATTTAAGGCATATCTTCCAAATATCATCCCATGATGCCTGGGTGACATCTCCTCCAACCATTAGGTCTATTGCCTCTGTGCATCCATCATGAATGCCTCGCAAAAAGAGCAACTTCTGAGATTCTTCATTGTTCTCGTGCTGAGTATTCTTCTGTAAATTGAACATGAACCTTGAGACATAATCCTCAAGACTCTCATCCTCCTTCTATGACATATTAAATATGTCATCCCCTCACATATCATTCCCTCAACAATACTCCTTATATTTCAGCAAGAAAGCATCATTCATTTCATCCCAATTATGGACAACATCCTATCCTAAGCTCATAAACCATCACAATGTAGACTCTTTAAGTGTTGCAGGGAAGATCTTAAGCCTATGGGCATCGATGGTGTAGTCATAGATCCTACAAAGGATATCAAACTCAAAGATAAAGGTATCTGGGTCCTTTGTGACAAGGCCATAAAATTTTGGAAGAGCAGAAGAGGTAATATTTTTGAGGTTGTTATTATCTCACTGATCAGAGATGGGGAAAGAAAATGTAGTAGGATTAGCTATCCTTCATTGTTGCGGAGGTGGATTTTGAGGTAGGTTCTAAGGTTTGTAGATGACTAAGTGCTAAGGCTTTTCTTCTCAAGGATTATGTAGTTCTAGATTGGCAAAGGCTTCAACAAATAGATTGGCTTCTGGTTATTCCTGGAAGAACCCACAAAAGTCACCCTTAGAAGATGAGGATGATGAAGGGGATTCAAGGAGCTCAAAAATAGCATCAATGAACTAGTTTTCTTCCTCAAATAGGTTGTGGTGTGGATTTTTCAAGTAGCTTCCTCGGGCATCTCTTCATCTATTATGCAAGAAAATAGTATGGAATGATGTGAATAGCAATTTTCTTTGTCAAGATAAGGCTTAATCTACTTAAAGCAAGGAATGAAAGCATGGAAAAAATCCTAGGAATGGTTGAATAAGAACCAGGCTTGGCACCATCCTTGGCAGAGGCACCAAAAATGATCGCTTGTTATAAAGGCTCAGAAACTAGGCATAATCCTTTAACTCAGGGATTGGACATCCAACTAAGCACTTCATCCACTTTATAATAAACTCATTTAATATGTCAAACCCAGGGACATGCTACTTGAAATGGGCCAGAAAAATATATGCACCAAGCACTTTCTCAACCAATCATTCTATAATTGCTACAGGAAATAAATGTTAGAAAGGAACTACTCTATGGCTACAGGAAATAAATGCTTTCAAAAGGAAACTACGTTATTGCTGCATGAAATGAGTACTCAAAGGAAAGCTAAACTATTTCTATGAAAGTAGATGCTTGAAAGTAAATGATGGAAATGAATTTTTCTATCATGGTAGAAGAGTGCACACAAACAATTGTAATACCTTGGTTACTCTGCCACTCGGCCGTAGGAAGCGGTAGTTGTCCTATGGCTTTGGCTGTAGGAGTTGTTCAACATAGAAATTGAAATAAAAGAAATGCAAGAAAGTGATATAAATAGAATGAATCTAACTATGGATTCCTCACCAAGTGGGCCCCCTTGGGTGAGTACCCAGAACACTCAATTACATAGAATTGAACTCAAAAATTCATTTTCTCATTAAATTGAATAACAGAGTACGGGAATTCTCAACAACAGTGAAATAACATAATGCAACTATAATAATAATACTACTTCCCTCCTTCTCATGAAAGAGCAGGGCTTTATTTAAAGGGGAAAACATCTAATTTCTAAACTCCACATGCCCTAATAAAAGGTGGAGCTTTTATTACAACTAGCTAACAGAAAGGAAAACTAGAAAATAGGAAATAGAATCGGTCCAAAAGAGAGGAAAGAACTGCGTAGACAATAGATATAACTTCCCACTCTCTCCTATATTTCATTAAGGAAATTATTGCACTCACCAATTCTTTGCTCAACTGTCTCCACCTGGATTAACCTGAAACCTTCCACCGCTGCTATGTCGATGTTTCATCTGTGTGCGTCTACTGCAGGACCGGGTCAAGCATCCAACACATAGACGTGCTCACCTGAACAAGATGATAGTTTCTACTTCAACAATGTGCTGCATTAACACTATTAGGATAAAATCATTCATGGCATTTATTCAAAGTACATACATTATCTATTGCTCAAATAGTCAATTCATTCATAAAACATGATCATAATTTCATAGAAATAAACATAGCATATTCATCCTGATAAAGCACATTAAGTAGCATATGTCCATGGCATAGGTTTAGTGGTTGAATATCACATAATAATAGTTTTAGAGCATAAAGTCTTGAAATAATAAAAGAAAACATAAGAAAGGACATAGCAAAATTTCTTCTAAGGTATCTAAAAGATGCCATTAAAATGGCCTATCACCCTTTTCGGCAAACTATCAGGATGTGGAAATAGATTTTTTGTCAGATATCTTGGGTTAGAATTGACATTCTGTTCTAGGTCATAATCAGAAATTCTAGGTCAGAATCAAAAATTTTGGGTCAAAGGTGACATTCATTTTTGGGTCAAAATTGGAACTGAGCCAAATTGGAAAAATATTTCTGGGTTTTCTTTGTCTCTACGTTTCTATTCCATATCCAGTTACAAATTTAACAAAAAATTAGTGTAGACACTTGAAAACAACATTCTTCAAATTTGTAGTATTTTGAGGTTAATACTTGTCTTCAATTCATTTCAATTACATTTTTTAATCTTCCTAAATCTATCACACACTCTCTTCTATAAAATGGAAGTTAGGGTTTCTCTTTATCCCTATCCTTAATAGGTTTATTATTTAGGCATTGATCCTTTCTTTAGGGTTAATCAATTTGGATCTTCCCTTTATCAAATTTGGGATTAAGAGGACAATCTTACCTTCTTCATTATTCCTACAACACACATTAAATTTATAATCACAACAATACACAATCCAACTTTACCCCCTTTACATTTTGGTGAACCCGTGATAGACAACTCTTTCTTTTTTGGTGTTAGATTTACATTTTTATGTTAGATCTTGCATGCATATTAGATTAGCTTTCTTTTATGTTCTTGCATTTCCATTCCAAAAATTAAAAAATTAAAATCTTGTGTTTCCTAAATTAGTTCATTTGCATTGCATTTTTGTATGAGGTTTACTACTTCTATTCCTACTTATAGTATCCCAGTTAGAAGAAGTCATAGACTTATGGGTTCCTTTGATCTTAAGTCTTCCTCTCCTTTCCTTAGGATCCCAAATAAAAATTTGACCACCCATGATTCCAATCCTTCTATGGAGCATAAATCTTCTCTCTCATCTCATGATGAGGATGATGCTTTAAGAGTTCCTCCTGAACAAGTCCAAAAACTTTCAAGAGAACTTGATAAAATGGGAAATTGGCTTATTCAAGAAAACCATAATGAATATTCCATCCAAGATATAGAGACTCTTAAGAAATTTCTTCATAATAGTGATCAAGGTGTTATTCTCTTGCATGGTATCACTCATCTTATGCATTTGAATGTTAAACCTTTAGCTCATGATGCTCAAGATCTAGGATTCACTCCTATCACTAGTGGGGAACCTTCTTCCATTTTTTTACCTAGCATTCCTAATTACACTCCTCCTTTAATGAATACATCTCTTCCAATTTCATCTATTCCTATGAGTGTTCCACCGGTGTCTCTACCTACCTCACAGCCTTCTTACCATAGTTTTCCTTTTACATATTTCAATCCTCTTCCAACTGTGGTTCCCATTGTTCCATCGGTTGTGTCTTCCATTCCTACCACTTCCTACACTTTTCCTAGTGTTCCTAATATTTCTATGCCACCTATTTATTCTAATGATTCCATAATAATTAGTTTGGGTCAAACTGTGTCATTTTTACAACAACAACTTGCATCCTTAACCCAATCCAAGTTTAGCATTCCTACATGTGACATGGGTAGTCCTATATCCTTAAACATTATTCGTGCTACTGTCCCTTAGCAAGCCGATATGCCTCATCTTGATAATTACAATGGTAAGGGAGATCTTGTTACTCATGTTAAAATATTTCAAATCCTTTGTAGTGATTATGCTCATGACCATAGGATTTTAGCTAAGTTGTTTTCTAGAAATTTTCATGATAAGGCCTTGCAATGGTATTGTTCTTTACCTCCTTATTCTATTGACTCTTTTCCTAAACTGGCTAATACCTTTATCTAGCAATTTTAAAATAACATTGGTCCGTAAGTTTCCTTAACTGATTTAATGCATTGTAAACAAAACACTAAGGAAAAATTGATTGATTTTATTGGTAGATTTAAGCATTTGTATGCTCAGATTTCTTATCCTATTCCTGATATTGATATTCAGCGTATGTTTATTTCAAATTTACAAAAGGATATTAGAGATAAGATTCTACTTACTAAATTTACCTCTTTTCAACATCTTTGTGCAACATGTCATCATTATCAATTACAAGTGAGTCAATTTGAGAGCAACACTTCAATGGCTCATGTTCCAGTTGATAAGAGTGATGTCGCTTCTAATCCTAATAAGTTTTAGAAACCTAACAACTATGTCAAGATAAATAAACAGATGAATGCAGTCGCTGACCAAGTTGCTGTTGCATCCAACAATGCCACTTCAACATCCACTACTTTTTGTATGAATCAGATGTTTACTCCTCTCTCTGTATCTTTACATTCTATTATGAGTAGGTTTTTAAGTGCTAATATGATTACCTTGCCTCCTATTCAACCTCTTCTCCCTACTATGATGGCATCAAAATCCTTTGATTCTAAAGATTTTTGTCAACATTACCAACAAAATGGCCATGATACTGAAAACTTTTATTCTCAAAACCATAAGGTTCAAGACTTAATTGATTCTAATGCTTTATCCATTGATAATTTTGATGGTAGTGGGAAAAAATATTTCTCTCCTCCTAATCAAAACCTTCAAATTTATAAAAATCCTTTACCTGCACATGATACTAATACCATCGCTCAACCATCTTCTGTGAATATTTTTTACAATTCAAAGATGGATGATCTCAATCACATTTTTAATCATGTGGAGAGCGTTGTTTTATCTCAACCTATTGTTCAAGATCCTTCGCCTCCACTTAAAATTCAAGTTACACCTAAACCTCAGAAACAAACTAAGGAAAAATGACCTAGGGAACTCTCAATTACCTTTGATGATTCTGAGACTATTAAGGCTCCTGATCTTCCCCTTTATATTTATGCTAGGACTACTAAGATACCTACGCATGGTTGTATTTTTTATCCCACATCTTTAATAAATGTCATTACTGAGGAAAACCTTTTTATGAAAAATCTACAACGTGATTGTTATGATACATCTGATGCTTGGATCCAAACTTGTAATGGTTTTCTCTATCCTTCACTTGGTTCTATTAACTTACCTGTTGAACTTTGTCATAAAGTTGTAGATACTACCTTCATGGTCTTTCCTACTTCTGATCAGTTTCAATTCAAATTTGGTTTGCCTTGGTTAACTGTCATGCATGTTGTTGCTTCTCCTATTCATAAGTGTATTAAGTTCATTCATAATGGAGAAGTGAAAATTATTAATCATAGTTTGTATCAACCTTCTAGGCCTAGAGATTGTGCTACTCTTGATCTCTTTTGGCCTTCATTACCTAATTAATGTCCTCCTCACCCTGATAACCTTTTTCTTTCATATCAAGCCTATAAACATCGCAATATTGTCGAGTTAAGCATGCCTCAAATATATCTTAACCATGGTCTTTTTCCTACTCCTTCTATACCTCCTTTATCCATTACTACTATCTCTATTACTCAACCTCCCAGTGTCACTTCTTAGCCTACTAAGATTCCTACCAATCCTCCTATGGAACTTGTGAAGGAACCATTTATCATTCCTCCTAGTTCTCAACATGTGTCAAACAAAGAAAAGTGTAACAAATCTAGTAAATGAATGTTGTAAGAAGCATAGGGCTAATGCTAGGTCTCATGCCTCTGTTCTTCAAAATTATTTACCTTCTTTCGACCAACCTATGCCTGATGTGTTGGAGTAAGTTAATAATGATGTTAATATGAATGATTATGATGATTCTATTCGCATCTTAGATCATATTTTAATTAATATTGATGAGGAGGATACTCTTGATGATCCTATTGATCCTAGTGATGAATATGAGACCATTGATCTTGATACTGATTTACCTCATATGCTTTCAACTCAATTGATAATTACACCTAGTATCAAACATTGCAATTCTCAAGAGGGTCCTTGTTTGGAACTGGCTATTATTCCTATTGTATTGGATATAGTCCCTCTTGCGAGTTTCCCACCTTCCCTAAATAATATAAACCAAGATATGGAGAGTAGGCGATGTGCTTGATTGGCTTGTCCTTCATGGTAGCCCTTTTTGTGTTTTCCTGTTGTACTGTGCTTCTCCCGTAATGTGTTTGATAAATGTTTGTTAGATTCTGTTATATGACCCTTGTTACTTTGTTGGTGCAAGGTGATAAAGGAATCAAGCCTATTGTTCAATTCCTCTATATGTATCTTTACTCTTTTATATGTTGTTTTCATGTTGTGTTTTACTTGTGCTATTGTTCATAAATGTTTTCCTTGTGTAGTCCACTTGGATCTGTGACATGGTAGCACTGATTCTTTCTGGTCTCCATGTTGTGGTCCGAAAAGACTCTTCTTCATAACTCTTTCATTTTCTTTCATCCATTGTAATTGTAGTTCTACTTTCTTTGGGCAATGATGTCAATTCATTTGCAATAATATCATATCTATATATACATATTATCTTATGATCATACTGGCCCCACAGTAGGTAGATCCCTTATGTGTTCTTTGTATGTTTATGTGGTATTTCCCTTGATTTATCTTCATTTGGGGGAAACTATTAGTGGAAACATAATCAGTAGAGTTGTTTATGTTTTTGTTAAAGTCATTGCTCCTGTTAAAGTGTTAGCAATGAATTTAGCATGGGGGTATACTCTCTACTCACTTTTCTCACACACGCACTTTCAAAAAAATATTTTTTAAACTTAAAACTTTTTCCCTTTATGGATTAAAAACTAATCCTGAAAGCATGGATTTTTACCTTATAGGATCTCTTGATCCCTCCAGTTTAAATTTATATGGATCTTTTGATCCCTCCAATTTCAATTTACCATGTTTTGATCCCTTAAGGTTGGAAGGTATCCTTAAGACTAGATCTCCCTGATGGGTTGACTAGTGAGTAACCACATTCACTAGGCAGTTCGACTCCATCTTTCCTGTTTCACTGTTTCCTTGTGTGGTTCACAATGGGACATAAGTTCTCATTGGGCAAGGTAATCACACCCTCTCTCTTTTTCTCTTTAATTAGTGATGTCTCTCTTATCATGATCTTAGGTTTGATAAAGACTTAAGTCCTTAGGGGCTTGAGGATTCCTTTGTCCCTTTTGATTTCAATAAGATTATCTTTTCTTCATGATCTCCTTTACCAAGAGTTTGCATCGAGTCCATACTCTTGCTAAAGTGGGGGCTAAATGTATAGTCAAAAAATGGAAGCACTTCCATTGTGGACTGGTTTAGCCTTCTGAGTAAGTGGTTTGGGGTCATGTCAAGTGCCTTGAATGGGTATCTGACTTGGATCTAGCTTTCTCCCCTATTCTGCCTCATTTCCCACTTTTCTTCGACCTGTTTCTGGCATCCTAAACTGCAAAACTGAGACTTTTGACCTCGGGGTCAAAATTGACCTTTCTGAGTCAAGGTTGACCTCAAACTTGACCTAGGTCAGAATCAACCTTGATTCTGACCCAAGGTCAAGATTTCATGTTTCTGGGGTTTCCGGATGTCGGGCTTTAGAAAGGTTTAATTCCCTCTTTCGGGTCAGCTGTTTCAGTCTCTGGAGAAATGAATCTTGAAATTATATTTAATATAGGTCCACTTATAGGGATATAGGTCTAATTGGAATTTAATTCTCCTATGTAGGCCTCTCTAGAATATTTTTCCCTAGATTCATATATAAGGAAGCCTTCTCCTCTCATTTTCTTTAAGTAAAAAAGCACAAACAATCTAAGACACAAGAAGAAATCCCATCCATCCAAACTCTATGCATGATCTATTGAAGAAAGCATCTATTATCAACAATTCAAGAATTCAAAGACATTCAAGCATTCAATTCATCAAGGAGATCCATTGGTAGCCATTGAATGATTCAAGCTCTATGGATCCCTCTTGTTGAAGATTTTTCCATCCACATTCCTCCCAGCCTCTTCCTATTCCAAGATCCATTCAAGATTGGTGTTGATGATCTCCAAGTAATTGATTTGAGACATCCTACATCCGACATTCTAAATTCAACATCCATTTTGTGCATAAATACTTGTGGATCCATAGATTTTAATCTGCCACAAGGGTTTCTATACAAGCAAGGGACAAGTTCGGAACAACGAATTGGAGTGCAGATTCGGATACACTTTTTGGAAAACTATCGGGATCTCAAAATAGATTTTGTGTCAAAGATTTTGGGTCAAAATTGACATTCTATTCTGGTTTAGAATCAGAAATTCTGGGTCAGAATCAAAAATTTTGGGTCAAAGGTGACATTCATTTTTGGGTCAAAATCAAAACCGAGCCAGATCGTAAAAAGACTTTTTGGTTTTCTTTGTCTGTACATTTCTATTCCAGATCCAGTTGTAGATTTTCCAGAAACTTAGTGCAGACACCTAAAAACAACATTCTTTAGATCTATAGCATTTTTAGGTTAGTACTTGTCTTTAATTTATTTCAATTAAATTTTTTAATCTTCCTAAATCTATCACACACTCTCTTCTATAAAATGGAAGTTAGGGTTTCTCTTTATCCCTATCCTTAATAGGTTGATTCATTTAGGCATTGATCCTTTCTTTAGGGTTAATCAATTTGGATCTTCCCTTTATGAAATTTTGGATTAAGAGGACAATATTACCTTCTTCATTATTTCTACAACACACATTAAATTTATAATCACAACAATACACAATCCAACTTTACCCCTTTTACATTTTGAAATCTGACTTTGGCTTTGAGTTTTGTGTAGGGTATAAGAGAAAGAATACAACCTTTGGGGAGTTTTTATTACAATAGATCTCCCCTATAAAGTCATATCATTAGATAGCTTCAAGGAGGATCCATGGAGTCAAGATAAATCCATTCAACTCTTGGGGAAATAGTTCCTTTGTTGGTGGGGAGTATGGTGCAGGAGCACCTCATGGTCACATTGAAGACAAGAATACATCAAGATTCATATATGGTATTGGAAGGGTAATTAAGATCAATTACAATCTTTTGAATCCAATTGTGGCTTTTGAATGTTATAATCAAAATGTATTATCAAAATGTCCTAATGGTCCTAAAGGGACCATAGGACCAAATAGTGTAATCAATGGATCTATATTGTGTAATGGTTTAGAGGGTTTTAGAATTGATTAATAATATAATGAGATCCATTTGAAGGCCATATTAATAGGTAGGGGTTGTTATAAGTTCATTTGTTAGGAGTTGGGAATTTTGAATTTTCAAATCCTAATGGCTAGTTAGTTATTGGGGGGCTTCATGATTTTGAGTTGTTTTGGGTTGTTTATGTAACCCAACTCATCTGAATCAGTTGGGGAAAGTTGGGATTAATTGTATAAAGTCTCTAAGAGGTATTTGATACAAGAGGGTGTATAGTTGTATGGAGATCAAGTTTGAGATCCAATAAAAGCATACATTTCCTATATTTCTCTTTTTTATCTTATTTCTTTTGAATGCTTTCATAGTAAAATTTTGAAATCTGATTATATTGTAATGAATTAGGGTTGTAACTATCATTTACATGCTCTATTAAAGAAATTTGAGTCATTGAAAGAAGCTTGAGACTATTTTTTTGTTGTCTGTATCGTGATAGGGTTAAGGATCTAATTGTTTTGAAGGTCCTAATGGATACTTGATCCATTTTGTAGATGTTTTCTTATTGTTTCTATATAATGGGTCCTACACTTGATGTTACTATCAGGTTTGAGTGCAATGAGAAGCAATTTGGAGGGTGATCACTGTGTAATGACTGTGACAAGGGGTAGGAAATGTTGCTACAAGAATAGAAGTAGAACATTGGCCTTAATAAGAGGGTTTTTTTAATGTTTTGGGGAGTAAGGGAATTTCCTAAATAGGGTTTTGTAACTTTAATTGAACCCTAGAAATGTTGGGGAAGTTTTTTTCTAAGAAGCCCTAGTATTTAGGCTTATTACATGAGGTTTTTGTTGTTTTCCTATCAAATGAAGTCATAGGAGTAAATGGGCTTGAAAATCCTTTGGTTGGGATAAAAAAATGAGTGTTGAGAGTCGTGAGTTTTGGGGTTAAGTTTAACACACACTTTCTTTGTAAAAGTGGGCTAATTTTCCCTTAAAAATAGACAATCACCCTATTCCATACAGTTGACCCAAAGTGACCCTAGTTGGTTTTGGGATATTTTATATATTTAAATAAAGGGTATCTGAATACCTAATCTATTTGGTTGATGTTTTGGAAATTTAGGGTGAAAACAAAGGAAAACAGTCTTAGGAGGCCTATTTGGCTAGTATGTCTAGTTGAAGGGTAGAAGTTGGGTTTGAGGGCATAATGAATGAGTGGGACTTTGAGAGAAGTTGATTCACATTGTATTGGGTTGAAATAAGTGATTGAAGGCCTTGGGATCAATATGCTAAGGTGGGATTGAGTTTGGACCATTTGGAGCCATAAGGTGCATTGGGAACACTAGTGAACACAAGAAGTTTGAAGCATTCATCAAACCTATTTGACCAAAGTGTCTTGATACCCCAAGCCTCTACACCAATTTTTATCGGTTGATTTCATTATATAGTTGTGATATGGTTATTTATTTCATTTAATTTTATTTCTTGAGATTACTCTTAGTTGATCTTCATTATGTTATGTTTCAGGGATTCATTCTTGATCTTAAGTCTAGCTTGAATTGCCTCGTTGACTGCAATTGACCTTATTTGATTTTGAAGTTGTCTTGATGCATTTTATTATTGATTTTTATGGCCTCTCTTATATGTTAGGTGAGATATTATTATGTTTAAGATATATATTCTATAAATATGTATGTGTAATAATATTAATGTTGTATAGATTAAAGTGTTTTGTATTTGGCACCTATCTACATAAATATATATAAGTATATATATACGGGTGGACACAGATAGGTATATGTATATATAGGCTATGTATGATTATATCACATGATGGTGGATATTGTAAGTGGTGTGTGTATACATACACACACACACACACACACACACACACACACACACACATATATATATTAAGGTAAAGTATAGTACCCTTCATTATTAAATTATTAATAATCTCGATAGATTATATATATACTTTTGAAAGGATTTAAAGATGTAACTATGATATCATTAAATTATGGTTGATCTTATGTGGAAGGGTGTATGTCTTTGCCTTAATTGGTCACCCTTAGATCATTAATGAATTTTGGGATTATTTCTATGTTCTTGACATTTGTCCTTTTGGCTTGTCTTGTTTGATCTCATGAGTATTCTTTGTATTTTTGTCATTTTTGATCTTGTTGGTTAATGTCCTGATTATTATTATATTTTGTTGATTAATGGTATTCTTCTTTATAAGGTCTTGAATGAATATTAGATTTATATTGGTTTATTAGCATATATTTGTGTGTGTGTATAAGTATATTTATTATAATATTTTAAGTGGGGGAAAATTGTTTTAGTTATGTTATTTATATTAGAATTATTTTTATTATCCCATTAGTTGAAAATTGGTTGGGAGTTGGTTCCCAACCAACACAACTCTTGGAAATCTATTTGAGAGAGTTTCTTTTTTTTTTTGAAAATTTTTTGTAAGGGGGCTTCCTGGAGTTTTTGAGGGAGAAATTTTGAGAATATTGTTGAGGGAAATTTATGAGATTTGTGAGAAGAATTGTGATAAATTTTATTGGAGATTTCATGGCTTTCTTTGTTTGGAGAGAGGGACATTGTTTGATATTGTTCAAAATTTGAGAGAGAGGGTTATTTTTGAGGATTTTGGATTTTATTTCTTGGAGATTTCTGAGAGTGGAGAGGGTTTTGAATGTTTCATCTCAAGTTTGGATTTCTTTCCTCTCCTCTTCTTCTTCTTCCTTCTTCAGTAGAATCTTCACATGATCCAAGGTAGGGTTTGAATCCCTCAATCATATTGTTTATTTGATTGAATATGAAGATTTTTTCTATTTTTTTAAATGATTTGTGGTATCTTCACTTTTCATTCTTGAAAGTTTCTATAAGTTTGAATTCATTTTTGTGAAAATTACCACGTGTTTTCCTAGGTTTTCTACACACCCATTTTTGGAAATCTATTATGTTACTAAATAAATTTGAGTATAGGTTTTTCTTGGTTGATTTTTATAAAGTAAAATTCAAATATTGGAAATGGGTATCTCTTATATTTCATTATTAGGGCTCAATTAATTCCCTATAATGTGTATTTTCTTGGATTATTTATGTACTTCCTGAGTTCCAATTTTTAGTCAACTTTCTATGAATGGTATGGACTCGTATGGATTGATAAAGGTATAAAATTAATAAAATATATAGGTTTGTATCTCAGATTTATTTTTCCACTGGTTTGGTGCATCTTTGTTATGTTTTGAGGAAGTTACACCCATTTTGGTGAAGGCGGGTCTAAACCCCAACTAGGGTTTTTAGTTTTAGACAAAAGACATAACTTTCTTGTCCACCGTTGGATCTTAATAAAAATTGGATTCAAAGTATTTAATTAGGTTTTATAAATCTCCACTGAAGTGATTGGTTTTATTATTTTTTGTGTGGAAGATATGGATGTTTGTTCTATGGTGACTATTCTTTGTATTTAATCCCTGTTTGAAATAGATCAATTTAAGAAGATTAACAATTTTTAGGGGTTTGTATCGTTACCAGAGGCTATTAGGAATTTTATTATTTGGTTTGTCTGATCTATGTGTACTTTGAATATGTCTATAATATTAATTTAATGTCTTCTTATGTGTTTTGGAACAGTCTGAATGTTGGATTAGGGTTTAGGGTTGTCCAGTTGACTAGGGACAACATATGTTTTCCTAAAATCAATCAAATGTTGTTATGGAATTGATATAAATTATTGCATACTTAATTATAGATATATTATGTTCTTATGATGCTTGTATGTGGGTTAGGGAACCTAAGTACACTAGGTGAGTGGATCACAGTGAGGGTTCAGGGCCTTAAGTGGCTGCAAGGGTAACCCACTATTGAGTTATCTTAATCAAGTGATAACATTACTAAAATTAATTGGCTTGGGGGGATTACACATTAATTAAGACTAATTGATTCCTCATCCATGCCACTAGTGCTAGCACATACTAGGGATGTGGTGGAGAAGGTGCCTTTGTGATGGCACAATCGAATAACCTTATCTCCATGAAAGGTGTTCGGTTATGCATGTGCCTACTTGGGGCTGGGAAGGATAGCACCAAGGTAACCCAAGGGGTGAGGAATATGTGATGAAACTCACCTAGATTTTAACTTAGATTCCCTACTAATGTAATTGTGACTCTAGTGGTCCTTGTTGCCTTCATGTGTCTTCAGTTGTGTATGTTTTGGGAAAGGTTATTGCCACCTTAGGAGTATCCTAGTTGTACCTTCATGCATGGACCTTGGTTTCTATCTCCTAGCATGGGGGAGTGGACTCTTTTGGATCCACGTGGTTGGGTGGTAAAATCTTTCTTTATTGAGGTATTGTTCGTGATTCTTCGATGATCCATGTTCATGCTTTCTTCAGATTTGCAATTGAAGACTTCTTATTGGATATTATATTATGTTGAGATGTACTAATGTATATGTATTCATGTGATTTTAATCTCCTAAAAGGAGTCATATGTATGTGGCATAGTGTTTTATATTGATGTAATCCTATTTCAAAGTAATGGTTAAGTGAATGGGTAGTTCTAGGTGAAAAGAAAGGGGGAAGATTATTTTATGTGTTGGACATGTTATTAGTGTTAAAAGAAATTTTTTTATATTACTTCCTCATATTTCTTCTATTATCTTATGTTGTCTATCTATAAAGAAAATGAACTTAGATATAGTTATGTATTGATGTACCTAAGAAAGGATATATTATCTCTTGATGAAAGGGTCAAAGGAATTTATTTTGAAATGATAGATTAGTAATAGAAATTATAAATAATGAATAGTTATAAAACAAGAAATAAGATAGTAACTTGAATGTAATGGTTGGTTCATGTTTACTTAAAGCATAAAAAAGAGTATGGGTCTATGAAGTACCTAGAATAATGCCTAACTTAATGAATATTAATCTCTTACCTAATGATTAAAGGAAATTGTTATAAATGATAGTAGATGTTTATGAAATCAATATAAATTAATTACATGAGTTGATGAGATGAAAAATGGTATTATATTATTAACCTATGTTTTATAAAAGAAATGAGTTAGGAACATTTACCTTAGTGCATTAAAATGAACGTAGACTAATTAAGTTCTTAATTCAATGAATATCACATGAATGCAAATAGGTTATATAATATTTCTCTAGTAGCAATGTTAGGGAACCTGTGAGGACTTAAGCTGAATAAATATTGCATTCAAGTTTCTAAACAAGTTCTTAATTATGTTTGAGAAACATGAAGCGTAATGATGTATATTATTCTAGTAATAAAAAATTGAGTTGAACTTTAGTGCTTAGAAGCTTCGTCCTTCTTGGATTCCCTGGCAGGGCATTACAGACCTAGGGAAAGCCACATCAACCTAACATTTTCCCTTCTTTATATGTACAATTGGGAGGATAGGAAGACATGTATTTTGAATAAAATTGAGTAAACAAAGACCTATAGATTGAGATTTTGCAAATCTAAAAAAGTAGGGCTGACATTTTCTTGAGTGCTTTTGATGAATTTTTTTGTGAAGGTTTTGAGAAGCATTGTGAGCCCAGAAACACAATTTTTATTTGCATCCAACCTTCTTGGGTCAAGGCCACCCCCAAAAAAATTCACCTCCTAATTTTAGCCCATTTTTTAGACACAAGTTCCTTTCAGCCTCTTAATTCTAGACATACAATCCTAGTATGTATATTAATTCTACAATTTCCTTCGCATGTCAAAAACCCTAAATTTCTCATCTCTGGCCCTACATCTAGCATAAAAATCACATCTTGCATATTCCATTTCAAATACAAAAAGGAGTGTTGAATTTACCTTGTGTTCAACCCCTTGATCCAAGTGGATCCACTATCCTTAATGTAATCAAGGGAAATAGGTCTTGCTCCTACTTTGCATGCATAAACTAGTGAACCCATTTTCCAATACTATAAATATATAAAGTATTACTGCAGACACCCTAAAATAGACATACTTGCGACCTTACATTACAAACACTAATTTTCATCTATTAATTAATGGTTTTTTAATCATTAATTAATTATCTATTTTCTTATAATTTCATTCTCCAAATCATTTAATCATATTCCCAAAATCAATTAAATAAGTAATTTTATTTAATTAATTAATTAAATTATTAATTTTATTTAATTAATTAAATAATTAATTTTATTTAATTAATTAACCTTCATTAATTAATTAAATTCAATTTCCTAAAGTTTAAATTTAAATATTTAAACTTATTAATTAATTCTTCTAACTAAATTAATTTCATTGTATTAATTTAATTTCATTCAATAATTCAATTATAAATCTAAAAAGAATTCAATTGTATTAATTTAATTTCATTCAATAATTCAATTATAAATCTAAAAAGAATTCAATTGTCACATGTTTGAATGCTTTAAATACAAAAATGAATTAAATATTCAATCAAATCCTTTGTCAAGTTCATAAAGGTAACTCATGATCAAATTTTCAGTTAACTAAACATTACCTCTTCTCTTCCAAAGTTGAAGAGGCGGAGCTTACTGATTGCTTCTCAGCTAACTAAAACATTACCTCTTATCTCCAAGTTGAAGAGATGGATTTTATTGGTTTCTCCTCGGTTAAACTCAAACATCACACCTTCTCTCCAATTTGAAGAGGTGGAGTTTACTGGTTGCTCCTCAGTTAACTAAAACATCACCTCTTCTCTCCTAGTTGAAGAGGTGGAGTTTACTGATTACTTCTCCAGTTCCTTTTGATCTGAACCATTCATTCTCCAAATTCTGGGATCAATCTCAACCATCCAAATCATTTTCCATATTCTATATAATCAACCCTTCATAACCATTTGAAGGATCTAGGATTTGAAGCTTTCGTGCACCCTTACTCTGTAGTAATGTTGCTAAAGGCATTCAAAACATACTTGTGATCACACATTCAATATCATATTCTTGACGCTCCCAAGTCATAGACGTTGTCAATACCAATACTGAGCACCACACACACAGTGTTTCAGAAGGAATAGAGAGAGGCAATAGAAGATTTAAGCTTTGTTGGTTTGCATTCGTTTGTTTTCCTCCTTGATTGCTTGTCATTTCATTGTTCATAGTTTCATTCTTAGTAGTAATTGATTGATCTTTCCCGCATTGCAAATCGGTGCTACTAACCCCTTGTTAATTTGAAATTGGAATAGGACTGAGCCCTACGAAATTTTGGTGAACCCGATGTGAATCAAACAACCCAAATATCACTTGCAGATGACAAATATGACTTTTTGGCCTCGATTGTACAGCTACAGATTTTTTTTTGTCATTTTTTTTTATATCATTGTAATTTTACAATTACTGGTATTTTGCCACAATTGATGAAAATCTGCCACAATCGACTGGTTTAATGCCACAATCAATTTGAGGGTTTCAAAATTCTTTTCTATCATTATTCAATTCTCTATTTTGTTGCACTATACCGCAATTGACCGACCTGAGCCGCAATTAATATCATTTTTCCATAATCGAGCAAAGTTTACATAAATTGACCAATCTGTGCCGCAATCGCCAGCATCTTTCCACAATCGAAAGTACTTTACCGCAATTGGGAGAATTTAGTTGCATCTAACAGAACTTTTTTGTAATTGCCAAAAATTTACCACAATCGACATAATCATTGCATATTTGATTCAAATTTACTATTTTTCTGTTAAAATATGATTGCTTTCTCAGTTTTTGTGCAGGATTGACCAATTGACTAATGACCAAGAGGATAATCAAATGCATCCTGGGTGCTAGATCACTAAGAGATGTCATAAAAAGGACCACTAACTACCACATGCAACAAAGAGCCATCTTGGCAATCGCAGCAGAAGATCAAAGTGAAGCTTACAACTGGTATCTTGATACTATCAAACATTTCACAGCAAAGTACAAGGTTACCATTAGCCTTAACAATCTTAACAATCCTGGAGTTGCTGGATATTGTTCAATTGTTGATTAGATATTTTTTATACTAATCATTGTTTTGACATCTTGTGGCGAGGAAACAGGTAACAATGACACCTAAAATTCATTCATTTGTGTTTTTGGTGCTTAAAACTAACATTCCATGCAAACATCTTGAACCTCACTTTTCCAATTTGGTTCTTAAAATTGACATGGTGGTTAAGAATTGAACAAAGGCAAAAAATATTTCAATTTGGTGCATTAAAATCGAACAAGAAAACCATCATCTAATTTAGGTTTAAAATTAAACATTGTGGTTGTATGGATGGTTAGCTTAGTTCACAGTTGAAATTTTGGGGTTTAATCCATTAACCTTGTATCTTGGGTCATTGGTGTGCTTTCACAAATCTGTTAGATTAAAAATCTTTATAATTTTTAGAAAGGCCTGTCTGAGGAATGCACTTTTCCTTGGAGAACAACCTTAAACTAGTAATCCTTTTGATCGGTATATAAACAAGACACGAACCAAAGTTCCATTTTATATCTAGCCAAGCTCAATGAGGTGTGTTGATGATAGACTAGATTGGGTGAATATCCCTAAGTAGCCCGCATGTTCAACTAGGCTATTAAGTGAGTCACACACATACAAACCAATTAGATAGATGCCAAAAACCTTACTACAACCTTGTTAAATAGAGGCCCACCTGATTCACCTCCGAACAAATACCTTATTATAGTGCAAGGGGTTGCAGAATTCCCCCCCCCAAGAATCCCAACATATGTGTTTCAGGATATTGTGGTAGTGAAAGAGATCTTCACTAGCATGGTAATAATATTTGGCAATGAAAAAAACACATGCACCTACATCATGGACCTTAGTGTCCTAGTAGTGTGACACTTTTTGTTTGAGCTAACAAATGTTCAAGCATTGGGCCTAACAAATTGTATCTTGAAGCCAAATTTGACCTAGATGAATATGTTTGTCCTTGTCTCAAGACCCGTGCTAGATTACAAAATACTTTATCTATTGTGCTTGTTCTATGATCAGTTTCTAAAAATTCAAAACCAACATAAAAACTATCAAAACGAGTCCAACATGTTCAAGTCTAGGCTCTCAACATCAAACTTGTTCTGCAATCAAAATCCTTGTTCCAAAAATCAATTTTATCAGACAAATACACCCATTTGAGATCTTTTTTTTAGACTATCTCCTTTTGCCACAATTGCCCACATCTTGCTGCAATTGACAAAATATTGTCGCAATCGACCCATTTATTGCTGCACTTGAGCCTTTAATTGCCGCAGTTGGTGATTGTTTACTGCACTTGACCTATCACTTTGTCGCAATTGGTGGAAGTTTTTCACACTTGATTAGGAGCTCTGAACATCTATTTTCTTCTTGAAAACCTTGGAAAGATTCCCCATTTTGTGTAAAATCTCAGTGTCTACATCCCAGAAAAATGTGAAGACTATTGTATGAAACTCTAAACATTAAAGATCATCCATTCTTTGAAAGCACGATTATTGTCTAAACATTGTTAGTTCAAAAGTTTGGACTCAATTATCTTGATCTCGTTATCTCAAAAATCATCAATCTATATCAGCGACTTTGTCCCAATGCAATAATCAGAATCCATATCTTACATCACCATGTCTTCTAAGATCAAGAGAAGTCAAAATATGTCCCTAGAATTAGCCTTGTCAAACATAACTTTGACTCTCTTATAAAGGTTATCTTTTTTTGTTTCCTTTATATCACTTATTTTTAGTCAAAAAAATTGGATAAAACCATGTCTCTCACACCCTATGGAGGACCATATGTTAGGTTGAAGGATAGAATTCAACCCGGCGAATCCTATGTTAACCAATTTCCCCCATGGGAAAAAGAGAAAGATGATAACACATTTCCTCCATACAAAGAAGAATAAGAACCTAACTACTATGATGACCGCAACTCTCTTGTCTATTCAAAAAGTTTTCTAGAGTTCGCACACAAACAATGGAAAACTAATATCCTCATGCAACAAGTGCAAGACCTACAATATCAACTAGATGATCTTCAAAATCAAATTCAACCAAAGTATTACACTATAGAGGACTTATATCCCTACCCTATTGACTATATGTCTCAGATCAGATCACAACTAAATGAACGCCCTCGTATTTCTTCAAATCCACCACCAATGATTTCCCAAATAAACACAATTGAAAATATGTCATCCTTGGGAGACCAATCTAAACCTTTCAAGAGTTTAATTCAAAAATTGGTTCATAGACATAATTCTATTGTTAAGCAATATCACAATCATCTACCCATGTCTAGCAAGGGTCCATTTAAAAACAATAACATTGTTGACACATCTAACTCCTATGAAGAATTTGTCCCACAAGAAGCCTTCATGTTTCCCATTAGTCCTTCATCCCCTGAATAATCACAAGAGAAATATTTTTCATTCCTATCGAATGATATATCTAGTGATGAGACCTTCCAAGGGCTATCCACAATAGATTTCAATGTTAATCCCTTTTATGACTCATCTATCCTAGATCCAATGCCACCATATTCTCCATTCCTAGAAAAACCTACTCCAGAGAGTAGCATTCAAAATCCTTCTCCCTCATGTCAAAACATTGAACCCTTCCAAGAATCCACCATACATATTCCAATTGATTCCCTATGTCAAGAGGATGATGCAAAGCATGAAGAAACAAGTCCTAAAGAAAATCAAGGTCAAGATCCCAAGAATGAAAAACCTATGTATTTTTTGACCAAGATCTTATACTTCTAGAAACTCATGAAGATTCCACTATCCTTGTCCATCCTATCCAAGTTGATCCCCTTCCATCCCAAGAACAAAGTTTCATTCCAAGTCTTATGAACCTTCCACTTCCTATGCCTAAGCAAGATCATGACATCCTACCCATTCTCCCAAATGATTCTATCCAATTTCATGAGCAATTCACCCTTAAAATTGAGTAAAATGATCCCCTTCCAAGTCTTATGGACCTTCCACTTCCTATGCCTAAGAAAGATCATCACATCCTACCCATTCTTCCAAATGATTGTTTCCAATTTCATGAGAAATTCACCCTTAAAATTGATTCAATTTTTCACCTTCCAAGTCTTATGGACCTTCCACTTCCTATTCCTAAGCAAGATCATGACATCTTTCCCATTCTTTTGAAGGATTCCATTCATAGTCAAGAGAAAATCACCCCTAAAATGGAGTCTTATGGTCCTCTTCCAAGTCAAGATCAAAGTATCCCTTCACCTTTATCTCCACCACAAGATTTCATCATCCCTCCAGATCCTCCTCATGATCCTACAATTCCTTCATCTCCATATCATAATCCTCCATCTTCTCCACAAGATCTTATCCTACCAAATGATCCTGTCACTGCTCCTATTCCTTCACAAGATCCTATCATTCCTCCAGATCCCCCTCATGATCCCATCACATTTATGAAATTTTTTCATGAACCCCATGTCTTTCAAATGGATTCCTCTACTTCCATTCGGCCTAGTCCACTTCATGATCCTATTGTTTCTTCCATATCATATCCCCTTCAAAATGGACTCGCATCTTGCAGAAAGTATCCTACTGGTCAAAGAAATCATTATGAAGTCAAAGGGTTAGACCTCCATGAACAAAGTACATTAAAACCCTTTCATATCAAAGAAAATTTTGATGGTCATGGCCTCCATAACAATACTCATTCTCAATAATTTGGTACCCCTTCCAAATCCAAATCCAAATCCAAACGTATACCTTCCCCTTCTTCCCTTCCATCCATCTTAGGTCCATATATGAACCTCCATCCACTAGTTCACAATCCACTTCTCCTTTCCTAAATCAAGGTCAGCAAAGGCACACATTTTGGACAACCTTCCACCTATCCAAAAAGTCTTCATACCATTATTATCCATCCATGAATCAGATTCCCCTTTCAAGCAATTTGGATGCCAAACATAAGTTCCATAAGTTGAGAAATCCACATGTAGTCAAGGATCAACATGTCCAGTCTAATCGACATGTAAAAACAAAGAAAAATATGATCCAAAGGGAAAAATAAATGTCCAAAAGGCCACAAAGGCCCCTTGAGCAAAAATAAAAGTCAAAATCAATATGGGTTCCTAAATATAATTTAGAGACAATGTGTTCTAAGGGCCCATAAAAGAATAAAAAATTAAAATCCATCTGGATTCCTAAGAAGCTTCTTAAAGCATAGTGTCCCAAAGAAAAATCCAAGTTGGCATCCAAAATTTATATCCATCCATTCAAACATCTCCAACCTTCCAAATCCAATTTGGGTTCTTATGTCCCAAAATTCATAACCGTTCCTCCATCAAATCCAAAATCTCCTTTTCTTCCATCAAATCCAAAATCTATTTTTCCTTCGTCACTCCATCACCCCTCAAGGTGTGTGTTGTAACCACCTAGATTTGTTCTACTCTGACTATAGACCCTATTTACCCTAAGTGTGATCATACCCCCAATTATGTTCAGACAACTCTTCAATCAACTGAGATAATTCATTCAAATAAAATTTAATCTCCTAAGTGATCTAATCACTAAATTTTATCAATCACCTAAGCCAATCAAATCAAATCAAATTAATTCAAATCAAACATGGCTAAGGTAATTAATTTAAGAGGAATTAAATAAATCTCTATTTATATCAAATCACTTGCAAAAAGCCTATCTTCTAGCCTAAATTAATCTAATAAATTGGCTATAGTCCTAATTAATTATTGAAAGCAATAAAAATCTTGAATAATTAATATTCCTATTTTTGAATGAATATATTTAATATAATTCATTTCATTAATATTCCCCTAAACCCCAACCTAACCTACCTCAACCACCTTGACCCTGGGTTCAAACCCATCCCAACCTATTCACCACATGCTAAATCTAATCCTAATCCTAATCTCATTCTAAACCACCTCCTAATGATGTCACATTCCTAAAAATGTGGTTAGGAACTCAACCCACTTGAGAAAGTCAACTTTCTCAAGCTTGACTCCCTCTAAGTCCACCTTCTCAAGCTTGCCTCTTACACCCTTCCCATGCTTCTTAAAGGCTCTCATTAATGACTTATTAATGGAGATTCCTCAAACCCATGCATCTTTAATTCCCTTGGCATTTATTTCTCTTACACCTCATTAATGAGTTTTGCAACTCCATTAATGACCCTTGTCCCCTCTCTCCTCATTTCTTCTATAAATAGGAGTAGTTTTTGAGCACAAATAAGACTTCATTTTTAGATTGAAAATGCATTGTTATGCTATTAGGATTTATATAGATTCATGTAAGATTTAGTTTCCATGTTTATGCATTGTTATTATCTTCATTTCTAAAACTATAATGCATGTTATTTAGATATCTTTCTTGTTTTTAATAGAATCTTTCATGCAAATTTTTATATGTCACTGGAAAAGGCATAATCTGAGGGCTACTATGTTATTTTTCACACTCCTCCTAGTTAGAAAGCAATAGATCAATTTTAGTGGATTTTCATGCTTTACTAACCCCATTTTCACTAACGTAGTGATCTATTGAAGTGTTGTGTCACCCGTAACATGTGCACTATTTCATACACACATTTCTCGCACCCACCGTGGGGCTCGATTATGGATTTGGTCTCATTTTAACTCTATTTTTCACCAATTTATCTTCCCATTTTTGAGGTCCAGAGTCATTTATGGTAGTAGAAGCTCACATCCTGGATACACCCTCACACCATAGAAATCGAGGCTTGCATCCAGGATTTCCTGGGTCATTTTTAGTATACACTCACATCTGGTGAACATTCTGTCACATCTGGTAGGAGAGGATCGTATCTAGTAAACTGCATCGTATTTCATATTTCTAGGATCACATTTGGTTAATAGTTTTGTGTACTTCATTGCCTAACCTCTATCACTTTAACCAGTTTGGTTTTTGATCTTTTGAACAGCTTAATTAGTGTTTGTAGGTTGTCATCAGGGCTGAAAAAGTGGGGAAAAAGAATACTAACTTGTTGTTTTCCAGATTACCCTTTCCTTATTTTGACCTCTAGTTTCATTCTATCTTTCAAACTAAACACACTTTCTTCTCATTTGATAAATCAATTAGAGAAGTATGCTCTTTTCCTTTAAAGGAAAATTAGAAAATCAAACACTGATTTAGAATTTGAAAGGAATTTGGGGTAAAAGAACAAAGAAAACTCACCGTATAATTCATTTTTGGAATCAGTAAATGAACAACACAAGTCACCTAAATTTTGTGGGATAAATGAACTTCATCGTCTAAATTTGGGATCTAAAATTGAACAAGAAAATCACTTAATATTGCGGATAATTGAACAAAATAAATTTGGTTTCACGTATCCTATTTTCATTAAATTAGGAACACTTAAATCAGGCTCAACATAGCTTGAGGGAATGAACTTTGATTTACGTTTTTTAGGAGAAAATGGCATGGATTGGGAGAGTATGCTCTTCTTCTTTTGAAGAATCAGAAATCTAGAAATCCTATGCTTTCCAATCCTTTGTATGCTTATTTAACAGTAGAGGGTTTACCGGTTGAGGAAAAAATCTCCCGAGAATGACCCAAGTGAGGACAGGTTTTATGCTAACCCTTCCAACTCACTATAAATAATTGCTTCCTCGTAGGCCAAAGCCTCAGAAGATGGAGTTGGTTTTGTTCTCAGAATTTTGATATCATTCCTTGAACATGCTTGGGTATGTGTAGAGCAGAGCCGCTTGAATATTTATTGCGAGACTACACATATTTGAGTACTCATAGGGCTATACACCTCAATTTTTCCTTGTGCAATTCTATGGGAGACAGTTTCAAATAGATTGCCCCATCATAAATGACAAACTTTGTAGACAAACTACCCGATTCATCCCCAAAAGGGTGATAATCCTTGTGCAAGGCAAAAAGTAAGTGCCTCAAGACACTCATCATATCATGCCCTCACTTGCATTTGGAGTCGGATAATACAACATCATGACTGGAGTCATTATGTGCTTGTTGATGGTTGTATTCTGATTAGCATTTGAGTGTGTACCTAAGTCAACAAGCAAGGATTTTTATCCTCCACCTAGAAAATAGGGCATAAGGATGTGTTTGTTCCCCTAACAATGAAAATCTACTTGATGTATCTGAAAGATCACTAACAAGATAAAATCCTTCAAAACAAGAAAAAAACTTCAATCCTTTGTCTACACATGTGTTTTTCACTCACCAACGGGTCTCAGAACGCAATCTACAATCTGTATGTGTTAATTTTGGCCTTGTTAATCAACCACACATTTCAACATAGTCCTTCTTCACTAGGTACAAACAAGACTGAATATGAGTTATTCATCCTGCCTGCCTGCGTGATTTGACCTGTTGCCTTCTATCTAGATGGGGTTTTTGAAATTGCTCTCAGGATGAGAGTCTCACAACCATGGACCAATCAAAGAACGAAGGATTTATCATGATAAGTGCAATGCAATGCAAGATTATGCTAAGAAATTGAAATATGAGAGGTTAAGCTAAGACATGATTTCAATGCAATTTAGTCTAGAAATTGAAACTATCTTATATGCAAAATGAAGTTAATCTATATGATATTATGAAAATGAGACAACAATTCAGTATTCTAACGATGTAAAAGTGAGTAAGCTAGAAGAGCAAATATTTAGGCCAACGCCGTTATCTATGAGAACATGGAAAACACACTTGGGACCAATCATGACTTCAATGTGCAGGGGATTATTATGTGGGTGACTCAAAGAATGGTCATCTTCCTCAGAGAAAGACAAGTAGTGTGGGGAGGTCAAGTGACCTACCATAGATTGAAACCGGTCGAGATCAAGATCTTTTGGGACATTTTCCTCAATGAGGGCTTTGTCCAGAATTTCCCTATGAGAAGGGGAAATTTTTAGGAGCTCAAAAATAGTTATCTGAGCATTAGTACGTTGCAATTGATCAAGAATGTTGTAATTGATAGCATTAGATGAGGAACCCACTTTGGGATTCTTAGTAATAGGGTCAACCTTAGCCTTATCTGAAGGTTGAGTTGATGTAGGTATAGAAGGCTCAGGGCCTTTGAGAATGATTTTAGTGCGAGATCGAGTAACAACATTAGCACTCACTTGAGACCGTCCTTGTTCAGAAG
>MU228152.1:2443160-2483223 GCA_018584345.1 Thuja plicata | reverse complement strand
AATTAATTAAATAAATATGACCTCATAATTGCTTTTTCTCAATTATCTGAACAATTAAATTCAATTATTGAAAATGAGGATATTTATTTAATAATTAAATATTATTTAATTCCTTTTCATGTGTCTCAGCTAAAGAGGTTGAATTTAATTTAATTAAAGTGCTAGGACTTTATTAATTAAATTAATTTGATCATAGGGTTTGTTTAGCCAAATAGATATTTAGGAATTAAATATGATGTATGATTAATACAGATTTAGGATTTTCTGCATTTGACACTCAGGTCAAGTAGAGTCAGTGAAAACTTAGAATTGCCTAGTACAATAGGACTTTGATGATTTAGAAGAATGACAAATGCAACAAAATTGGTTAGAGTTACAAGATGCCAATTTTTGGGTGTTACACAATCAAATAGACTTCACGCACTTTCAAGACAAATTTTTCAAAACTGACAAAATCTGATAGAGACATTAGAAACTCGTATCTCAGATTTCCTGGCTCGTATTTGGTATCCTAGCTCAGATCTAGTATCCTATCTCGTATCTATTCAACACATCATCACATCTAGGGTTCAAGCTCGCATATAGGGTCATCAGTAGCTCGTATACTATATTTCCTGGCTCGCATCTAGGATAGTGGGCACTTGTAAAATAGTTTCTCAGGAAAACTCAATTGATTTGGATACCCTTTTGGCTCTTTACTCTGTCCCTGTTGTCTTTTCTGGTCTCCCTATTTCTGTGTCAAAATACTTTTTCAAATGTCTACCTTGCATGTCCTGTCAGCTTCTCGTAATTTGTCTCAATATGTGTGCTCTATCCACTTTTTACAATAACTTGATTCCTAGCTCACTATCAGGGCATTCTAACCCTCTGACACTAGAATCATTTACTTCCACCAAAACAAAAACTATACTTCCACCTAGACACACTCACTTGAATGATTTGAGATACTACCTGACACTATTGGGAAACTTTGATGAAGTTGAGGTACAACCACATGGTTAACACAAGATGAAACAATTACACATCTAAAGGATTGAGAGTACCTCCTAAATCACTAAAATTTCAAGGAGAAACATCTCATAGTTCCCTACTTGATCTAGACTCTCCAGAAATGGACAGGTCCACTCATGGATGGAGTGAATCTTTTGACGAATATGACAATAGAAATAACCAAAAGCATGAAGATATTGATGAAGAAGAAGAAACCACATTTGAACATCCTCTATTTGAATCAGGAAGTGAGGAAGACATCACTGAAGAAGAATATGATAAAATCAAAAAGAGCAAGAGGTTCCACAAGATAATGGAAAAGATGATTGACGAAGATAAAGAGAAATACTTTCTCCATCTAGCGTCCACTGGCGTAAAGTTACCCAAGGATTATGATGTGGAACAACTAAAGGAAAAGGAGGTACTGAATCCTATTTCTATTCTCACCAAAAAACTTACCTTAATGCAAATGGAGCTTGTGAGTCTCAAGCAAGAGAAGGTTGAACCCAAAACAAAATACTTTGTAGACTCCATTTGTCCATTTCCTTTCGACAAGAGTATCACTATGGTTCCATTCCCTCCCAACATATCATGGCCAAAATATGACAAGTATACGGGAGAGACCGATCCACATGACCATGTTATAGAATTTTTTTCTCTTAGCATAGAGTACATGCATGAACCTACTTACCTCATGTGCCTTTTTCCTAGAAGTCTAGGAGGCAACACCATGGAATGGTTATCAAAACTTACACCCAAGGTCAAAAATTTTGAGGATTTAATACAATAGTTTATTCAACATTACTCCTATAATATCCAGCATGACGTGACTATGATGGATCTATGCAACACTAAACAAAAGACTAGAAAATCCTTTACCCACTTTTTACAAAGGTGGAGGAAAATATTTGCACGGTATTCAAGAGCTATTCCCAAATCTGAGAAAATGGAAATCTTTATTAATAACTTGGTACCAGAATTGAACTACGCGTTGCAAATGCAAGACTCCCCTAGCTTCGATAGGATGATCAAGAATGCCCTCTGTATCAAATAAGTTATGGTAAAAAGGGGAGAGATCACTTTTCAAAGTGAAAACAAATCTAACAACTCTAACTCCAAACCTAAATGGTGGAAATAGAACAAAAATGTTGCTAACGTTAGCGTAGTAGACGCATCCAATGTTGGTCCTAAACCTAAAGTGTTAAATCTAACTAACATCATGCAATCAAGCAAAGATGCCAAGGTAATGACCCCCATACCAAAAACAAACAATGATAATAGCAAGGGTCAGCCATGGACTTCAAAACCTCAAAGAAAATTCACTCCTTTGGGAGAACCTCTCGAGACTATTTTAAAGACACTATTAGACAAAAAAGTTCTCACAATCCCAGATTCTAAGCCATGGGAACCACCGTCAAACCAAGGTGGTGGGATAATAATTCTTACCGTGTCTTTCATAAAAACAAGGGACATAAGACCAACAACTGTCTTAAACTTAAACATGTTATCCAAGACCTTATTGAAGGAGGTAAGATCAAAGTGGAGGGACACACTACCAACGAAGATCATACAACATTTAACAAACCATTCCCTAATTACGAGAAAGGGGAAGCATCTAAAGGAAAAGGTAATGAATTCAACTACACTTACTCCAATAATGATAATGTAATCAATATGCTAGACATTAAAACTGAATCAATTAATGTGGTCACAATTGAAGGTATTTTTTTCCAATCGAATGCAGTGACTCGGAGCCAAGCATAGATCACATTCAAAGGACCTAATTCTACCTCAAAATGAACATCAATGTCCAAGGTTCCTATTGTTACTATCCCCAAACCGGTAGCAAAACACACAATTACTATTCCTGCAGCAAAGTATGATTTGGTGGACCAATTGCAACGAGCCTCTGCTAAAATTTCCATTTTTGAGTTGCTTAAAATATCCATAGTGCATAGGGAAATCCTGGAACAAGCCTTACATGCCACAAATGTACCAAAGGACCTTGATATAGACAAATTCCAAGTGATGGTCAATCACATCTCAATGCCACATTACCTCTGCTTTTCTGAAGAGGATGATAAATCATTGACCCATCCACATAATCAACCCCTTCATATTGAAGTCCTCATTCATAAATCCCATGTTAGACACGTATTGATAGATGGAGGCATAGGATTGAATATTTGTACCCTTAATCTAATCAAGAAATTGGGTCTTTCAGAATAGACCATTGGCTCTAGAAGCAAAATTACTATCAAAGCTTATGATGAGGAAGAAAGATCCTCTAAAGATCTTATTGTTCTACCCATCAGAGTTGGGCCGATTGAAAGAAATGTGATCTGTTAGGTTCTAGATCTACCCCTAGCTTACAACATCCTATTGGGGAGACCATGGATTCACAAAATGAAAGTTGTGCCATCTGCTTACCACCAATGTATCAAGTTCCCACATAATGGGGTAGAGGTGACAATTCTAGAAGATGCTAATTATACTTGCAATAATATCAAGGTAGGTAGTATGATTCCACATAGAAAGGAAGCTATGGATGAGATTGATCCTAAGACTACCAAAGACATGGTGATGAAAAGCTTTCAGAAAAACTTAAAACTTGAAGAAACAGGTATGGGAGAATACAAGATGGACATGACTCCATCACTGACAAAATTACCAGTATCACCAAGATCCTATGGAAGACCTTCCTCATCATTCACACCTACTACATCTAAAGAGCCAAAAATCCATAAAGCAACTGGCATGGTTAAGGCATCCACATATTATTTAGATAACACAGAAGAATGGGCAGTCTTGGACTAGCTTTACAAAGGAGAACCAAAGGAAGCTGAGGTCAAACATGTAGAAATATCCCCAGAGTAGTACGGAAAAGGATATGATCTCCTCAAGAAAATGGGATACAAAGGAAAAGGATTTCTAAGCAACACAGGAAGAGGAATTATTGAACCTGTACACATGGAGTTTAGGAATACCAGAGACAAAACATGGCTAGGTTTTAATAATGAATCTGAAAAACCTACTTCAAAAGATAGTTTGATCTCTGACAAAGGGAGTGATGAAATAGAAGAGATAGAACTAGAAAAATGGTCCTATGAAAGATTATTACATGTAGGCATAGTGAATCCTGACTATTAAGGAGAGTGCTATGCACCAAGCTTTGAGGTACCACAAGATCTTCACATCTCTTTGTTACCACAGGCTCCTATTCAAGAGGTAGGAGACACAACCAAAGATAATCCAGAGATAATATTGATAGCCATGACTACAGAGAGAATACCCTAACAACAAGATTCACATCTTAACTAGGGGTAGTTAGTCACAATCACACATGTCCTTGATTTACCACACTTTAATCCATAGGTGGATAATCGAGTACATTAGATAACTATTGTTGAATTCTTAAACAGGTCTGATGATGAAATAATAGACTCTCATGATTATGAATGGGATGAACTATCTATCACCACAAAGGACATTAAAATAGATGTAATTCACATGTTTGTGGCTCCATTAGCACCTAACAAACATTCTAACACTACTCCCAAAAATATTGATATCCCTGAAGCAGAGGAAGAGTTCCTTCCCCCAATCATTAATGGAGAGACTAGTGTTCTCATAAGTCTATAAGAACTTCAGAGGCAACAAGAAAGAAGCCTCCTTTTATGAAGAGATTATGATGAAAGTTCTATTGACAAGTCACTAGAGTTTGGTCCACATATAACTAAAAATGACCCTTTTAATGACGATCTAACTCTTATTGATCTAAAAATTAAAGAACTTAACTTAACAAAACATGTCATGTCAGTTAATAGTATTGACACTAACACAATGTTGTCCTTCCCAGAGTCTGACTCCTTGTCTTTGATAAATCCAAACCTAATTGATTGGACTAATATAGATCCTACTCCTATCCTTGACTTTCCCAATGAGTACACCTTGGCTTTCTATCTAAACGCTTGTGAACCTTACTCTTCTTCCACCAACGCAAGGAGTGTGAACATGTCACAGGAGGATATGAAGTTTCTCAGTCAAAAATTGAAAAATAAAAAGAAAATGGGAATCGATGGTGAAAACCACATTGTGGCAGTATCAGATCCTAAAATAGTAAAAGAAAAAGATGTATCTAATGGTGAAAACCTCTCAGAGCCATCAAAGGATGAGATTCTTGATATCCTCCCCAAGTACTTTCAAGAAAGGTCTTCAGTTCTTATAGAACCAACACACCCAGTTAATTTGGGCACAACTAAAGTTCCTCGAATAGTCCACCTAGCATAATATTTTTCAGAAGAGGAGAAGACATAATTCACTGAGTTCCTGAAAGAGAATAAGATCAACTTTGCATGGTCTTATATAGATATTCCTAGACTAGATCCTGAATTAATAATGCACCACTTGTCTATATCTCCTGGGATCAAACCCATGAAACAAAAACTTAGAAAGATGCATCCTCATGTTTCTTTGCTAGTAAAAGTAGAGCTAGAGAAATTGTTTAAACCTAGATTCATCAGAGTCATCGCTTATGTAGGATGGATCTCCAATGTAGTCCTAGTCTCTAAATCTAATAAATCTATCAGGATCTATACAGACTTCAAGGACTTAAACAAGGCATGTCCTAAGGGTGACTTCCCCCTGCCTAATATTGATATGATCATAGACCTCACAACAGGCTACCAAATGTATTTATTAATGGATGGTTTCTCAGGCTATAATCAGATTACAATTTCCCCTGAACATCAAGAGAAAACAAAATTTACATGCGCATGGGGCACATTTTGTTGGAACATCATGCCATTTGGTTTAAAGAATACCGGGGCTACATATCAAAGAGAAATGACTACTATATTCCATGATATGATGCATAAAAACATGGAGGATTATGTGGATGATACCTTTGCTAAATCCAAAGCAAAGAGCACTCATATTGCTAACTTAAGAAAAATATTAGATCGTATGGAGCAATTTCAACTCAGGCTCAATCCAAAGAAGTGTGCCTTTGGGGTCCAATTAGGAAAGTTCTTAGGGTTTTTTTTTAGCAAAGGGAATTGAGGTAGATCCTGCAAAAGTCAAGGCTATACTAGAGATGACTCCCCCATGCAACATCAGTCAAATGAGAACATTACAAGGGAGACTTCAATCAATTAGGAGGTTCATGTCATAACTTGCTGACAAAGCACAACCCTTTACCAAATTTCTACAGAAAGGGGTCACCTTCAAATGGGATGAACATTGTGAAGCCAACTTTAGAGAATTAAAAGAGTACCTGGCTACTCCTCCTATTCTTATGGCACCCATTCATGGAAAGCCATTACTCTTGTATATTTCAGCTACAACTACATCACTAGGAGTATTTCTCGCACAAGAGGATGAAACAAAGAAATAAAGAGTGATCTACTACACCAGTAGAACACTAGTCTCCTATGAACTTAATTAAAGCATTATTGACAAAGCATGCTTAGCAGTTGTCTTCGCATCATAGAATTTGAGACACTATATGTTGTCACATACAGTCAAGCTCATTGCAAATATTGATCCTTTAAAGTATATTTTAAGAAAAATGACATTAACAAGACATCTGGAAAAATGGGTCCTCATTATAAGTGAATTTTACATTGAGTATGTGGATAGGAGGGCTGTTAAAGGACAAGTCCTTGCAAATCAACTAGCTAATTCACCACTCCAAGATGATGAACCTTTAAGGATTGAATTCCCTGATGAAACCATTATGCATTTGACTGAGTATCCGTGGAAGATGTACTTTGATGGTTCTTTCACACAACAAGGCTATGGATCAGGAGTTCTATTCATAACTCCTCAAGGCTACAAGATACCCAAGTCTTACAAGTTGATGTTTCCATGCACAAACAACATTTCTGAATATGAAGCATTGGTAAACGGTCTTAAACTTTCTATGGAGTGGAAGATTGTAGAGTTATACGTGTATGGTGACTCCTAGCTCATTATCAATCAAGTTAATGGAGATTATCAGATGAAAGATGAGAAGTTGACACCCTACAAACAACTGGTTGATGACCTAAAGAAGTACTTTGTCTTCATCATCACATTCCAGCAGATACCCAGAATAGAGAACAAAGCTGGAGATACCATGGCTACATTGGCATCCATGTTACAACTGGAGGAACATCAATTCCACTATGACTTCTTGGTAGAAGAATTATCCTACACTACCTTTGATACCCATATATATCAAGTAATATGTGCTTTGAACACCCTATACCAATCTCGGTATGCTAATATCATTGCTTACCTCAATGACCAAACTATTCCCAATAATCTATTGAGAAATTAAAAAAGAGCCTTGATTAGGACATCACATTATTTCCTCATAACTAATAACTTATATTGATGAGGTCTCTATGGTATGCTTCTTATATGTTTAGAAATCAAAGATTTAGATTTCACATTAAAAGAAGTCCACGAAGGTGTATGTGGATCACATTCAAACGGATTTTCACTATCAAAGAAACTGCTCAGAGTAGGCTATTACTGGCTTACCATGGAAAAGGATGTTGTTCAATTTTCCAAAATATGTCATAAATTCCAAACACATGGAAATCTCATCCATGCTCCTGCCAGAGAGCTTATACCTTTCATTACACATTGGCCATTTCAGTAATGGGCCTTTGACTTGGTTGGAAAAATATATCCCAATTCTTCAAGTGGACACAAGTTCATCATTACGACCACTAAGTATTTCAAGAAGTGGGTTGAGTTTGTGCCGCTAATCAAAGCCACTAGAAAATAGGTGGTTGTGTTCATTCTAAACTACATTATTTGTAGATATGGTATACCCTCATAAATTATAATAGACAATGGGGGCCAATTTAAAATCAAGATATTGATGACCTTTGCAAACAATTCCACATTAATCAAAATTGCTCCTCAATCTATTATCCTTAAGGTAATGGACAAGCTGAGGCATCCAATAAGAATATTCTCAAGATCCTACACAAAACTGTAGGTAAGTCTGGCAGAGACTGACATCTACAACTAAATCTATCACTTTGGGCCTACAGAAAAAGCATCAGAACACCAATTGGAGCCATGCCATTTGCTTTGGTCTATGGTGTTGAAGCAGTACTACCTATTGAGGTTGAAATCCCATCTTTGCAGATATCTTTACACAGTCTTGTTACTAATGAGAAATATCGCATTGATAGGGTGAATTCTTTAGACCTACTTGATGAGCGCATGCAATAGGAGTTCGATCATCTGAAGGTGTACCAAGAACGAATGTCCAAGGGGTACAATATAAAGTTCAAGCCACGACAATTTCAAGTGGGGGATCTCATCCTAAAGGAGAATCCTAAGAACCAACCTAACAAAGAGCAGAAAGGAAAGTTTGAACCTAATTGGCTGGGACCTTATGTTATCACTGCTACTTTTGGGACTAGAGCTTATCAATTAGCTATACCTGAGGGAGACATTCTTCCAGATCCTATCAATACTCTACATTTGAATCGGTTCTACACTTGAGGTTTGGCTAGCAGTGCCTTTATAGTGAAGAACTCAGAAAATACCAAAAACATCCAAAAAATTGATCCTGAAGAAATCCCAAAACAGTGGAAAAAGTCTTGAAGAAAGGTATCCTTGGTGAAAACCTGGCAAACAGGTGCCTTGATACTACAAAAACATTCAAAAAAAAGTAAAAATAGAAAAAATAAAAAATTGAAAAAGAGAAAAGTGCCTTGATGACAAATTGGTAACACAAGCATCCTGGTAGAAAAAAGAATGAAAAGTTTTGCCAAGTGGTGAAAACCTTGCAATCAGATGTCACTTGTGTTCTACACTCCATCTATCAATAGATTGTTGATACTAGGCCTTCATGATTACACTTGTGTTAAGATTTGACTTTGATTCCTTATGAAAATCTTATCCTCGCTTGGGATTTTTCTGCATTTCTATATTAGGATCAATTCATTCTACACTGGGGGCATCTTTTGCTAAACATGATAGGTAGCATCTGATAGGTCATCATAGGATGGTTTGTCTCGTGACACAATGATACTTGATATTGGCACTAAACTATCACTTTCACAAAACAAGGCTGGAAAAAACATTGCACTAACATGAATGATGTTCCTACAACCTACATTGGGTTGCAAGCAGGAACAATACACAGACATGGAACACATATTGCTTGAATTCCAACTTTTGATTGTTGAATCTATACTGCGCTTGAAAAATGAATCAATAGTATTTCTCAATACTACCTAAACACAGTTTGATCTTGGTTTGATTATAACTCTTTTATGCACTGATGATGTTCTAACTAGGGGCATCTAAGCAGTTATGAATTTTCTTTGATTGATTCATGATTGATAGTTGTTATGTCTTCTGAGTTACTCGATGATGTCTACGCAAAGACAAAGAGTCGCAAGGATAGGAGGCATAACATTTTCTTGGTTTTATGTGTATGGTGATTGTTCCAAGTGATCCTATACATTTCACCTAACTGGGATGTTTATGGTAAGAGATGCCACTATGGGTGGATAGCCGCATATATATCGATCTTTGTTATGTGTGAACTACGGTGAGGTTGGAACAATTTTCTTGTCTATTTTCTGACTCAGATTCTCACTAAGGTATATGAAGCATAATGTACCCAAGGATATGAATTTCTAAGGTCATTGCGGGTCCAATATCTTGCCTTACAAAGATTTTGATATAATAAAAGGAAGGTCGCTATTTTATTATCCTGGCTTATATGCCTTGATGCCTAAGTCTATTTCTAACATTTCAATAAAACATAGTATTCATACTTTCATGATATCAGTGGGTATTAGTGATTGTTGTACTATCAGGTGATATATGTTCCAACAATGCCCAATGATGATAAAAATGTCCAATATTTGTCAATCAATGACAAGTCCTAAGAGTATGCATATAGCTGCATTTAGAGATTGCATGATGCATTTGTGAAAGAAATAAAAGCATAAGGAGTTTGAGCTCAAAAATGATTTCTATTTTTATTCTTCTAAAAATCCAAGGTAAATACATCCATTTACTATTACTGATATTTATATCATTGCACACCCATAGCATACATTTTGCATTCATAAAAAGAGACAAAAGAAAAATACAAAAACAAAGCATTTATGCATTGCATTTTATTTCTACATCCTAAGTACATCCATACATTTTACTTGCATAAGAAAAACTCAAAAACATACATTTGCATATTCACATAGTATCATTTGATACATATTTATATAAATGATCAAATCCAAATGCATAAATGATGTCATCATCTAATCTAACTCTTCATAGGACCAAGATACAATCACATGTGCAAACAAATCTATCAATGCATATGGAACTCATGAAACATGTCAGAATCAGAAACAACTCCATCAGATATATATCTCCAAACATCATGATACAAAGATCAACCACATGGCACAAAGTCTAAACAAAGAGTATTAGAGGGTCAGAAAGAATCATATGTGTGTGTGTGTGTGTGTGTGTGTGTGTGTGTGTCATCATACAAAAGAAATATCTCATAAGGATCAAGATATACAATATACATGTGTGACAAAATATAGAATCAGCTTTGGCTTCCTCCCTCTCCCTGATCTAGAGGAGGAGGAGGTGGTACAAATGGCAGTGGAGGAGGCATAGCTCCCTTAGACTGTAGGGAAACCCATGAATAAGACAGTGTTCTCTGGCCCTCTGGAACTGTAGCATGGTATAAAGCAAAGTAATAGGCTACTCTCTGTCCCTGGTGGGTGGCTATCTGAGCCTGTGAATCTCTCTCTTCTCTGAGCATATCCTCCTATCTATCTTTCTCTTCCCTAAGACACTCTAGTTGTGCATCTCTATCTGTCAATAGAGCCTCTAAAGTGGTGATGTGTGCTCTCAACTGCTCCCTCTCCCGCTCACACTAGGATAGTGGGTCCCCATCTCTCCTAGAACCCCTGCCAAAATCCTATCCTGAAGCTCTATCTTGTGATCTATCAAGCTACCTCTACTGTCTCTATTTCTCCCCCATTAGTAAAGGACCTAGATCTATCTAGGGAGCAACAAATCTGAATAAGGTGCGTCGACCCTCTCCACTCCCACTGGCCACATCTGTAGTGCCACCCACAACTCCACCTCCCCTATCATCTTCATTGTCATCACCATCATCTGGAGGAGGACATCTCCCATCTCTACCTCCATCTCTACCTTTTTCCCTCCCTCCATGTCTACCAGCACCCCTATCTCTCTATTCTCCTCCTCTCCCCCTAGTAGGGTGGTCATCTAGATCATAGTCTATTAGATCCTCTATACGAGGAATGTCCTCCTCAGGCACTATGAACTGAGGAAATGGATGCTGAAGCATCTCTGCAGCATACCCATCGGAACAACATGCATCTACAACATTATGACAAAGGTCCCAATTGACTCCAACCATGTCTCTAATCTCCTGGTGGGTAGTCTCATAACTAAGCTGGGCACCCCACAATGGTACCTCATCACGGTTCTGAGCATATATAGTCACATCCTGAGTCCTTCCTTGTCGCTAGTCAAACTATCTCAAGACTTGGGTATGAACAAACTACTCTACAATGTATCTGGTCCTCTTGATTAGGTACCTACTCTAAAAAAAATAGATCCTATCTGGCATCAGAGGTCCACTCCTCATAGTCTAAGTATGGCTTCCATACTACCTCTATCATATCATCAAAAAGTCTCCACCAGTACTCTACCTTGCCCAGATGGGGCTGCTAAATTAGGTCGACATCCATATAAACATAAGGATACTTGAGTGCCCGCTTCTTGTCTACAATGGGTCGTGTCACTGGGATGTGCTCCCAGGCCCAGATCTGAAGAATCAAAATACCTACAATCATATTCTGAGTATAATGATACACAATCTCGTGAAGCTCTCGGTACATATGGGTTAGAATGCAGCTGCCACATGCAAATCTCCGTCTTGAGACAACCATCTACTCCAACATATCTACCCATCCGATGAGGAACCCATGCTATCCTTTGTCTGGCATCAGGATGCCACTAATCAAGCCTGCTAAATACACAGATAAACAATCATAATGATCACACAAGTAATCCCAAGAAAGGTATCTTCGATCGATGGTATCATCCTAGAAATACCGTCGAGCTGCACCAATCACCATGGCAGAAGTTGACTCAAAACACACCTCGCGACCAATAATGGGAACCTGCAGTATGTGCCATACATCCTCAGGAGTAACTATCATCTCCTCAGTTGGGCACTGAAAGGTGTTGTGCTCTGAGTGCCATCTCTCGGTAAGAGTAGTCAACAACCCCTGATTTATTCCTATATTGGGTAAACCAATCAAGGATTGTAATCTGCAATGGACCACTATCTCCTACTCATCATCAGACAAAAGACCATCCAAGGCACGCACGCACCCTAGATATGTGCCTCAATAAGAAACTACCTCAAAATCAACCTATTTTTTATGGAAAAAAAAGATAAATCAATGTTCTATCTATAAAAAAAATGCAGAATCATGATCAACTAAGTGATTTATGATCCACAACAGACAAACAGTTCAAAATAGCTAAGTTTCTAACTCCAAAAACAAGATGCAATCCTGGAAAAATAGGGTACGATCTCTTTTCCTAGATGTGATCTTAGAAAAATAGGATGCAATTGAGAATACATGGTGTGATCCTGGAAATTCTAGATGTGGACCCAAAAATAGGGTGCAATCCTAAAAAAATGGGATACGACATAAATTATATTTTTTATGCTAAACTAAGTCAAAATATGGAAAACCCAATGCGATCCAGGAAATCTGGCATGCGATGTAGAAATTTTAGTAAAATAGGATACGATCTGGGAAATACCAGATATGACGCGGGTTTGACAGGATGCGATCCAGAATCCCAGATGTGACCCAGAATTGAAAGGGCTCTACAAGCTACAAAAATGCATAAAATTTGAAATTGCAAAATTCACATGGTAGTTTTGCGAGTACTTACCAGGGGTGCGTAATCGGCCGAGCACTGATGACGATGACTAAGCTCAAAATGATGCTTCCTCACAGGGACCACCATCTTCTCTCCAAAGCTCTCAGATTTACTATGGATAAAAGTGAAAATGAATAGTAAAAAGGTAATTTTTGAGATATATATTGGCCTTTTGAGCTATTTAGGGGTTCTGAAACTCCTCTAAGGCAACTTAAACTCATTTTTTCCCCTTTTGATCAATCGAGATTGAAATCAAAGTGATAAGTTTTGACAAGAAATTTAACAAGCCCACACGACGAGATTTATCATTACACCGGCAGTACAAAGGTCATCTTCGTTGTCCAATCACTGGTCTGTAATGCGCAAAATGAGAAAAGCAAAGGAGACACCTACAAGGAAATTCTGGATGTTCAAACCAGACTTAAGCAAGATGCTATTGAAGAAAATTCACAGGCTCACTTTTCCGCACAAAAAGCGTAGGTGCATTAAATTATTATTATTTTTTTCATGGCTTGAACTTTTTTATGACAGCTCCTGGAAATGCAGAATTGCTCCATTTGTTCTGAAAATCCATCAAATTGCACATTTCATCAAAAATCTTGGTCCAAAATCATTTTATCAGTCTCACCACTCACGTTTTCATGTGATTAACTTGGTTCTTGTGTGTTTAATCTTAAAACACACCTTCTTTCTTCACTTCATTTACTCCGCTCTTTCTTGCATCACCCATTCCTACAAGTGATACATTATTTCAATAGAGGGATTTCATTCCTTTCCTTCAATTTCATTCCCAAGGGGGCATGATCACACTATCATCAATTAATCCTTGCTCAAAAAAACATTAAAATGACTTTGTTATCAAACAAACTAGGGGCATGATAGTTTCCTTGACTAAGTCAGAACTGTTGGATAGAAAGCTTTGGTTCACATAAGCTGGATATCTTGTGTTTCCTCATTTTAAAATATTCTTATTAAGCTCCTGGTAGCTTCATACTATCTTTTGGATGACAACCAAGTTTGAAATCAGTATTATCAATCTTTGGACGACAACCAAGTTTAGAATTGGTATCTTTAAGATCTTTTATTGACCTTTGGATGGAAATCAAGTTCAAAGTCAATTCTATCAGTTTAGCTCAATCAATTATGAGACTAATCTCATCAGGTATTTCGTTCGATCATGAGCGAAATTCTCAATCTTTCTAAAGTCAAAATAAAAAAAAAATCTTTGAATCAATGCGCTGCTCGCACATCAATGCAAAGAGGGGCAAATGTAACCACCTGGATTTGGTCTGCACTAACTATAGACCATATTCACCCTAAGTGTGATCATACCCCCTATTATGTTCAGACAACTCTTTAATCGACTGGCATAATTCATTCAAATCAAATTTAATCTCCTAAGTGATCTAATCACTAAATTTTTTTAATCACCTAAGCCAATCAAATCAAATCAATTTAATTCAAATCAATTCAAATCAAACATGGCTAAGGTAATTAATTTAAGAGGAATTAAATAAATCTCTATTTATATCAAATCACTTGCAAAAATCCTATCTTCTATCCTAAATTAATCTAATTAATTAGCTATAGTCCTAATTAATTATCTAAAGCAATAAAAAGCTTGAATAATTAATATTCCTACTTTTGAATGAATATATTTAATATAATTCATTTCATTAATATTCCCCTAAACCCCAACCTAACCTACCTCAACCACCTTGACCCTGGGTTCAAACCCATCCCAACCTATTAACCCCATGCTAAATCTAATCCTAATCCTAATCCCACTCTAACCCACCTCCTAATGATGTCACATTCCTAAAAATGTGATTAGGAACTCAACTCACTTGAGAAAGTCAACTTTCTCAAGCTTGACTCCCTCTAAGTCCACCTTCTCAAGCTTTCCTCTTACACCCTTCCCATGCTTCTTAAAGGCTCTCATTAATGCCTTATTAATGGAGATTCCTCAAGCCCATGCCTCTTCAATGCCCTTGGCATTTATTTATCTTTACACCTCATTAATGATTTTTGCAACTCCATTAATGACCCTTGTCCCCTCTCTCTCTCCTCATTTCTTCTATAAATAGAAGGATTTTTTGAGCACAAATAAGCCTTCATTTTAAGATTGAAATGCATTGTTATGTTGTTAGGATTTATATAGATTCATGTAAGATTTAGTTTCCATGTTTATGCATTGTTATTATCTTCATTTCTAAAACTAGAATGCATGTTATTTATATATCTTTCTTGTTTTTAATAGAATCTTTCATGCTAGGTTATATATGTCATTGGAAAAGGCATAATCTGAGGGCTATTATGTTGTTTTTCACACTCCTCCTAGTTAGAAATCAATAGATAAATTTTAGTAGATTTCCATGCTTTACTAACCCTATTTTCACTAACGTAATGATCTATTGAAGTGTCGTGTCGCAGGTAATAGGTGTATTATTTCACACACACATGTGCCAATGTTGTTGTTTCCCACATATACATCCACTCAAAATCAATTCTTCTTGCAATCCCTCCATTATCCAATACATATATTCCAGTCTTCCATCCATCATCTTGTCCAATCCTATGCATACACCATTACCCTATCCCACTTCATCCATTTTATCCCCCTTTTCCATCACCCTATCAACATCTTTTAGCATACCTTCAATAGCCATGATCTATTCTAACACATATTACAAAGTTATAATTTGAAGAGAAAGATTCTTAAGTCCTTCTTCCATGTCCTATCATGAGTCTATTATCTTCCAAAAAAAGTCAAAAAAATAAGAAGAAGAAGAAAGAAAGAGAAAAATATTTGTCCACTAGTGAAAACCTGGAAAATAGGTGCATTGGGCAAGTACCATGATGAAAACCTAGAAAATAGGCATCATGTGTAATCTATGAACTTCTTTCATTTCATATATGGGGACATGTTCCATCCATATTTTCCTATCATATCATATCCCTTTCATTTCCTCCATTAACCTTTATCCCTCATATCCCTTATCTTATCAGCATCCATATTTATTTTTTCCCAACTTTGATCTTGACAAGGATAAGGATCTCCCTAGAAGAATCACATGTCCTATATGCTTCATATTGTCCATAAATGGTCCATATTTCCTATCTTTTCATATTCTTGAATCCATATCCCTTCCCCTTGTCCATTCTTGATCTTCCTTGCTCTATCCATGTCCATCATTATCCTATCAAATCCTTCTCTTGGTATTGATAGAAAATATAGATAAAAAAAATGCAAAACCTATTTTGAGCATCCTCTTAACATGTCCACTCTTGTCAACCACATGTCAAGAAATTCACCATTCTTTATCTTATCTTGTCATGTCTAGTCCCTTATCTTGCAAAGAAACATGTTATCCCATCCCATGGATAGTCCTTGGCATCCAAACAACTTCAAGACATACTAAGAGACCATTGAACTTCATCCATCTACTAGTTCATCCATCAATCCATAATTTCCTTGCCTTGCTAGACTGGGGGCAATCTGAAAAAATTCTAAAAGTCTTGAAAAAAAAATCCCTAAAAATCTTAAAAAGACATAAAAAATCCTAAAAAGAGAAAAATGTCCTCAAAAAAGTCAATCATCATAAAAAAATCAAATATTGCAAAATCTCAAGCAATAAAACCATCTCGGTTATCAACAAAATGAAGGGAAATCAATCCAATCAATCAATGTCAAAATCATGAGCTTCACTAATCAACGATGGACTCATATGACTTGGCTTTATCATCTATCCAATCTATCAACAAGCGAAAGACAATCAGTCAAATCAATCAATGTCAAAATCATGAGCTTCACAAAGCAACAATGGACTTATATGACTCAGCTTTATTAGTTATCTAATCTATCAATATGAGAATGGTGATAAAATTCAATCCAATCAATCAAAGGTCAAAATCATGAGCTTCACAAATCAACAATAGACTCATATGAATCAACTTTATCAGCAATCCAATGTGTATTCAAATAAAATAAAATCAGTCAATCTTCAAATCAAACAAATCAATTGTCTTACACAGTGGCAGATACGCTTAAAACTAGACAGATCAGTCTTATATGAGTCATCCATTCCTAAAATCAAACACAATCAAGCATCAGAGAATCAAGCAAATCAAGGAAAAATAAACTGTTGACTAGGTCAGTCATGTCATTCGGATGTCAGTCTATCTTTTGTGGTTATGTTCTTACGCTACTCTAGGATACCACCAAGTGATGAGGTAGCTATGATGGATCATGATCTTATTTTCTTTGATTGTTGTTTGTGGAATGTTCCATTTCGTTTATGGGGCAATGATGATTTAGGATAAATGTAGTAGGCATTGTCACTTATCTAGTAGCCACACAGTTCCACAATATGAGCTTAACCCTGGAAAAGAATTGGACAATCCTTTTTTGTTATCTACTTTTTGATACCAATATAATCATAACGGTATCCATATGGTCTGTATCTGGGTGCATTGGATTTTCCATCTTGGTTTTTTATTTCATAAATTTCAGATATCATAGCGATATCTAGATGGTCAATATCTGGGTGCATTCGGTTCTCTTTCTTTTCAAAATTCAAAGATCATAGTGGTATCCAAATGGTCAATATCTGGGTGCATTTGGTTATCTTTCTTTTCAAAATTAGAGATCATAGAAGTATCTAGAAGATGGTAAATATATGGGTGCATTTGGTTCTCTTTCTTTTCAAAATCTGAGAACATAACGGTATCCAGATGGTCAATATCTAGGAGCATTTGGTTCTCTTTATGTTCAATCTCTCTACTCCTTCTAGTTATCAGAGATCATAGTGGTATCCAGATGAGCAATATCTGGGTGCATTAGATGCTCTTCCTTTTTCATAATAAGGTGCAATGATGAAAAAAATTGGAAAACTCGGTAGCGACTTGGGTCACCCATCCTATCTATCAGTCCACTCTATCAACCTATTCTAGAGATAACTTCACACTAACTTCTTCTAGCAAACACATGCACTTTCTCAGATATTTTGTGCATAATAGATTGCATTCATTTATTGCATAAGAAAAATCCAAAACATATGCATAGTAGATCATATAATCAATGCATCCATCATCAATAACATCATAACTAACATAGTAATTCATTCATCATCATCATATAATGATTCACATTTTCAACAAATTAATGCTCATCTGACGCATTTTCTATGCTTAATTTTTTGAGGGGGCATATAGTCGACCTGTTGTCACTAGGGCAAGCTGAGACAGGATCAAATCTGAAAATTCTTTGACACAATGTGATGAAGCACATTCTATCAAAGAGGGGAAAATGTAGACACCCTAAAATGGACATACTTGCGACCTTACATTACAAACACTAATTTTCATCTATTAATTAATGGTTTTTTTATCATTGATTATTTATTTATTTTCTTCTAATTTTATTCCCCAAATCATCTAATCATATCCCCAAAATTAATTAGATAATTAATTTTATTTAATTAATTAACCTTAATTGATTAATCTTCATTAATTAATTAAATTCAATTTCCTAAAGTTTAAATTTAAATATTTAAACTTATTAATTAATTCTTCTAATTAAACTTATTTCATTATATTAATTTAATTTAATTCAATAATTCAATTCTAAATCCAAAAAAAATTCAACTGTCACATGTTTCAATACTTTAATTACAAAAATGAATTAAATATTCAATTAAATCATTTCTCAAGTTCAAAAAGGTAATTCCAAATTACCTCTTTAGTTCAAAAAGGTAACTCATGATCAACTTTTCAGTTAACTAAACATTACCTCTTCTCTCCAAAGTTGAAGTGGTGGAGCTTACTGATTGCTTCTCAGTTAACTAAAACATTACCTCTTCTCTCCAAGTTGAAGAGATGGAGTTTACAGGTTGCTCCTCAGTTAAACTAAAACATCACCCCTTCTCTCCAAGTTGAAGAGGTGGAGTTTATTGGTTGCTCCTCAGTTAACTAAAACATCACCTCTGCTCTCCTAGTTGAAGAGGTTGAGTTTACTGATTACTTCTCTAGTTCCTTTTTATCTGAACCATTCATTCTCCAAACTTTGGGATCAATCTCAACCATGCAAATCATTTTCCATATTCAATATAATCAACCCTTCATAACCATTTGAAGGATCCAGGATTTCAATATTTCATGCGCCCTTACTCTGCAAGATTGTTGATAAAGGCATTTGAAGGATTCTTGCGATCACATATTCAATATCATATTCTCGATGCTCCCAAGTCATTGACGCTGCCTATACCAATACTGATCCCCACACACACATCATTTCAGAAGGAGTAGAGAGAGGCAATAGAATATTCGATCTTTGTTGGTTTGCATTCGTTTGTATTCCTCCTTGATTGCTTGTCATTTTATTGTTTGTAGTTTCGTTCTCAGTAGTAATTGATTGATCTTTCCCGCATTGCAAATCGGTTCTACTAACCCTTTGTTAATTCAAGCTTGGAATGTGACTGAACCCTATGACAATTACTAACTTCATATTTAGAGTATTTTCTCCTAGATGAATCATAATTATTCTATTTTTTATTCTTAAATTCCTTTTTATATGTACCTATTTTTCATAGTTTCAAAAAATCAATCTATGCTTACCAAGTATCTTGGACCTTACCCTAGACTTGTCCTTGAAAAATTCTTCTTATCCTTACCTCTCTCTAGATCTTTGCTCCACATCAAGTGCATCCTTAGACCCGTTTGAAGTGTTAAGAGAAACCAAATTTTGATTTGTAAAGAACCGCCAAATGCAAAAACCAAATTATCCCAAGATTTAGGAAATGAACATAATAAAATAATACATTTAATCATCTTCCTATATTATATGTCAACCAAATTAACAATCACAAAATCACATTTGTAATTTTTACATTGAAGACCCTATCCTTTATTCTGAAATTTAAATTTTATTTTCTAGAAATAATGTATTAATGAGATTATTTGTATACTAAATCTTTCCTATTCTATTCCATTGCATACATACATACATAGCAGTCTCACTAAAATATTCAATAAAATAGAATTAGATAAACATAAAAAATATTTGCACGTGATTTTTTAATCAAATTTTATTCATTCTTCAGTCAATAAACTCTCTAGCTTCTTTTCATTCTTCATACTAATCAGTTGATCACTTTATTACAAGAGAGCCTCCATCTATAGCTTCCATATATCAAACTTGTGTCATTAAACTTTTGATGTCCAACTAAGATAACCTAGCCATAATCACTATCACTTAAAACCTAAAATTGCAAGAAAGTTATCACTATAGTAGAAAAAACCAATCACACACTTCAAGATAAACACCTCTTTCTAATCAAGCCAAATATAGCTCTAGTACCAAATGTATAAAATATGGTATAACTAAACAATGAGATATGTTTAAACTTTATGCATCCAAATTAAAGAAAAATGATAAATAATCAATGGAATTATAAATCAAGGATAGAAAGATGAAGACTATTACATTAATTACAAGGAGAAAATCTTGTGAGAAAATAATATCCGCACCCATGGGGAGAAAAAAATTATTAATCCTTTGAATGATAGTTACTTCAATAAAAAAAAAAATTTTAAATTTTTGTATATTTAATTATTACAACCTATGTAATCTCACACTCAAAGCTTAGATTTGTAGAAGAATTAAAAATTAAATCATTGGATGATTTGGGTAAACTATTTATAACCAATCATGTGGCTAGAATGATCAATCTTTATTCCCAATCAAATGAACATCAAGGTGGCTCCTAGTGGGATATATATCTATTATTAAATTTTAGAGAAGCATACAAAAGATAATAACTAGTATTTTATTATCAAAAAATCTGAAACAATAGACATTTAAAGGATTGAATTTCCTTCTTATGAAACCACCCAACTCTAGACTTTGTAAGTTGATAAACACTAATAATATATTTCCAACATCCCCCCTTGTGCGAACATGGTAAAAATTTTCACATTTCAACTACAGTATGCCCAACTCTTGTGGCTCATGATCTTGATTCAAATGAAAGACACCTTTCATCAACCTTTCATAATTTTCACAGAGGTTTACCACTATTTTGGATATGAATATGAACTCACTCATTTGTTAACCTCATATGGTTTTTTGGTTCACCACTAAAATTTTCAATATCTAGGAATTGTATTATACTAGTGTTGTTATTCATCATAATATTTTACACTAGGAGGTTACATAAGGAAATAACCCACACATGACTAAAAATAGAAACTATTAATGATCATGCCTCTCAATCTCCAACAACATGGGAAATTTTTACTACAAAAATATTGATGTAATGTTCTCCCAATGATGTAAAATATTTTATTAGTGGAAATATAGAAAATAGAAGCACACTTCACAAACAAAATGCCATCAAAGCTGATAAGCAACCCTGTCATTCGTGGTTGATGAGAAGACGTTGGGTGTCCTCCTTCTGTCATTGCCTTTTGCCTTCAAGTTTGAATTATTGAAAAACACACATTCCTCATGATTAGGAAAAGATAGCTCTTCATCATTGACATACTCATTCCAATATGTTTCTTCATCCAAGGAAGTGTAATGGTCTATTTTATCACTTAGTAGATCTTGTTCCCCTTTCTAACAATTCAAAAGTATATGTCATATTTCCTTACAAAAGAAACATTTCATTTTTCCTTTTAAAGGAATATACTTGGATTTGTACTTGCCTTTTTTTTCTTTGTTATGCACAAATAGGACCTTTTTAGATTTGAGCCTTCATTATGGTCAAATAGAATAGATATTACTCCTTCAAGACTAATGTTTACCTTGTTTAATATAAACACCATTCTAGACATATTCTTAAGAAAATTATTCAAAATTATTGCTTTGACATCATCATCTTTTAATTAATTCATTAATCCTGGCCAACTAATCTAGGAAAGAGTGAAAATTATATTATTTGTCATTTTTAGACCTTTATCCATCTTCAATCCATACAATCTCTACTTCAAAGTTATCCTAGCACTTTTTGCTTCAAATTTGAAGAGCTTGTTTAATGCCTCCCAAATTTCCTTTCCTGACTTTGTAAAATCCTCATGGTGTAAGTACGCTTCCAATAAGCCAAGGCCAATAGTCCCCAACACTTTTTGATTCTTGATAGTTTGTTTGGAAAGTTCATTTGAATCAATAAGAGAAACTGGGTTGGGTTTAACAACATCCCAAAGATATTTTTTGATCAAGTGTAAATACATCTATATTTGCCAAATATGAAAGTCTGGACCTTTATATTCTTCAATGAAACTTAATTTATCTATTACTACTCTTTTAACCAAAAGAAAGTTGAAGGTTTCCTTGATTGGGAGCTCTACTATACAGTTTAACATCTTTCTCTACTAGACTCTATAAATTCTCAAATGCCAGACATTTTTAAGCTTCAGCTTTCATTTCTTATGTAGAAGAAAATCAGATTTAATATGAGACCTATCTAGTAGCAAATTATTTTCTAAACATTAAGCCAACATAATCCTTCAACAAATTTTTAGGCCTTGAGATGATTTCTTCAGTTCTGAAGATTTACATAGAGTAGCATGGGCATGACAAAAGATTAGAGTCCATGTATTGAAAATCAATAAACTCCTTGATGCATCAGATTTTTTTTCTTCTACAATTCCTAGATCAATGAAACCAAATTCATTACCTATCAACAATTTCTCACACAATGACTCCGACCATGATTTGCAAGCTAATATATTTTAGATTCAAAGGAATATGGGGTTAAGTTTGGTCGTCATCCTATTAGTTTGGTATCTTGGATAGTTGTTCTTCCATTTGCTAATAATTATTTATTTGACTCCTTGTAGAAACTTCTAGTTTGTAGAAATTTTTAGTTTGTAGAAACTTCTAGTTTGTAGAAACTTCTAGGATGTGGAAACTTCTAGCAACTAGAAGTAACTAGAAACAAAGAGAGTAGTATAAAAGTGGGTCAAGGGGCATTTGGAGGATAATATGTTGAAGAAGAAACTTGTAGTGTTTGCAAGTAGTCTTGCAGTGTTAGCAAGGGCGCGGTGATAGAGTTTGGGAGATAGCAGTGGAGGAATATCAACAGGAGGAGTTAGGAGATTGTCTGAGTTCTGCCAGTGAAAGGCAAGGAATTTTGTATCTCTTAATTTGCTGAAGATTAATATATATTTCTCTTTTGTAGTATTGGTTTTCCCTTCGGGGGTTTTCCAGGGATGATTTTTCCAAAAATATTGTGTTATTGTGTTGCATATTTCTTTCCGTATTTTTATTGGTGAAGTTACAGTTGTGTTATTTTTCGATATTAAGTTGTGAATTAATTCTTGACAGTTAAATAATCTCTATAAGGTAGGAGATTAATAATCAGTGAGTGCAATAGAATTTTTCACATGGTATCAGAGCTAAGTTGAGGGTAGAAAAGGTTTACCCTAGGCAAAGGAAAGAAATTGAGGGTTTATAAAACCTAGTTTGACCTCTTTAGAATTGTTACTTCTTTTATTTCATGAGATGGCCTTAGCTGGTTTGAGAGCTCAAGACAGATTGGATGGTGCCTCAAATTTTGGTGTCTAGAAAGCCATAATTTATTTATTGCTAGAAGAGAATGGTATTAAGGAATATGTTACCAATACTATAGTTGTACCTATAGATCCAGTACAACTTGTTGCATATAATAAGGATGATGCCAAGGTGAGGAAGATAAACCTTGATGGTGTCAAGGACCATATTGTTCCACATATCGCAGAGTTAGATACAACAAAGAAGATGTGGGACACCATTCTAAATCTATAACAAAATGCTACCACTAATTGAAAGCTGATTCTCAGAGAAAAGTTGAGGAATACCCAGATGAACAAGGGAGAAGATGTTACAAGTTACCTCACTAGGCTTAGACTAGTCAAGGATGAGTTAGCAGTTGTTGGAGATAAGTCAGATGAAGACGAGCTAGTAATAACATCCCTAAATGGGTTTACTAAGCAATGGGATGTCTTTGTTCAAGTTATTAATAGACGAGACACCTTACCTAGCTGGGATCAACTATGGAGCGATTTCACTTAGGAGGAGCTTAGACTAAGTCTTGTCAATGGAGCCAACAACAAGAGTCAGAAAAATGAGGTGGAACAGGAAAATGTTTCCCTAGCGGGTAAGGGGAAAGAAAACAAGGGGTCTAGAAAAGGATAAAATTCACAAAGTAAGAAGAAGAAGGACCTATCTAAGGTCAAGTTCTTTGGTTGTCATGAGTTTGGCCACTATGTCAGTGATTGCCCGCAAAGGAAGGGTAAGAAGTAGGTGGCGGCTTCAGCAAGTGCAGATGAACTCTCGAGTAGATTGGAGGATGAGTTCACACGCATAGCTTGCATGATTAGCTCAACCTCATAGAGTGTTTGGTACATAAATAGTGGGGCGTCATTTCATATGACAGGAGTTAGAGAGTACTTCTCCAGTTACAAGGAGGAGAACACCAGTATCCAGATTTCTATGGGAAACTTGTCCAAGCTCAACTCAGTTGGGAAAGGGGGGACTGTTCAGTTTCAGAGGGAGAATGAGAAAGTGATTCTTGTTCATGATGTGTTGCATGTGCCAGGCTTAGGTATGAATTTGGTTTCTATATCTGTCCTTCAAGATAAGGGTATAATGTTCTTTTTAGAGGGATGCATGTTTTGATTAAGCATAAAGATTGGAAAACACCAATATCTATTGGAGTTAGGAATGGTCACCTTTATAGATTGCAGTTTGATTCTCCTAAGGCACTTGTGAGAAACACTAACCCTAGAGATCTTGGAGAGATATGGTATAGGAGGATGTGCCATATACATCATGGAGCACTTAGATTGCTTCATGAGATAGTGATAGGTGTTCCTGAGGTGAGCACAGAGCATGATGATTTGTGTTGGGGAAGTTTGTGAAAACAATCTTTTCGAGGAAGTGACACTAGATCCAAGGGTGTTCTTGATCTCATACATTTAGATATATGTGGACCAATGTCAATGAATTCTCTCAGAGGATACGAGTACTTTGTTACTTTTATTGATGATTTCTCTAGGAAGACCTGGATATACTTCTTGAAGACCAATGGTGAGGTTTTCATTCACTTCAAAGAGTTTAAAGCTCTTGTGGAGAATTCAACAGGAAAGACGATAAAGGTTCTTCGGTCAGATAATGGAGGGAGTAAAAAGGGAAAGAGTTCCTAGACTACTGTACCAATGAAGGAATCAAGAGAGAGTGGACTGTTCCTTATAACCCACAACAAAATGGGGTTGCTGAGAGGAAGAACCATTCTATATCAGAGGCAGCAAGGGCCATGCTACATGACCAGGACATGCCACACTACTTATGGGTAGAGGCATGTAGTACGACTGTATACATATAGAACAAGGTTCCACATAAGGTACTAGAGAAGATGATACCAGAGGAGGCCTTCACAGGTAAGAAGCCAAATGTCACTCACTTTAGAATTTTTGGAAGTTTGGCATATTGTCACATTCCAAAGGATACACGTACCAAGTTAGATCAGACTGTAGAGAGGGGGTACTTTGTTGGGTACAGTGAAAGCTCAAATGCTTATCAGATGTTCATTCCAGGGACCAAATGGATCATTGTTCGGCATGATGTCAAGTTCATGGAGGATAAGGCATTCAGGAGGTCCAGAGATTTGCCAGCAAATGATCAGAGTGAGCAACCAAAAAAAGCTACAAGGATAGCTCAACTGAGTCAAGGGTAGCAAAGCTCGAGTACAGTTACCAGTACCAACATAGGCTCAGGTGGTGAGAGATCACAGAGTATAGAGCAACTGGTGTAGCAAGAAATGCATCAAAGAGATATGGAGGTTGATATTTCATCCTCTATAGTTGACAATAGGAATTGTGAGGTTCAACAGAGGGATACTCAGGAGTTTGTGGGAACTCCTAGTAGGAGTACTAGAGAGCAAAGACAACCAACCAAGTTTAATGACTATGTGGCTTTAGTCAGTTAGTTGGTAGATAGTGAGCCTTCCAGTTATCAGGAAGCTATAGAATATTAGGTTTGGTGAGATACAATGGTTGAGGAATATATCTCAATAATGTAGAATGATGTGTGGGAGGTAGTACCTAGACCAACAGATAGGGCAGTGGTTTGATCACACTGGATCTACAAGATCAAGCACGGTGCAGATGGTAGAATTGAGAAATACAAGGCAGGGTTTGTGGCTAAGGGGTTCTCTTAGAAAGAGGGAATAGACTATGAGGAGACATTTTATCCAGTGGCCAGGTATACTTCTATACGAGTTCTGATCTCATTTGTAGCACAGATGGGATGGAAAATCCATCAAATGGATGTCAAGATAGAATTCCTTAATGGCGAGCTGGAGGAGGAGGTATACATAGAACAACTAGAAGGATTTGTAGCACATAGAAAAGAGACCCACGTGTGCAGATGGAAGAGAGCTTTGTATGGACTCAAGCAGGCTCCTAGAGCATGGTATGAGCGCATTGATACTTATTTGCAAGAAATGGGTTTTGTGAAGAGTGAGGCAGATGCTAACCTCTACTACTTGGTGGTTGGGGGTGAGGTTCTCATTCTTGTTCTATATGTGGACAACTTGTTTCTAACAGGTTCACTAGGGCTCATAGAGGAGTGCAAGAGGGACCTTGTAGAAAAATTTGAGATAAAGGACTTAGGACTTATGCACTACTTTCTAGGCATGGAGGTATGGCAGACAGATGGAGAGATTTTCCTTGGACAAGGGAAATATTGCATTGAAATCTTGCATAAGCTCAAGATGGAAGATTGCAAAGCCATGTCTACACCCAAGATTACAAATTGGAAGAAGGTAGACACATCTAGAGAGAAGGATGTAGAGCCCACCTTATACAGGCAGTTGATTGGTTCTCTCATGTATTTGGTCAACATTAGGCCAGATATAGCCTTTGCAGTTAACTCTCTTAGTTGGTTCATGGTTGAGCCAAAGAGAGTGCATTGGATAGTAGAAAAGAATGTGTTGCGTTATTAATAGAGTATGAGATCACATATGTTCAAGGTGAAGGTATCAAGTTGATAGGCTATACTGATGCAGATTGGGCAGGCAGTACAACGGATAAGAGAAGCACTTTAGGGAGTTGTTTCAGTTTGGGATCGGGAGTTGTCTCTTGGTTTAGCAGGAGGCAAAATTCTATGGCTTTGAGTTCTGCAGAGTCAGAATATATTGTAGCCAGCACGGCGACGTGTGAAGCTATATGGCTTTAGAAGTTGCTAGTAGCCTTGTTTGGTTAGAAGGATGAGACAATGGTGATAAACTGTGAAAATTAGAGTTGCATCAAGTTGACTGAGAATCTAGTGTTTCATGATAGGTTGAAACATATTGAAATCGCGTATCACTTCATCAAAGATTGTGTACAGCGAGGGATTGTTCAGCTACGATTTATACCTACAGATCAATAGGTAGCAGACATTTTGACAAAGACACTGGGGAAGGCAAAATTCTCTTCTTTAGAGATAAGTTGGGTGTTGCACAAAACAACTTCCTCGCTAAGACGGAGTGTTAGTTTGGTAGCTTGGACAATTGTTCTTCCATTTTCTAATAATTATTTATTTGAATCATTGTAGAAACTTCTAGTTTGTAGAAATTTCTAGTTTGTAGAAACTTCTAGTTTGTAGAAACTTCTAGTTTGTAGAAACTTCTAGCATGTGGAAACTTCTAGCAACTAGAAGTAACTAGAAACAAAGAGAGTAGTATAAAAGGGGGTCAAGGGGCATTTGGAGGATAATATGTTGAAGAAGAAACTTGCAGTGTTATCAAGTAGTCTTGCAGTGTTAGCAAGGGCGCAGTGATAGTGTTTGGGAGATAGCAGTGGAGCAATATCAGCAGGAGGAGTTAGGAGATTGTCTAAGTTCTGCCACTGAAAGGCAAGGAATTTTGTATCTCTTAATTTGCTAAAGATTAATATATATTTCTCTTCTGCAGTACTGGTTTTCCCTTCGAGGTTTTTACAGGGATGATTTGTCCAAAAATATTATGTTATTGTGTTGCATATTTCTTTCCATATTTTTATCGGTGAAGTTGTAGTTGTGTTATTTTTTGATATTAAGTTGTGAATTAATTCTCGACAGTTAAATAATCTTTATAAGATAGGAGATCAATAATCAGTGACTGCAATAGAATTTTTCACACATCCTTGATTTGTTCACCGTAGCATCTTTTTCTTGAGGGGCGATGGGAAGTGCCAAAGGCTTGTGAGGCCACCACTAGCACGAGCAACGAGATAACTATGGGAGAAAAGATGTCTCTCTAATACAAGAGCTGCAAAAGTTATTTTGATCTACAAAGCAGCATCTTAATAAGAAAATTATAGACATGTGAATGATATTCAATTTAGGGGAGATAATACAGAAGGGGAATATGCAAATTTTACGTTTTTCAAAATCTTATGTGGAAATTTCAAATCACTCCTAATTTTTTTAATATAGCTATTTGGCAAGCCCCTTGCTTAAGGTTTCAAGACCTCATCGTCAAATATGATGTCACATTAGTATGATTTTTGTCAAGGTGTCCAAGATTTCCCCAAAAAAGGTGAGACTGGTACTTGTGCACTAAGTCATGTTTTATAGGTGTGATGATGTGGCATCACATGATTTGTTTCTTTTTAGATGTAAGGAACACAACTAATTCAATTTTGGGTAGTCATCATGAACAATAGAAACTTTAAAGTCACAATTATTGATGTAAAAAAATTAGGCATTTAATCAACAATTGTTATCACAACTATTGGAATACACTCAACTACTGGATCATCTCCCCTAGAGGTGACTTCCATTGCAAAACTCAATAATTTAGTTGGGATGCTCTAATATCATATTAAATTTCTAAGCAATACACGAAAGATAATAGTTTGCATTCTACTCAGAATATCTAAAGCAATACATATTTAGAGGATTATATTTCCTTCTTATGAAACTACCCAACTCTAGACTTAGCGAGTTGTTGAAACAACATATAACAAACACATAACAATATGAGCACTTACAATAGATTTCCAACATAAATATATAGGATATTAGATTCTTCATGATAACTGTCCAATTTTTTCATAAGGTTGGTTAAGATTCCAAGGTTAACTGCATTTTACATTCTCTTACATATCACAAGAATATGTCATAAACAATCCTCATGATGATTAAGCAAGATACTCTTAAACATCTTCCAAGATGACAACACATGGCTAAACATAACAAGATAGAAGCGAGATCTTTACATCCTCATGTGAGAATACAATGTATTAAATGATGAAATCAGTGACGGGACTCCAACTTTCCCTAGTAGAAGTAAGCAACTATATATATATATATATATATATATATATATATATATATATATATCACTTAATTACCATTATAATATGATATTAAGTATAATGCTTATTTTCTAGAAAAATATACATACATTTAGTTGGACAACAAAATAAAATTTCAATAAGTTTACACTTATGAAAGAAGGAAAATAAAGCTAGGTCATTTTCTAATACATTATGAATGATAGACATGACATTGGAGATGGGTCAACTTGAGCACATATGAGTGAGGAGTATTGTACTCTATTTTTATAATTAATTTATAGGAAATAATTCTAAGCAAATTTTCAATACAAAGAGAATGCATATAGTAGGCCATGCCTAACATTGTATTCAAGATAGGTACTAGCTCCAACACTTATATTATTGAAGAGTAATATACATTTTATTTTCAAAATTAGTTTATAGAAAAATTAAGCTAAACATTTTTTATGCATTAAAAATACACAAAATACCATGTAAGAAATCACATTCAAGATGGATGTTAACTTAAGAACTTGTATTATTGAAGAGTAATGCATTTTATTCTATAATTAATTTATATGTTTGTCATTGAATTTTGTACGATTATTAGAGTGTATCAAAATACCTTAGGCCTTTATATTGCTTTCTTTAATTTTAAAAAATATAACAAATATTGTGAAGTAGGATATTATCCGCAGCAAGTCAAATGATGATATTGCTATCAGGATTCAACTGTGTAGTTTTTGAGTCAAACTCATTGACCCGTATTTCAAATACTATTCATGAAACATGAGACAATAATTTTGACTCAAAAACTCCATAGTTGAATCATGACAACAATATCATAATGACAACCCCTAGATTGTAGTTGTGTAAGGGTCAAAGGTTGTAGTTGTGTAAGGGTCAACCCCCTTGTCTAATAATAAAAAACAAATATTATTACAAAAATAATATCTTATAAAATTTTTAAAAACCATTAGTTAAGCTTGAAATAAGACCATACACAATAGAAACAAACAGTATCCAAAGATTAGATCTCTACAGTCAAATGTCACAATTAACTACTAAAAATCTTAATACAAAAAACACATCTAAAATAAAGGAAAAATTGAAATAAATGAAAAAAAATGTCATTTTTCAATAATAAGAGTATCATAATTTAAAAAATTTGTTTAATATTTTTTAAATCAACCTACTCTAACCAATACAACCATAAATAAATGACCTTATCTACATCTTTTAAAAAAAACTCATACAATACATTTAAAAAAAACACAAATTACAAATTACTACCACACTAAACAACCTTGCACCCAAAAATATCACAATTAACCCCTTGTGAAGATCATATGTTCATGATAGTTACAAATAATCTTGATAATATATTGATAGTTGAATCGATTGAGCTTCTTCAAATCCACCACAATACTCCCATTAAAATTATACACCAAATTACATTATCTTATTGATATTTATTTTTTATTTTAGCCGTGCATGATTTTTATTTTAAAAAGAGATAAATCTTGTTTGTCGTTGTAATGTCGAAGGTCACTTCCTAAATGACTATGAAAGTATCTCCAACCCATTATTAGTTGGTGGCTACAACATTCAAATAGTCTTTCTTCTATCGTATGTTAGCCTAGTGCCCTTCATACTTTATAACAATGTCTACTCCAAACAAAACTGTATTTCTCCTATGTTTCCATTAATACTAGTGGATACTATTAGGTCTGGCATAATTGTCCTCTCACACTTCAATAAGGGAGTTATGCTTGAACTTGCACCATATATATATATATATAGAGAGAGAGAGAGAGAGAGGGGGGGCTTAGATTCAATTTGTTATGTTCAATGACTTAAAGATTAAATAGTTTAGTCTCTGTTCAAAGGTTTGTGGTTTAGTTATTAAACTAAAATGTTTATATATATGTTTACAATGTCAAGACATGTAGTGGGTTTGTTGATAGAGAATATAGATGGGTGTTAATTGTAAGTGTTTTGTTGTGTTGAAAAGAGTGAGTTTTTTAATAAGATAAGACAATTTTGAGGATTAAATATTTTTTTTACACAAAACAATTTTTCTAGTCTTTTTTGGGCACGATAGCCCACAAGAAAAAGCTTATTGGGTTAAGATTAGTATTTACATTGTTAAGACATGTATTGGGTTTGTTGATAGAGAGTATAGATGTGTGTTAATTGGAAGTGATTTGTTGTGCTAAGAAGAATGGTTTTCTCATAAGATAAGATAGTTTTTAGGATTGAATAATATTTTTTCACATAAAACAACTTTTCGAGTGTTTCGGAGGTTTGAAAGACCATAAGAAAAAGTTTATTAGGTAATTAGAATGTACAAACTTGGTAGGTGGTTTTCTAGTACATCTCTAGTAAGTTTAAATAGAAACTCTCGTTGTAAGTTATTGTCTTGAAAGTGTTTATTGTATTCATTGTCTTAGATAGTATATATTTGTCACTTGAATAGAATATTTGGTGGTAAGGTATTGTCTAAAAATAGTGTTTATCATATTCATTGTCATGTATATTTTAATATAGTGTTTTCATATCATAATATATCTTTAGTTATTAGTGGTTACACTTGTTTTGATTAAAAAAATGATACGTTAAGTATTTGCTTGGTGATTTTTTATGACTTTTATTATATTCATCATATATTCCAATACATCTTTATAACTTAAATATAATATTTAGTGGGAAGGTATTGTCTCAAAATGGTGCTTATTATAATAATTGGTACCATGTATAGGGTAGTGTTATAAAATCTTATTATAGCTAATTTCAGTCAATTTTAAATGGTTACACTTGTTTTGGCTACAAAAGTGAATAGGTATATTATTACTTAATGATTTATCATAGCTTCCATTCCATTTAAATAATATCCTTGTCACTTGTCAATGTAATATATTTATATACTTATTCAAAAACATTAAGCTTCTACAATCTGTAATATTAAAATACACTTTTAGAAAATATTCTGTAGATTTTTGAATTGACAATTCAAATCACTTCATATTATCAATCATCGAGACAAATATTTTGTATGAGTAACATATTAGAGTTTCATACATAAATAGTTTGAGGAAGTACAACATGTTTATTAGGTTCATATGAGGAAAAATATTAAATTCAAAATTAATTATTTACATTTGATTTAGTAATGCAATAATTTAAAAATATTAAGTTCTCATCTCTAAAAGTAAGGACTCATTTTCTTCGTTGATAACGGATCTTCATTAGATTGTTAAGACATGTACTGGGTATGTTGATAGGGAATATAGATGTGTGTCAATTGGAAGTGTTTTGTTGTGTTGATAAGAATGATTTTTTTCATAATGTAAGACAATTTTGAGGATCAAATATTTCTTTTCACATAAAACAACTTTTACAGTGTTTTTGGGGTTTGATAGCCTAAAAGAAAAAAATTATTGGGTTAATGTTAGTATTTACATTGTTAGGACATGTAGTGGTTTGTTGATAACGAATATAGATGTGTGTTAATTGGAAGTATTTTGTTGTGTGAGAAGAATGTTGATTTTTCTCATAAGATAAGATAATTTTGAGGATTGAATAATATCTTTTTACATTAAACAATTTTTTTATTTTTTGGGGGGTATGATAGCCTACAAGAAAAATATTATTACGTAATTAGAATGTGCAACTTGGTAGGTGGTTTTCTAGTACTTCTCTAGTAAGTTTAAATAGAAACTCTGGTGGTAAGTTATTGTCTTGAAATAGTGTTTATTGTATTCATTGTCTTAGATAATATGTATTTGTCACTTGAATAGAATATTTGGTGGTGAGGTATTGTCTTGAAATAGTGTTTATCCTATTCATTGTCATGTATATTTTACTAGAGTGTTTTCATATCGTAATATATCTTTAGTTGTTAGTCAATTTTGTGTGGTTATACTAGTTTTGATGAAAAAATTGATACGCTAATTATTTGCTTGATGATTTATTGTGACATTTATTATATTCACCATATCTTCCAATACATCTTTATAGCTTTAATATAATATTTGGTGGGAAGGTATTGTCTCAAAATGGTACATATTATAATATTTTGTACCATGTAAAGGCCAGTATTTTTAAACCTTAACATAACTGATTTTTAATCAATTTTAAATGGTTACACTTATTCTGGGTATAAAAGTGAATAAGTAGATTATTGCTTAGTGATTTATCACTGCTTTTACTTAATTTAAATAATATCCTTGTTGCTTTTCAATGTAATATTTTTATATACTTTTCAAAAACATTAAGCTTCGACAATTTATAATATTAAAGGCTTTTAGAAAATATTTTCTAGATTTTTTAATTGACAATTCAAATCACTTCAGATTATCAATCATCGAGACAAATATTTTGTATGAGTAACATATTAGAGTTCCATATATAAATAGTTTGAAGAAAAATGTTAAATTGAAAATTAATTATTTATATTTGATTTAACAATATAATAATTTAAAAATATTAAATTTTCAATTTCTAAAAAGAAGGACTCATTTGCTTTGTTGATAATGGATCTTCATGAGTGAGTCAAACCTCTAAGATAGGAATTTATGGTATATGTCACAAAAATATATGAACATACCCCTAATGTGAGATAAAGAGATTATACATGTGTAATACAAGTCTCCATCAAACTATGTAATTAAACCCATACTTATTAAATACATAATGCACATCACTTATCTAAGTAAATTTTTATCCTAGGTGTCATTAATGTAATGAAATAATTAGCTAGGTAGTATAAAATAATCATGCAATTATTTGTGCAACGTTTAGTAGACTTTAATAAAAGTGCATGAGAAACCTATATATAATGCATTTCCCCTTCACCTAGCCACTTCCATTCGCGTGTTTTCCTATAAAATAAGGTAATGTTTTATATCAAATAATTTCTCAAAAAAGAGTTAAAATTAGGCTTGAAGGTTTTTTGAACTTAGGTTTTGAATTTTTTAATCACCTCTTAAATATGTTAGATAAAGCCTTGGGATTTTTCTTTGTATGCTTATTTTGCATTTGACGAGTATTGACTATATGTATTATATATTTATGATAGTAATAGACTTAAAAGAAAAATATAAGTTGTATATTAGTGAACGACAATGTTCTTTTATTTAATTATATAATTTTTATTTTGTTTTTCAAATTTAACGTTGATTAATCATAAATCTCTATATTAGACTTTCCTATAATATTTTATAGTTGCACATTTTTAATAGAAAAAAATTGACAAATAGAATATTGACAACTTTATATTATATAATATGTAATTTTCTACATAAAATCAACATATATACATACATATACATTTATAACATGGATGGGATGACACTGCGAGTGAAGTATAAATAGGAGTAATTTCAAGATAAATTTTACATATAAATAGGATTTCTTTTGTAAAATATAGTAAACTTAATGAGACTTTAATAAGGTGACTAGATAAACCATATGTATCATGCTCATGAAACCACATGAGAATAACTTATTGAAGTGAAATTATTCATATATGAAATATGACAATTAATGTAACATGCTCCTAAAGTAAGGACCAACAAAATCATAATTTCTTGTATAGTCTTTGCTTGTAAGAAATGGAGGCACAATTGTGTAAAATGTAGCTAACAAAAATGTGTAATTCAAAGTCGCCGAACTAGCTAATATCCTTTGCTCTAATTGATTAGACATTCATTGTCACAACAAAATAACGATGGTAATATATGTAGGAGACAAAGAAAAATTGACAAAGTTAAAAAGCAATGACTTTTATAAACAAAGCATATGTGACATTACATGATTCACATACAAATATAACATGATTGTGACAACATCATCTATCAAATATTACTCCTACAGAAGCATTATTTCATTATCAAGTATAACTTTATAAGTAAAAATATACAATAGAAAATGGTATAAAAGTAAATCAAAAGATCTAGAAATATCAATTGAAATACCATCTATTTCACTATGAATATAACACATACCACATTTAAATTCATCAGGTAAATATCCATAATAAAAATTATATACAAGTTTGACATGTTAAAAAACATGTTACACACATCACATCTAGAAAAGACTTCCATAGATATGCTAATCTTTAGATGGTATGGTAGATGTGACCTTATTTTGTGAAAAGATGTATGAGTTCAATGTATATGCAAAGTGATAAGAGTTTAAAAGAGTTAAGCCCAATAATGAGGATATTTTCATTAAAGAATGTTAGGATGTGTCATGTCAACTCTACCACCGACATTAGGAGTGGGACATTTTATGGGCAATTGTATTATTATATTAATTTCTTAATTGTTAAAATGGGAATGTTTTCTATGTAACAATTGTGGCCTTTATGTCTTTTTTAATTTTTTAATTTTTAATATAGATATGCTTAGTAAGTTGATTAGAAATGGAGAATATTTGACTTAAAGGTTTCTTAATTTTAATAAACTATTGACATACGAACATCTTTTGTGTAGGTCTAGGGGCTTCTTAATATTATTTAAGAATATTTGGGTGACTTGAAATAAGGATTACAATTTGAGTGCATTTGTATATTTTAAGTGTTTTTAAGATATTGAGATAAAGTATTGATTTGTTGTGGGGCTCATTAACACCAAAAGTAATGTTCAATTCTTAGCTTATAAAATAATGAAAATTTGTTTGACTTTATTTTTAATTGAGTACTGTTGATTATAATAAAGAAATCAGTTTCACAAGTTGCGAGGAATCCGAGTATTTGAAATATTTATGGAATGATGATAAATTTAATATAATATGTAAGTGTCATTGTTATTTTTGGTGTTATTTATTTATTAATGATATGATTATAATGAATATTTAGAGGATGCAATTATGCTATTTTTAATAATAAAGATTAAGGATCGTAATTTCATGTAATGTGTTAACATGTCATGTGACAATAATAGTTATCTTAATTATTGGTATCACACTTTTTATTTTTTTATTTTCTTTTTCACATCTTTATGTGGATTAATTTACAAAGAGTTAATTATTTCTTAATTGTTTAAAAGAGTTACCACGTTAATAGAATTTATTTTTTTACCTAAGGTGAATGATTTATGTCTAAGGTGATTGATTTATGCACAATGTCGGGTTTATTCGCCATTATGTTTCCCACAATTAAGTGTATTCTTCTTTTAGATTTAATTATCTAAATTATGATTTTATTATTCTAATGTTTACCCCCCTCAACTATTTAAATTAATTGTTTACCTAATTTAACTAATTAAATTAATTATGCTAGAATAATCAAATATTATTTTAGAAATTTAAATGGGAAGGAAGAATACACCTAGCTTTTGGAACTACGAGGCTGAATAAACTTGACATTGAGCATAAATCAATCACTTTAGGTATATATGTAATCACCTAAAAATGGTTTGATATAGTCAGAGGCCCTAATCTGAAATCAAATGCCCTAAGTCCTGACCAAGGCATCAAATTCAAGATTAATCATAATTATGTAATTGAACTAGCTCAGTTTAATTATATAATTCATAAAAAATCAAATATCACTCACCAAGAGACATTAATTCATTAATTAATTAATCGTAGTCATTTAAATCAAATCAAAACCAAAAAGCACATGACTAAGGATATTAATTAATGTGAATGAATTAATTCAAGAATTTATATTCCTCCACTTGGCCTCAAAGTCAACTCATTGACCAATAAGAAGCAATCACATGGATCACTCAAGGGATTAATCTCATCCATTCCTCATGAGTGAATCTCAACCATCAAATTCAAATTCAAAATCAAATTTCTCTTTTCCCTCCAAGGAAAAATCTATAAAATGCGGCCCTTCTAAGCTCATTTCATACGTGAATAGTGCATTAAAGTAGCTAACTAATGTCAATTTCATTTTCTAGCATAATCTAGCTCATGTTCTTCCATGCAATTGTTTCAATTTCATGCATTTAGGATATAATGGAGCATAATTGAGCAATTGTAGATGCATTTTAAGCATTTTCTTTATGAATCTTCCATCCTAGATTGTCAATTCACTATGAATGCATGCTTAAAATGAGAGCAATTTGTTAAATTCATGTGTATCTTCTATGTAGGAATCAATAGGACGCTTTTAGCATGTTATTTGGTTCAATTGGATTCAATTTTGATACTAACACATCGATCTAATGTCTTATTGAGTGGTTGTGTGCAGAATACTTGTAGGTACAACATTTACACATCACATTTTTGGCACCCACTATGTGGCTCAAAGCCTCATTTTCACAAATTTTGCTCTCTGTCCTGTAGAATTAGCAAGAAACTTTGCAAAATGTCATTTCCGGGAAATCCTACATCATCTCCAAGATTCTTTCGTCATTTATGGAGATTCTTTCATCGTCTCTAGAGAATCTTTTATTGTTTTTCATTATCCTTTCTGGGTCTGCAGAAGGTATACTTTCTGTGTTTCATCATTTTGGGTATTCATTTCATCGCTCCCAGAGTCTTTAGTCATTTTTGGTTAATCTTTAGTCATTTTTGGGATCTTTAGTCGTTTGAGGTTAATCTATTGTCATTTTCGGGAAAGGGGTTACTATTTCATCATTTTCAAACCCAACAAAAAAAACTACAGTCTGATTGTTATAATTTTGGATACTAATATGCTAACTTGTCATTTGTTTTGGTGATGTCATCATTTTGGACAACTTAACATATTTTTGCAGGATCTATGCCAAAGATACCTTGGTGAAAGAAGTGAAGTAAAACATGCAAAACTACTAATGAGTGTAAATACAGGTTGCTTTTGAAAAAAATGATCAATCTTTATGCTTGATTAGTGATTTTTAGGCACTTAAACTGAATTTCTCTCCAATTATTAAATTTATCAGAGAATTATGCTTCTTTCCTTCATGGAAAATCAGAAACTCAAACATCAAATTAAGCTTTGAATAGAAATTCATGGGAAAGAATCTTGTTTTGCGTGTTTGATAGGAGAAAAAAACATGGATAGGAGAGTATTGTCTTCTTCCTCTTAAAGAATTAGAAATCTAGACAACTAAGTCACCAATCATCTTTACTTCTTTTTACCTTTAGACGGGAATGTCAGTTGATGAAAAAATCTCCCGGGAACGACCCACGTGAGAACAAGGTATGAGCCACACCACTCAGACTCATGTTAATAAATTTAGGCTTTGGGGCCAAAGGCTCAGGAGTTGGATGTCATTTGAGCTTATACTCGGCTCACGTCTAACACAAAGTAGGGTCTAACAGTCTCAATCATGTTTACATGACTTCTTGTGCCAAGATGCTTTGTGGGACTATACGTCTCAATCACACTTGCGCAGACACAGAGGATACAACCAAACGGAGACCCGTACTATTCTCTAGCATAGAAGATACCCGGTTCACCCTCGAAAGGTGATAATCTTTGTGAAAAGGCAAATAGTAATTGCCCTAAGATACTGGTCATTTTGTGCCCTCAATAGCGTTTAGGGTCAGATACTACGACATCATGACTGGATCCATTGAGTTCTTTGCGATGGTCGTATTGTGATTAGATTTTGAGTGTGTACCTAAGTTTATGAGAAAATATTTTTATGCTATGTCAATTCTATAGGGAAATGTGTGTTTGCAACTATAAACCTAATCACAAAAATTCTAAAAATGAAAAAATCCTATCAAAACAAGACAAAATTATTTTTCTTTATGTGTGTGTATCCCTAATTGAACATTCAAAAACACTTATAAAGACACCTAAATCATTAGAGACCTTGAAAATTGTTGATTGTCACCTAGACATAGATTCTCACAAAGTTGTCCTTTGGACAAAAACATGGGTCCTAAAAATATTGTCTTTGGTCCTTGTCTAATTGTTGGTCAAAACAAAGGTCATTTATGTACTATTTCTATCAAAATCAGCTCATTTTTGGGGAAATCCTTGGAAAATTCTATTTCTAGTCCAAACATCACAAGTGCATAACATCAAACCTTGGTTTTTAGAAGATCAATCCATTTTCTCTTTGTTTCAACAACTTAACATTAGTCGCAATTGGTCGTATCAACCTTTTATTGTTTATATCTGTAACCACCCTAATTTGGTTTGCTATGAATAAAGACCCTATTTTCCCTAAGTGTGATCATACCCTCGATTATGTCCAAATGACTCTATTACTGCTTGGCATAATTCTTCAAATTAATTTAATTTCCTAAGGTGATCAAAATCACTAAGTTAATTGCTTTAGCCAAAATTAATAATCGATCAAATACATGGCTAAAATGATTAATTTACTAGGAATTAAATAAAGTCATAAATCATTTGCTCACTTGCAAAAGAACCAATCCCCTAGCTTGATTAATCTAATTAATTGGCTATAGTCCTTTAATTATTAAAAAATAATTAAGTTGTTTAAATAATTAAATTTCTTATTTTTGAATGAATTAAATAATTTTAATTTATTTCATTAATATTCCTCTAAACCCCCAACCTAACCCAAATCAACAACTTGGACCCTAGGTTCAAACCTTTCCCAACCCTTTCACCCTTGCTAAGCATTCTTCTAATCCTAATCTAATTCTAACCCCCTTCCTAATGATGTCACATTCCATTAATGAAGTGATTAGGGACTCAACTCACTTGAGAGAGTCAACTTTCTCAAGCTTGACTTCTCTAAGGACCAACTTGCCAAGTTGAGCCTTACTCCCTCCCATGCCTCTTAATGAATTCCATTAATGACCCCTTAATGGATATTCCCTCTTGCCCATCCCTCATTAATGCCCAAGGCATTAATGGCTCTTACACTTCATTAATGACCTTAGGGGC
>MU228152.1:2400937-2424287 GCA_018584345.1 Thuja plicata | reverse complement strand
TCAACTATTTAAATTAATTGTTTACCTAATTTAACTAATTAAATTAATTATGCTAGAATAATCAAATATTATTTTAGAAATTTAAATGGGAAGGAAGAATACACCTAGCTTTTGGAACTACGAGGCTAAATAAACTTGACATTGAGCATAAATCAATCACTTTAGGTATATATGTAATCACCTAAAAATGGTTTGATATAGTCAGAGGCCCTAACCTGAAATCAAATGCCCTAAGTCCCGACCAATGCCACAAATTCAAGATTAATAGTAATTATGTAGTTGAACTAGATCAATTTAATTATATAATTCATCAAATATCAAATATCAAATATCAAAGATCACTCACCAAGAGGCATTAATTCATTAAATAATTAATCCTAGTCATTTAAATCAAATCAAAACCAAGAAGCACATGACTAAGGATATTAAATTAATGTGAATGAATTAATTCAAGCATTTATATTCCTCCACTTGGCCTCAAAGTCAACTCATTGACCAATAAGAAGCAATCACATGGATCACTCAAGGGATTAATCTCATCCATTCCTCATCACAGAATCTCAACCATCAAATTCAAATTCAAATTTGAATTTGAATTTCTCTTTTCCCTCCAAGGAAAAATCTATAAAATGCAGCCCTTCTAAGCTCATTTAATAGGTGAATAATGCATTAAAGTAGCCAACTAATGGCAATTTCATTTTCTAGCATAATCTAGCTCATGTTCTTCAATGCAATTGTTTCAATTTCATGCATTTAGGATATAATGGAGCATAATTGACAAATTGTAGATGCATTTTAAGCATTTTATTTATGAATCTTCCATCCTAGATTGTCAATTCATTATGAATTCATGCTTAAACTTAGAGCAATTTGTTAAATTCATGTGTATCTTCTATGTAGGAAGCAATAAGACACTTTTAGCATGTTATTTGGTTCAATTGGATTCAATTTTGATACTAACATGTCAATCTAATGTCTTATTGAGTGATTGTGTGCAGAATACTTGTGGGTACCACATTTACACATCACATTTTTGGCACCCACCATGTGGCTCAAAGCCTCATTTTCATAAATTTTGTTGTATGTCCTACAGAATCAGCAAGAAACTCTACAAAACGTCATTTCTGGGAAATCCTACATCATCTCAGGATTATTTCATCATTTCCAAAGATTTTTTCATCGTCTCCAGAGAATCTTTTGTTGTTTTTCATTATCCTTTCAGCGTCTCCAGAAGTTATACTTTATTTGTTTCATCATTTTGGGTATTCCTTTCGTCATTTCCAGAGTCTTTAGTAATTTTTGGTTAATCTTTAGTCATTTTTGGGATCTTTAGTTATTTCTAGGATCTTTACTCATTTGAGGTTAATCTATTGTCATTTTTGGGAAACATCATCTCGGGTTACAGTTTCCTCATTTTCAAACCCGAGAGAAGAAAATACAGTTTGATTGTTATAATTTTGGATACTAATATGCTAACTTGTCATTTTTTTTAGCGATGTCATCATTTTGGACAACTTAACATGTTTTTGCAGGATGTATGCCAAAGATACCTTGGTGAAAGAAGTGAAGTAAAACATACAAAACTACTAATGAGTGTAAATGTAGGTTTCCTTTGTAAGAATTGATCAAACTTTATGCTTGATTAGTGATTTTTAGGCACTTAAATTGAATTTCTCTCCAATTATTAAATTGATTAGAGAATCATGCTCCTTTCCTTCATGGAAAATCAGAAACTCAAACATCAAATTAAGCTTTGAATAGAAATTTGTGGGAAATAATCTTGGTTTGCGTGTTTGCTAGGAGAAAATGACATAGATAAGAGAGTATGCTCTTCTCCTCGTAAAGAATTAGAAATCTAGACTACTAAGTTTCCAAATCATCTTTACTTATTTTTATCTTTAGATGGGCATGTCAGTTGAGGAAACAATCTCCTGGGAATGACCCACGTGAGAATAAGGTGTGAGCCACACCACTTAGACTCACATTAATAAATTTAGTCTTTGGGGAAAAATCCTTAGTAGTTGGATGTCATTTGAGCTTATACTCAGCTCACGTCTAACACAAAGTAGAGTCTAATGGTCTCAATCACATTTATGTGACTGCTTGTGCCAAGATGCTTTTTGGGACTATACGTCTCAAACATGCTTCTGCAGACATAGATGATACAATGGAATGGAGATACGTACTAGAATATCTAGCATAGAAGCCACTTGGTTCACCTTCAAAAGGTGATAATCTTTGTGCAAGGAAACTAGTAATTGCCCCAAGATACTGGTCATTTTGTGCCCTCAGTAGCGTTTGGAGTCGTATAATACGACATCATGACTAGAGCCATTAAGTTCTTGGTGATGGTCCTATTATGATTATCTTTTGAGTGTGTACCTAAGTCTACAAGAAAATATTTTCATGCTATGCCAATTCTATAGGAAAAGTTGTGTTTGCAGCTATAAACCTAATCACAAAAATTCTAAAATTGAAAAAATCCTATCAAAATAAGACAAAATCTTTTTTGTTTGTGTATGTGTATCCCTAATTGACCATTCAAAAACACTTATAAATACACCTAAAGTGTTGGATACCTTGCAAATTTTTTATTTTCACCTAGACATAGATTCTCACAAAGTTGTCCTTTGCACAAAAATGTGGGTCCTAAAAATATTGTCTTTGGTCCTTGTCTCATTGTTGGTCAAAACAAAGGTCATTTATGTACCATTTCTATCAAAATTAGCTCACTTTTGGGGAAATCCTTGGAAAATTCTATTTCTAGTCCAAACATCACAAGTGCATAACATCAAACCTTGGTTTTTAGAAGATAAATACAATTGTTCTTTGTTTCAACAACTTAACACTAGTCTCAATTGGTCGTATCAACCTTTTCTTGTTTAGAGATCACTATCAAGGTTAATATGACCTTCATCAAGATCTCAAACATTATATATTCTGCATAAACACTTTTCATCAAACTTTGACCAATTGCTAAGCTAGTTTATCAAATATTGAAACTATAGGTGATAGATTGATCATCTTTTCAAATCAAGCATCTTCCAATCTTGCATGGTGTGGAAAATAAGTGGTCACTTTTAAGAAATTGATAATAGACATATCCCCAGAATGTGAATCATGCCAAAAACACAACCGGATTGGGATCAAAATCCATTCATTTCTAAATGAACTATTGATCCTGAATCTCAAACTGATAATAACAACATGGATGGAATTGAGAGTGAGTGGGCTAATCATGCCAATACTGACAATGAAGAAGAGATAATAGAATAATACATTTAGAAATTCCAACAAGACACAAGGTTTTGAAAGAAAATGGGCAAATTCCTAATGGCTGACAAAGAGAAGTATTTCGTACATCTAGCCTCTATGGGAATCAAATTACCTCAAGATTTTGATATAGAACAACTTAAAACACATGAAGAGGAAAATCCCATTGATACTCTTATCAAACAAGTTGAGGCATTAAAAAATCAAATAATTGACATGAAGAAGGAAAAGGGCATTATTCCAAAGAAATATTCAATCAACGCACTTTGTCCTATGCCTTTTTATTGTAGTCTACACATGTCACCATTTCCACCCAATGTGGATATGCCAAAGTACAAAAATTACAACTATACAAGAGTTGCAGATCCTCAAGATCATATACGAGAGTTTTATAATCTTAGCATGGAGTTCATTCATGAAAAGACATACCCGATGAGATGGTTTCCTTGTAGCTTAAGTGGACAAGCATCGGAGTGGTTTACCAAACTTCCTCATGGAATTAAGACTTTGGCAGAGTTAATAGATCTATTCATATAGCATTATTCATACAATATTCAACATCCTATTACAATGATTGATATATGTAACACCAAGCACCATATTGGAGAACCATTTATATCATTCTTGCAGAGATGGAGGAAGTTATTTACAAGATATCCTCGTTCGATTCCTTAAACAAAAAAGATGGACATTTTTGTCAACAATCTTGTAACATAAATAAATCACTACCTTCAATTTCAATGTATTCAAACATTTGATAAAGTGATTGAGATGGGAATCAAAATCGAAGACACCTTTGTTAGGAAAGAAAAGATTAAAATCTATAAAGAATCCAAGGGATCCTATAATACTAATACCAATGGTAACCAAGACAAATCAAAGCATTGGAATAAAAATTGGAATATTGTCAATGATGGGGTAGTAGATGCACAAAATCTAAACCTGAAACATTCAATATATCTACTACTAATCCTCCAAAGGATCCTAATACTACATCAAATGTGTGAATTAATCAAGAATCCAAGTAATAGAAGCCACCTTTTACAAATGCTCCTAAACGAGTATCTACACCACTTGGAGAGTCTCTTGAATTAGTGTTACACGAGATTATATCTCACAAGGTTATTACGGTACCTAAAGAAAGACCATACAAACCACTAGCTAAACCAAAATGGAGGAATGATGATCATTATTGCGAGTATCATCAAAACACAGGATATAGAATGAACGAGTGTGTGAAACTCAAGCATTTTCTACAAGACTTAATAGACAACGATGTCATTAAAATGGATGGACACAAGATGAATGAAGAGCATATGACCTTTAAGACACATTTGCCTAATTATGAGAAAGGAGAATCGTCCAATGGCAAGGTAAATCACATGAATTATTCTTATTCACATGAAAAAACTATCAACATGTTGCAAGCTTGGGACCAACACATCAATGTGATAATAATCAAAGAAAAAAAGGCTGAGTCCACTAACCCAGTAACAAAGAGTCAAGCTAAAGTAACATTGAAAGGAGATTCTTCAAAACTTCCTACACCATCAAAGCTAAAATCAATCAAACAAGCTTCATCATCCTCCTCATCTAATTAAAGTTTGGTTGATCAATTTAGAGAACCGCTACGCAAATCTCTATTCTTAAACTGCTTAAAATTTATCCACCACATAAACAGATTTTGGAAAAAGCTTTGGTTGAAACAAATGTTCCCAGCAATATAGATGTGGATAAATTCAAGACATGGTTGGACACTTGACCACACCTCATCACCTATCATTCTCAGAGGAAGATGACAATGATCTAAGTCACCCACACAATTTGCCTCTTCATATAGAAGTGTTAATCCATAAACATCACATGAAACGAGTATCGATAGATGAAGGGGAAAGCTTAAACATCTGTACTCTAGGTTTGATAAAAGAATTGGGATTTTCAAATGAAGATATAGACCCTAAAAAGAGAATAACCATTAAAGAATATGATGATAAAGAAATATCATCTAAAGGGTTGGTAATGTTTCCTATCAAAGTGGGGCCCATGGAAACAAATGTAGTATTCCAAGTGTTAGATCTTAACCTATCATATAATATTCTCTTAAGAAGACCTTGGATACACGAGATGTAGGCTGTACCTTCAAATTTCCATAAATTCTTCAAATTTCCTTAAAATGGAGAAGAGATCACAATCCTGGAAGATACAATTTACTTTCAATAATTTCATAATGTTTGCAAATCAAGTGAAAGGATGGTCCCACATAACCAAGAAGATACCAAAGAGAAAATTCTAGAAAGTTCAACCACAACCATGCTACGAGATGTTGAAAAGAAACTAAAGTTGCAAGATAATGGGATTGGTGAATATAAATTAGATCAACTACTTTCAGTAGCAACATTACCTCTCTTGCCAAGACCACAAGGAAGACCCTCATCATCCATAATATCAGCTAAGCCTAAACCAAAAACTATCTACAATGGAACTTTTATAGGAGGCAAATCAGTAGTGGAGGAGAATAAAGACAATGAGGCATTGATATGGCTATACAAAGAAAAGGGTGAATCTCATCAAGACATTAAATGTGTCCAGATCGCAACTCAACAATATGGGTGTGGTCTTCATATCATGCAAAAAATAGGATATCAAGGACAAGGACCCCTAGGAAAGAATAAAGAAGGTCTTATCGATCCAATTCTTACACAATTTAGAGATCCCTAAGATAAAATAGGCATAGGGTACAAAGAAAAAGCACCAATCTCACTCATTCAAGATAACCCAATTTTTTATGAGGAACATGAAGAGTCTAAAGAGGAAACAAAGATTGTACCCATCAATATACCAACTAAGACTAAGGAAGAAACATTCATACACCAACCAAATGTTCAAATACTTGAGGACAACCAAAATGATTATTAGCGAAATGAGTTTGATGAAGAAGATCATGAACAATAAAATCATCATCCTAACTTGGGGAAACTAGTAACAATTACTCATGTTCTAGATTGGCCACATTATACTGACATAGATTCTAATGAATATGAATGAGACTCATCCGGTGATGCAAATATGGATATTTAAATAGATGGGATTCATCAATATGCCCCTCAAGAGGAAAGAGGAGAAAGTTCTAACAATGCTCATAATACCAACATTGTTGTTGACTTTGCTAATGTGATGATTCCTAGTATAATTGATGCTTACATGGGAGTCTTGATAACACTAGAAGAGTTTCACAGACTATTGAAAAACATAAAATCTAACAATTTGGTAAGAGAAAGAGAAGAGGGACAAAGCTCAGGTGTAAGACCTTTCAAATTTGGTTCACATAATATTAACGATGACTCGAGTGAGAATAGTGAGCTTCTTTATGATCTAAAAAATCGTTGGGACAACATTGTTATAGACCTCGTCGATACATTCGAAAGCTATGAGAAAAAATCAATCATGACTCTTGAAACAGTTGAAACCAATCCTAATGATAACTTGTAATTGATCCACCTTGAACTTATCGAATGGACCTTATCTAAACCTATGAATATACCCATGTTTCCAAATGACCATGACATAGCTGTTATCTAAATGTGCTAGAACCCATAATGACTTCCACTAATAAATCTAATGTGAGTGGGTATATCAAGTTTTCCAATGGCAAATTAAAAAGAAAATAAATCAAAGATTTGAGGGTGAAATCTATTCTATGGCAGTCTTAGATCACAAAAAAGGATCCTTTACACTATAGGGATCAAGAGAAGGAATAGTTTTCATCTCACCACAAGGCTACACAATACCCAAGGCATACAAAATCCTATTTACATGTACCAACAATATTTCATAATATGAAGTCTTATTCAATGGATTTAAAATGACATTAGAATGGAAAATCACAAAATTGTATATCTATGGTGATTCTCGGTTAATCATAAATCAAGTTAACAATGATTATCAAACAAAAGATGAGAAATTAGTGCCATAGAAAAACATGGTTGAGGATTTGAAAAGGTACTTTGTCAAAATAACATTTGAATAGATTCCTTGTGTACACATTCAAGCGGCAGATGCAATGGCTAATTTAACATCTTTGATGCATTTTTATGATAATCAAACGTGTTACGAATTCCTAGTGGAAGAGTTACCTTATCCTTCCTATGACTGTCTAGATTGTAAAATAGTGTGCCAACTTGTGAGTTGTGAGTCTCCTCACTATAGATAAATTCTTGAGTACCTCAAGCATAACACCTTTTCCCAAGACTTGTCCAAAAACAAAAAGTGAAATCTTATTCACCAAGCTTCCAAACACGTGATCATAGATGACAGTTTGTATCAAAGAGGTTTTGTATTTTACTAAGATGTTTGGATCTAGAAGAATCAAATGAAGCCTTACAATATGTCCATGAAGGTATTTGTGGATCACATTTGAATGGCCTTACTCTAGTTAAGAAACTCTTATGAATAGGGTAATATTGGCCTACAATGAAGAAAGACGTTGTTCATTTCTTAAAATATTGCAAGAAGTGCCAAGTTCATGGAAATATTATTCATGTTCCAGAGAATTATTACCTTTTATTACACACTGGCCTTTTTAGCAGTGGGCTTTTGACTTAATCGACCAAATATATCCATCCTCTTCAAATGGGCACAAGTTCATAATCACAAAAATAAAATATTTTATAAAATGGGTAGAAGTCATACCTATGATAATGCCCATAGGAAAATAGGTCTCTATGTTTATCCTTAATTATATCATTTGCAGATATGGAATTCCTTCATCCATCATCACAAATAATGCTAATCAATTCAAGCATAAAGACGTCAAATAAATCTGTGAAAATTTTTAGATTACTCAGCACTTCTCTTCCATATATTACCCTTAGGGAAATGGCCAGGAAGAGGCTAGTAACAAAAACATCATGAATATTGTCATAACAATAGTCAATGATTTTGACAAAGATTGACATGTTCAAATCAATCTAGCTTTGTGGGCCTATCGCACGAGTATTAGAACACCAACGAGAAATACTCCTTATTATTTGGTCTATGGTGCAGAAGCAGTTCTTCCACTGGAGGTGGAAATACCATCCTTAAGAGTATCATTACAAGGGTTGATCACATATGATGACTATAGAATCTCAAGGTTGCAACACCTAGAACTACTAGTAGAAAGATGTCAAGATACTTTTGAACACCTACAGTGATATCAGAAAAGAATGGAAAAAGGATACAGTAAGAAAGTCAAACCTCATCAATTTCAGCTAGGCAATCTAGCGCTATGTGAAAATCAAAAAAATCAACAACATAGAGAAAAGAAAGGCAAATTTGAACTGAACTGGTGGTTAGGGCCTTTGATCATAACAATAATATTTGGATTTGGGGCTTATCAATTATCCACCATAGAAGGAGACACACTTCCTGATCCAATCAATACCAATCATTTGAAGTGGTTCTATGCCTATCTTTTTGTAATTCAAAGTTGTACAATGGAAAAAGTACTAAAGAAATCCAAAAATAATGGAAAAAGTCTTGAAAAAAATTCTAAAAACCAAAAAAAGATGCTGAAAAAATGATTGTCCTGGTGAAAACCTAGCAAACAGGCACTTGGGCAACATAAAAAAGGAAAATATATCAAAAATACAAAATAAAAGAGAAAAGGAGAAAAATACAAAAAAATTAAAAAACAAAACAATTGTGCCTTGGTGAAAACTTGGTAAACATGCACCTTGGTAGTAAAAATAACACTTTTATAGATGGTGAAAACCTAGTAAATATACGTCATTTGTCAGCCAGCTGCTCTGTGTATCAATGCTCTATTAACTCTGCAGCATGCACTACATATCCTCATGGCTCGCAAAACAAATCCTTGTTTCTCGCTAAGGTACATTCCATGGCTTGAAATCAAATCTTAGCTTTATCAAAGGGATAATTGTTTCAAATCAAGACAATTCATCATTCTCATAGGTATTTCTCAATACCACCAATCAAACCAAGGCATTTTTCAATACCACTGACCCAAACACATTTTAATCAACAAACAAAAAGTGTTCTTAACACTCATCTTTTCATTAAGTGATCAAATCATCCAATCTACCAATCACAACACAAGTACATAAATGACCAATCTTGTGGTATGCTTGCAAGAATTATGATTTATGAGTAACTCCATGATGTATCCATACTAGAGAAACAACGAAGAAATCAAGATATTTTTCTTTGAATGACTAATGGTCTATTATTGGTTTTTCGCTTATCATATCTCCCAAGTGCTTCAATGATGCTCTAATGCTAGAAATGCAAGGAATGGGGGCATGCTATTTTCTTTGGTTTCTGCTTATGATCTGTATCGGTATTTGAGTTGGTCTATGATGTAAACACTATAGCTACATGAAAGGCTCTCACTCTAAGACCAAAGAAAATATCTATGCTAGACAAGATTGTTATCTTATCAATTGATGATTATCATATCTCCGAAGAAATTCCATGAGCCATTGTACTAGAAGATCAAGGAAGGAATATAATATTTTATTTGTTTTTTGTATGTGGAATGTATCATTCCTTGTTTGTTGATACAATTGGTGCTCACGATATCATGATCTATCATACCTTGATGCTTGTATCAAAGTACAAAAACAAAGGTGAAACTAGTATTCATATCATAAGGATAAAGGAATTATTAGTGATGGTTGTACTAAGTCAAACATCTACAACAAGTAGTATTCATATTATCATGGTCACCTAAGTACCAGTGATGATTGTACATACTTGCATTGGAGAAAAGTGATATTCATACTAACATGGTCTCTTGGGTATCAATTTTTGTTGTATCAAAGAAGGTTTGATAATGCTCAATGATAAAATAAGAATAAATGAATTAAGAGGATGGAAATTGCATTGCATGGTAGGAGGTCATTTCATTCTAGAAAGGTTGGGTTGCATTCTAGGAAAATGTGCTAATAAGGGATGACATCATTTCTAGGAGGGAAATGAAGGATATGATAAACACTGATCTGATAACACCCAAGAACAACTGCATGTAAGTACCTATTATAGGAAAGAACCAAAAGACGGAAAAGGAAGAAGAACTCAGAAGCTTAGAGAAACTTGAAAGAGCAGAGAAAAAATGTATTCTGAATAAATGAAAAATAATTACAAAGTTCAACCTTAAAAGGTGAACGAAACACTAAAAGGAAAAAAGCTAGGTTGCACATTAATAATTAATAAAAGAATTAATTATTAATGCACCTAAGAGAAAGCTTAAGAACTAAAGAGCAATAAAACAACTTAACTAATTAAATCAACATGATGTAATTAATAAGAAAAATAATGATTACTCTAACATTCACCCTTAAGCTAAGCTTAGGGGTAAGCTAACCTAGCATAACTATGAAAGAAGGAAATGGGTCCTGAAAACAAGGTCTGATCAGGTACCCAATACAAGGAAATCTCTGTAAAATGGAGAAAAAGGAGAAAACCCCGTGGGAAAAACCCCTCTAAAAAAAGAGATAGAACAAACATGCTAAAAAAACATGAAGGAAGGAAGGCCTCAAGAAGACTCCCCAAGGATAACTTCCATTACCCCAAGTAGAGAACACAACTGAAGATGGTGCAGAGATGCAAAAGGTTTAGTGAAGATGTTAGCGACCTTTGCTATAGGGGGAATGTACTCCAAAATGAGAACACTTTCCTAAATCAGTTGGCGGATGAAATGCATAAGAAGCTCAATGTGTTTAGTGCAATCATGCTCCACCAGGTTGTAGAAAATGTGAATATCACTCTAATTATCACACCACAAAATAGTTGGATGATCAGGAGGAAAACCAAACTCAGTCATCAACTATCGAAGCCATAAAATCTCCTAACTAGCATGCACTATAGCTCTATACTCAGCCTCTGTAGATGAAAGTGCATGAGCATTCTTCTTCTTGCACGACCATGTGATAGGACCAGAACCAAGACAAAAAATGAAGCCAGAAGTAGACTTCCAATCATCAACATCACCAGCCCAATTTGAGTCAGTAAAGCCAACAATGTGAGGAGCCCCTGATGTGTAGTGAATGCCATGCAAAATGGTGCCCTGAATGTATCTCAAAATACACTTGGAAACTTTCCAATGAATTTCATAAGGCTCATGTGAAAACCGAGAGACAAGGCCAACTGTAAAGGAAAGATCAGGACAAGTGTGTGTCAGGTACAACAAACTGCCAACCAACTATTGATACAATGTAGGATCCACTGAAGGCAAAGTGCAAGAGGTAGACAAGGTAAAACCTAACTGAAAAAGGTGTGGGAGTAGGCTTGCAAGAAAGAATTTCAAAGTGCCAAAGCATATCAAGAGCATACATCTGTTGGTAAATGAAGTTCCCAATAGAGGACTGAACAATCTGAAGACCAAGAAAGTAGTGTAACGAACCAAGATCAATCATCTCAAATTGTTCCATCAATCTGTGGTGAACATCCTAAATCATAGAAGATGAGCTGCCTATGATGAGAAGATCATCAACATATAGCACAAGGATGAAAACCTCATCCTCAAGATGCTAAATGAAGAATATAGGATCGAGATGACAACAGTTGAATCATGTGGAAAGCAAGAAAGAGTCCATCTTCTCATACTAAGCCCGAGGGGCCTATTTGAGTCCATACAAAGAATGCCCGAGTCTGCAAACCAAGGAGGAATCCTACAAAAATTGCTAAGGTTTCTCCATGTAAATATCTTGAGTAAGATCACCATGCAAGAATGAACTCTTCACATCTATCTGAAAAATGGGCCATCCCTGAGAAGCTGCAAGGGATAAGACAAGGAAAATAGAATTCATCTTGGTGACATGAGAAAATATCTCAGTGTAATCAATACCCTCAACCTGTGAGAAACCCTTCTCAACAAGACGTGCCTTGTAATTATAAATAGAACCATCAGCAACAAACTTATTACAATACAACCACTTGTATCACACTAACTTTCTTCCCTTAGGAAGATAACAAAGATCCCATGTATGATTCTTCATCAAAGAAGAATACTCCTCCATGGCAGTTTCCCACTCAGAATGTCCTATCATAGCTAAAAAAGTATAAGGATCATCACAACTAACATGACTCAGAAGGCTAGAACCCGCAATATAAGATAGGGTGCGATGGGAAGATGAAGGGTCACCTACCAGAGATCCTGCAACCTTAATAGTAACACAGGCCCATCTAGGCATCTATGGATGATCCTATGGTGGGGGTAATTGGGGATCACCAAGATCATCATCCTCATCATCTGGAAAAGAATATGGAAGAGATGAGGGAGTAGTGGTAAGTGAAGTAGATGCTAGAGACAGGGTATCTACTATAGGAAGGTTCTCATCAAACTGAACATCTCATCAAAATATGACCTCTCTGGAATCACGATCAAACAACTTGTACGCCTTGAAATCCTTGCAGTACCTAACAAAAATGAGGTATCGGCTCTTCCGCTCCATTTCTCTCCTCTGATAATTAGGTATAAATGCTCATGCTTCACTACCAAAAACTTGGAATGAAGATACATCAAGCTTGACATGAGACCAAGCCTCCTCAGGAGTCATATGTCGCACTTCCTTGTGAGGCATCTGATCCTGAATATAGTTGGCACAATTAACTGCCTCTACCCAAAAAGACAAATCCATGGACATGGACTGAATAATATAGTTTTCCATCTCTTGAAGGGTTCTGTTCTTTATCTCTTCCACACCATTATGCTGAGGGGCGTAGGGAACTGAAAATTGATGCTCTAAACCATGTTCAGACCAAAAAAATTCAAAAGCTTGATTCGCATACTCCCCCCATTATCTGTTCATATCCACTGAATAGAAATACCATATTGTTTTTACTTTTTTTTTAATTGAGCAATGTTGATTATAATAAAGAAATCAGTTTCACAAGTTGCGAGGAATCTGAGTATTTGAAATATTTATGGAATGATGATAAATTTAATATAATATATAAGTGTCATTGTTATTTTTAGTGTTATTTATTTATTAATGATATGATTATAATGAATATTTAGAAGATGCAATTATGCTATTTTTAATAATAAAGATTAAGGATCATAATTTCATGTAATGTGTTAACATGTCATGTGAAAATAATAGTTATCTTAATTATTGGTATCACACTTTTTATTTTTTTATTTTCTTTTTCACATCTTTATGTGGATTAACTTACAAAGAGTTAATTATTTCTTAATTGTTTCAAAGAGTTACCACATTAATAGAATTTATTTTTGTACCTAAGGTGATTGATTTATGCACAATGTCAGGTTTATTCACCATCATATTTCTCACAATTAAGTGTATTATTCTTTTAGATTTAATTATCTAAATTATAATTTTATTATTGGAATGTTTACCCCCCTCAAATATTTAAATTAATTGTTTACCTAATTTAACTAATTAAATTAATTATTCTAGAATAATCAAATATTATTTTAGAAATATAAATGGGAAGGAAGAATACACAGCTTTTGGAACTATGAGGCTCAATAAACTTGACATTGAGCATAAATCAATCACTTTAGGTATATATGTAATCACCTAAAAATGGTTTGATATAGTCAGAGGCCCTAATCTGAAATCAAATGCCCTAAGTCCCGACCAAGGCCACAAATTCAAGATTAATCATAATTATGTAATTGAACTAGATCAGTTTAATTATATAATTCATCAAATATAAAATATCAAAGATCACTCACCAAGAGGCATTAATTCATTAATTAATTAATCCTAGTCATTTAAATAAAATCAAAACCAAAAATCACATGACTAAGGATATTAATTAATGTGAATGAATTAATTCAAGCATTTATATTCCTCCACTTGGCCTCAAAGTCAACTCATTGTCCAATAAGAAGCAATAACATGGATCACTCAAGGGAGTAATCTCATCCATTCCTCATGACTGAATCTCAAATATCAAATTCAAATTCAAATTCAAATTCAAATTTCTCTTTTCCCTCCAAGGAAAATTCTATAAAATGTAGCCTTTCTAAGCTCATTTCATAGGTGAATAGTGCATTAAAATAGCTAACTAATGGCAATTTCATTTTCTAGCATAATCTAGCTCATGTTCTTCAATGAAATTGTTTCAATTTCATGCATTTAGGATATAATGGAGCATAATTGAGCAATTGTAGATGCATTTTAAGCATTTTCTTTATGAATCTTCCATCCTAGATTGTTAATTCACTATGAAATCATGCTTAAACTTAGATCAATTTGTTAAATTCATGTGTATCTTCTATGTAGGAAGCAATAGGACACTTTTAGCATATTATTTGGTTCAATTGGATTCAATTTTGATACTAACATGTCGATCTAATGTCTTATTGAGTGATTCTGTGTAGAATACTTGTAGGTACAACATTTACACATCATATTTTTGGCGCCCACCCTGTGGCTCAAAGCCTCATTTTCATAAATTTTGTTGTCTGTCCTACAAAATCAACAAGAAACTCTACAAAATGTCTTTTCTGGGAAATCCTACACCGTCTCCAGGATTATTTTGTCATTTTTTGAGATTCTTTTGTCATCTTGAGAGAATTTTTTTTGTTTGTCGTTATCCTTTCAGCGTCTCCAGAAGTTATACTTTCTATGTTTCATCATTTTGGGTATTCATTTCGTCCTTTCCAGAGTCTTTAGTCATTTTTGGTTAATCTTTAGTCATTTTTGGGATCCTTAGTCATTTCTAGGATCTTTACTCATTTGAGGTTAATCTATTGTCATTTCTAGGAAACATCATTTAGGGTTATAGTTTCCTCATTTTCAAACCTGAGAGAAAAATGTATAGTCTGATTGTTATAATTTTGGATACTAATATGCTAACTTTTTATTTTTTTGGCGATGTCATCATTTTGCACAGATTAACATGTTTTTGCAGGATGTATGCCAAAGATACCTTGGTGAAAGAAGTGAATTAAAAAATAAAAAACTACTAACGAGTGTAAATGCAGGTTGCATTTGCAAAAATTGATCAAGACTTATGCTTGATTAGTGATTTTTAGGCACTTAAATTGAATTTCTTTCCAATTATTAAATTTATTAGAAAATTATGCTCCTTTCCTTCATGGAAAATTAGAAACTCAAACATCCAATTAAGCTTTGAATTTAACAATTCATGGGTAAGAATCTTGGTTTGCATGTTTTCTATGAGAAAATGACACATATAGGAGAGTATTCTCTTCTTCCTCACAAAGAATCAGAAATCTGGACTACTAAGTCACCAAGCCTCTTTACTTCTTTTTACCTTTAGATAGGCATGTCGGTTGAGGGAAAAAATCTCCTGGGAATGAACCACGTGAGAATGAGGTGTGAGCCACACCACTCAGAATCATGTTAATAAATTTACTCTTTGGAGCCAAAGCCTTAGGAGTTGGATGTCATTTGAGCTTATACTCGGCTCACGTCTAACACAAAGTAGGGTCTAATGATCTCAATCATGTTTACGTGACTACTTGTGCCAAGATGATTTGTGGGACTATATGTCTCAATTGCACTTGTGCAGAAACATAGGATACAACCGAACGTAGTTCTGTACTAGAATCTCTAGCATAGAAGCCACCTGGTTCACCCTCAAAAGGTGATAATATTTGTCCAAGGCAACTAGTAATTGCCCCAAGATACTGGTCATTTCGTGCCCTCACTAGCGTTTGGATTCGTATAATACAACATCATGAATGGAGCCATTAAGTGCTTGGTGATGGTCATATTTTTATTATCTTTTGAGTGTGTACCTAATTCTACGAGAAAATATTTTCATGTTATGCCAATTCTATAGTGGAAGGTGTATTTTCAGCTATGAACCTAATCACAAAAATTCTAAAATTGAAAAAATCCTATCAAAATAAGACAAAATCATTTTTCTTTGTCTGTGTGTATCCCTAATTGAACATTCAAAAGCACTTATAAAAACACCTAAAATGTTGGAGACCTTGCAAATTGTTGATTGGCACCTAGACACAAATTCTCACAAAGTTGTCCTTTGCACAAAAACGTGGGTCCTAAAAATATTGTCTTTGGTCCTTGTCTCATTGTTGGTCAAAACAAAGGTCATTTCTGCACTATTTCTACCAAAATAAACTCACTTTTGGGGAAATCCTTGGAAATTTCTATTTCTAGTCCAAACATCACAAGTGCATAACATCAAACCTTGGTTTTCAGAAGATAAATACAATTGCTCTCTGTTTCAACAACTTAACACTAGTCTCAATTGGTCGTATCAACCTTTTCTTGTTTAGAGATCACTATCAAGGTCAATATAACCTTCATCAAGATCTCAAACATTATCTATTCTACATAACACTTTTCATCAAACTTTGACCAATTGCTAAGCTAGTTTATCAAATATTGAAACTATAGGTCATAGATTGATCATCTTTTCAAATCAAGCATCTTCCAATCTTGCATGGTGTGTACAAGAAGTGGTCTCTTTAAACAAATTGATAATATACATATCCCTAGAATTAGAATCATGCCAAAAACACAAGCAGACTGGGATCAAAATCCATTCATTTCTAATCGAACTATTGATCCCGAAACTCAAACTGATAATAACAACATGGTTGGAATTGAGAGTGAGTGGACTAATCATGCCAATACTGACAATGAAGAAGAGATAATAGAAGAATACATTCATAAATTTGAACAAGACACAAGGTTTTGAAAGATCACGGACAAAGTCCTAATGGCTGACAAAGAGAAGTATTTCATACATCTAGCCTCTATGGGAATCAAATTGCCTCAAGATTTTGATATAGAACAACTTAAAGCACATGAAGAGGAAAATCCCATTGATACTCTTATCAAACAAGTTGAGGAATTACAAACTCAAATAATAGACATGAAGAAGGAAAAGGACATTATTCCAAATAAAAATTCAATCAATGCTTTTTTTCCTATGCCTTTTTATCATAGTCTACACATGTCACCATTTCCACCCAATGTGGATATGCCAAAGTACAACAAGTATACAAGAGTTGCAGATCCTCAAGATCATATATGAGAGTTTTATACTCTTAGTATGGAGTTCATTCTTGAACAGACATACCTGATGAGATTGTTTCCTCGTAGCTTAAGTGGACAAGCAACAGAGTGGTTTTCTAAACTGCCTCATGGAATTAAGACTTTTGGAGAGTTAATAGATCTATTCATGTAGCATTATTCATACAATATTCAACATCCTATTACAATTATTGATCTATGTAACACCAAGCACCATATTGGAGAACTATTTATATCATTCTTGTAAAGATGGAGGAAGATATTTACAAGATATCCTCGTTCAATTCCTTAAACAAAAAAGATGGACATTTTTGTAAACAATCTTGTAACATAAATAAATAACTACCTTTAATTGCAATGTATTCAAACATTTGATAAAGTGATTGAGATAGGAATCAAAATTGAAGATACCTTGGTTAGGAAAGGAGAGATTAAAATCTATAAATAATCCAAAGGATCTTATAATACTAATACCAATGGAAACCAAGACAAATCAAAGTATTGGAACACTAATTAGAATATTGTCAATGATGGAGTAGTAGATGCACAAAATCTAAACCTGAAACAATTGGCATTCAATATCTCTACTACTAATCCTCCAAAGGATCCTAATATGACATAAAATATGTGAATTAATCAAGAATCCAAGCAATAGAAGCCACCTTTTAAAAATGCTCCTAAACAAGTATCTACACCACTTGAAGAGTCTCTTGAATCAGTGTTACATGAGATTATATCTCACAAGATTATTACACTACCTAAAGAAAGACCATTTGAACCACCATTTAAACCGAAATGGTGGGATGATGCTCATTATTATGAGTTTCATTGAAACAAGAGATATAGAATGAATGAGTGCGTGAAAATCAAGCATTTAATACAAGACTTAATAGACAATGAGGTCATTAAAATGGATGGACACAAGATGAATGAAGATCATATGACCTTTAAGACACATTTGCCTAATTATGAGAAAGGAGAATCATCCAATTCCAATGGAAATCAGGTGAATTATTCTTATTCACATGAAAAAACTATCAACATATTACAATATTGGGACCAACATGTCAATGTGATAATAATCAAAGAAGAAAAAAAGGCTGAGTCCACTAACCCAGTAGCAAGGAGTCAAGCTAAAGTGACATTGAAAGGCAATTCTTCAAAACTACCTACATCCTCAAAACTAAACTCAATAAAAAAAAAATTCATCATCCTTGTCATCTAATTAAAGTTTGGTTTATCAATTGTAGAGAACCGCTACACAAATCTCTACTCTTAAACTACTTAAAATTTCTCCATCACATAAAGAGATTTTGGAAAAGATCTGGCTGAAACAAATGTTCCCAAAAATCTAGATGTGGATAAATTTCAAGACATGTTTGGACACTTGACCACACCTCATCACCTATCATTCTTAGAGGAAGATGACAATGATCTAAGTCACCCACAAAATTTTCCTCTTCATATAGAAGTGTTAATCCATAAACATCATGTGAAACAAATATTGATACGTGAAGGGGCAAGGTTAAACATTTGTACTCTAGGTTTGATCAAAGCATTGGGATTTTCAAATGAAGATATAGACCCTAAAAAGAAAATAACCATTAAATCATATAATGATGAAGAAAGATCATCTAAAGGGTTGTTAATGTTGCCTATCAGAGTTGGGTCCTTGGAAACAAATGTAGTATTCCAAGTGTTAGATCTTAACCTATCATATAATATTCTCTTAAGAAGACCTTGGATACACGAGATGCAGGTTGTACCTTCAAATTTCCATAAATGTCCTTATAATGGAGAAGAGATCACAATCCTGGAAGACACAATTTACTTTCAATCATGTCATAATGTTCTTAAATCAAGTGAAAGGATGGTCCCACATAACCGAGCAGATATCAAAGAACAACTTCCATAAAGTTTAACAACATCCATGCCACGAGACATTGAAAAGAAACTAAAGTTGCAAGATAATGGGATTGGTGAATATAAAGTAGATCAACTACTTTCAGTAACAACATTACCTCTCTCACCAAGATCACAAGGAAGACCCTCATCATCCACAATATCAGCAAAGCCTAAACCAAAAACTATCTACAATGGAACTTTTGTAAAAGGCAAATCAGTAGCAGAGGAGAATGAAGATAATGAGGTATTGATATGGATATAAAAATAAAATGGTGAATCTCATCAAGACATTAAATGTATCCAGATCACAACTCAACAATATGGGCATGGTCTTCATATCATGCAAAAAATAGGATATCAAGGACAAGGAACCCTAGGCAAGAATAAAGGTCTTGTCAAGCCAATTCTTACACAATTCAGAGATCCCAAAGATAAAATAGGCATAGGGTACAAAGTGAAATCACAAATCCCACTCATTCAAGATGGCCCAATTTTTTATGAGGAACATGAAGAGTTTGAAGAGGAAGCAAATATTGTACCTATCTCCTATGAAATATTGTTACATATCCATGAAGAAAATCCTCAATATCAAGGAGAACTCTACATTCCTTCATTTTTGAGGGATCAAGAAACTAAGACTAAGGAAGAAACATTCAAACACCGACCAAATGTTCAAATACTTGAGTAAAACCAAAATTTTTCTCAGATAAATGAGTCTGATGAAGAAGATCATGAACAATAAAATCCTCATCCTAACTGGGGGCAACTAGTAACAATTACTCATTTTCTAGACTAGCCACATTATTCTGACATAGATTCTAAAGAATATGAATGGGACTCATTTGCTAACGCAACTATGGATATTGAAATAGATGGGATTCATCAATATTCCCCTCAAGAGAAAAGAGGAGAAAGTTCTAACACTGCTCATAATACCAACATTGTTGTTAACTTTGCTAATGTGGTGATTCCCAGTATAATTGATGCCGACACATGAGTCTTGATAACACTAGAAGAGTTTCACAGACTATTGGAAAACATAAAATCTAACAATTTGGTAAGAGAAAGAGAAGAGGGACAAAGCTCAGGTGTAAGACCTTTTAAATTTGGTTCACATAATATTAATGATGACTCGAGTGATAATAGTGAGCTTCTTTCTGATCTAAAAAATCTTCAAGACAACATTGTTATAGACCTCATTGATACATTCGAAAGCTATGAGAACAAATCAATCATGACTCTTGAAATAGTTGAAATCAATCCTAAAGATAACTTGCAATTAATCCACCATGAACTTATCAAATGGACCTTATCTAAACATATGAATATACCCATTTTTCTAAATGACCATGCCATAGCTTGTTATCTAAATGCGCTAGAACCAGTAATGACTTCCACTAATAAATCTAATGTGAGGGGGTATATCAAGTTTTCCAGTCGCAAAGTAAAAATAAATAAATCAAATATTTGAGGGTGAAAACTATTCTATGGCAGTCTTAGATCACAATAAAGGAAAAATAAAGGACGTATTCGATAGTGAAAACCTCCCTAAGGCGCTAGCTGATGGGAAACTTGATATTGTCTCAGACCACTCACAAGAATGGTCTTTGGTGCTCATAGAACTTACTCAACTGATCAATTTTGGCATAGAAGAGAAGCCACAAATCATTCACATTGCTCAATCCTTATCTGTCAAGGAGAAACAAGAACTCACACAGTTTTTTAGAGAAAAGAAAATAAATTTTGCATGGTCTTATTTTGATATGCCAGGACTAGATCCTGATGTAATCATGCATCACTTATCTAAGGCTCTAGGATTTAATCTTGTTAAGAAAAGCTAAGAAAAATGCATCCTCATATTGCACTATTGGTGAAGACAAAATTGGAAAGGCTATTAAAAGAAAGATTTATTAGAGCCATTCCATATGCAGAAGGGATACCCAGCATTGTTCCAGTATCAAAACCTAACAAGTCTATCAGAGTGTGAACAAATTTATATGATGTAAACAAAGCATGTCTAAAGGATGATTTCTCATTACCAAGTATCGATGTCATTATGGATCTTACAGTGGGATACAATATGTTATCACTAATGGATGGGTTTTGAGGTTATAACCAAATTAAGATCAGTCCTGAATATCAAGACAAAATATCTTTCACATGTCTATGGGAAAAATTTTGCTGGAACGTTATGCCCTTTGGGCTCAAGAACATAGGAGAAACATATCAACGTGCAATGACAATGATTTTCCATGACATGATGCATAAAAACATGGAAGATTATGTTGATGATACACTAGGGAAATATCGCAATAGGAAGGATCATTTGAATGATTTAGCTACAATATTAGATCAGTACAATCCTAGATAAGATGGAACAGTTCAAACTCTGATTAAATCCAAAGAAATTTTCATTCAGGGTCACCTTTGACAAGCTTCTATGATACATTGTCTTAGCTAAGGGAATTGAGGTTGATCTAGAAAAGGTAAAAGCAATCATGGAAATTCTGCCACCAAAAAATATCAGTCAGGTATGGTCATTGCAAGGTAAACTCCAATCAATCCAAAGATTCAATTCTCAACTGGATGATAAAGTGCAACCATTTACCAAGCTTATGTAGAAAGGTATTACACAAAAATGGGGCGAAGCATGTGAGACACCATTCAATCAATTGAAACAATATCTAGCAAATCTACCAATCTTAATGGCTCCAAATGTAGGAAAGCCATTATTACTATATGTTTCAACAACATATACATCACTGGGGGAACTCTTAGCACAACAAGATGGAAATGGGAGAGAATGGGTAATATATTATATCAGAAAAACACTAGTACAATATGAACTTAGCTATACACCTATTAATAAATATTATCTTGTGGTTGTGTTTGCATCACAGAAATTCAAACACTATATGATGACACATTCAATCAAACTGGTGGCCAAAATTGATCCTCTGAAATATCTTCTTAACAAAGAAACCTTAAGAGGAAGATTGGCTAAATGGGCAATGATACTCAGCTAATTTGATATTGAATACATAGAAAGAAAATCCATTAAAGGAAAATTATTACAAATCAACTAGCCAAGGAACCATTACTAGGAGCCAATCCCTTACCAAAGGAATTTCTTGATGAATCCATCTTAATAATCCCATAACACATATGGAAGATGTATTTCAATGGCTCCTTTACACAATAGGGATCAGGAGAAGGAATAGGTTTTATCTCACCACAAGGCTACATAGTACCCAAGGCATACAAAATCCTATTTCCATGTACCAACAATATTGCATAATATGAAGCCTTAGTCAATGGATTTAAAATGGGATTAGAATGGAAAATCACAAAATTATATATCTATGGTGATTCTTAGTTAATCATAAATCAGGTTAACAATGATTATCAAACAAAAGATGAGAAATTAGTGCCATAGAAAAATATGGTTGATGATTTGAAAATGTACCTTGTCGGTATAACATTTGAACAGATTCCTTATGTACAGAATCAAGCGGCAGATGCAATGGCTAATTTAACATCTTTGATATATTTTTCTGATAATCAAACATGTTACGAATTCCTAGTGGAAGAGTTACCTTATCCTTCCTATGACTGTCCAGACTCTAAAATAGTGTGTCTGTTGGCAAGTTGACTCCTAGGGAGTATATGACTTATTTTTTTTTGTCATTATGGCAACTAAGTCATATGAAGTTTTGACAACAAACTTTGTAGTGGAAATTGACTAAGTATAGAAGACAATACAAAATAGAGATACACATATGAAGAGCACTAGCACATGTGCGTACGACCGATTCAGACTAAGCACCTTCAGACATAAGCTCTATGATATGTTTTTATGCTTACCCTATACACACATGGTACGGAATGTTAGTACGGATAAGTTACAGAAAGAACAAGTACACTAGCAGTTTAGAATATAGAGTATGAAGCCGAATTCATGTTTTTGATTAGCATGTAATATTTTTTATGTAAAGGCTAAGTGCCTATTGTAATAATTTTGTAATCATGTATCAAATATTATTGTAAACATGCTTAAGCCAATTTGTTTGGAAGCGTTGTGAATGTTGTTTTTGGGCCGACTAAGGTCTTGTTTATAGTCAGGTCTATTCAGGCATATATATATATATATATATATATATATATAT
>MU228152.1:2335112-2400852 GCA_018584345.1 Thuja plicata | reverse complement strand
GTATAAATATGTCAATATGAGAAAGAGCCCTTAAAGAAGATAAGAGCATAAGTGCATAACCGGAACTGATCAGACATATGTGCCATATACAATAGTTCACTTTTGGATATAGTGCATATCTATTCTTAGACGGTTGTAGCCTTCTTTCTCATTGAGCAGTGAGCTCTTGGACAGTGAGTCGTCACCAAGGTTGTTTGTAAAATACTCCTAACAGGGTCAAGCCTTTAACCAGGTCATTGTACTTGCATTGTAAAGACTTCTCCTAACAGGGAAAAGGAACTTTAATAGGTTCATTATACTAGTGCAGTATTTGTGGGTACTAATTCCCACCAGGGTTTTCCTCTGATCAAGGTTTCCCCATAATCATATCATGTGTTATGTGTTCTTGTGTTAAGCTTCAAGTGATATATATTTGATTTATATTTAAATTTATTGCAATAGAATAAATAGTCAAACACTGATTCACCCCCCCTCTCAGTGTTTCCAACAATTGGTATCAGAGCTATGGTCCTCTGTAAGAAAGTTTAACCACTTGAGGAGATCATGGATTCAACAGAAGCAAAACATATAAAAAGAATCTTGAAGCAGCACTTGAAGATCTAGACAGATCTGAGAAATAAAATGAGGAACTTAAACCAAAAGTTGATGGCTCACAAATGCTTATCAAAAAGTTAAGAAAATATTTGAAAGATTTCTCTACAAATGATTTGGGTAAAATGGTGAAGAAACTGAATGAAGAAAACTTATCTTTAAATGATAAGATAGAAGAATTGAATGATCAATTAGTTGACAACCTAATAGCTATTGAAGAGAATAACAAAGAAAATAAACAGTTAGATGAAGAACTCATGCAATCCAATATGAAAATCTTGGAATTGGAAAACATCAAGAATAAGATTGAATTTGAATTATCAGGAGCAAAAGACAAGATTGATAAACTACACACAAGTTCTGATCTAATTCAATCACAGCTCTATGCATAGAAACTTAAAGGTGATATCATTGGTATGGGATACAGTATAGCTCAAAATGAAATCAATTTATTACAAGAAACAAAGAAAGCACAAAAATCATCCATAGAAGCAAGGAAAGAGGAGAACATTACATAGACTAAAATTGAACCACCTAAAGATGAACTCAAGAAAGTTAACATAACTTGTTATGCTTGTAATAAACATGGACAATTGGCAAGAGATTGTAAAGAAGTAAGAACTTTTAATGGTTATTGTTACTCCTATAACAAGTTTGGTCATAGGGCTATTCATTACAGTACAAATCAAAGAAATCAGTCACAACTGAACCAAAGTAATCAGACTCAATATGATCAGAGAAATCAACATCAAAGAAACTTGTAGAATATTACATGTCAGGTATGTAATTGTAATGGGCACATAGCTAAATAATGTAGCATGATGAAGAATAACATTAGATCTCCTATCATCTATCATTCATGTAGAAAAGTTGGACACATCTCAAAGTTTTGCAGGTCAAGAACACAAAGATAAGAAAATCCTAAAAAGTCTATATTTGAAGAATCAAGAGAAGTTAAGTTTGTGCAAGCTAAAGTTAATTCAGATAAAATTTGGGTTGAAGTAAAGAAAGATAATGAAGAGAACAAGGTAGTAGATGCATCCTCAGTGGATTCACCTTCTACTTATAGATAGTTGACCCTCGTGGTCTTAGGGGGAGCTACTATATCTTTGAACCCCTGTGTGGCTGGTATATCCATCTTTGAGTATGCACCTTTGAATTCATGTCAGTGATAACAAAAGAATGCACTATGCATTCAAGAACTATCTATACTACATTCTGAATAAAGTTTGAAAGTCTCAATAAAAGCACTTACGACATTAAATATAGAAAATTTTTATATAAATCGGTGGATTGATTGATTATTCTCATTGTTTACATCTGAGATCGTAAAATTTGTAGAGCACAGGAGCACTAACCATTAAAGAATTCAAAGGTATCGACTTGATCAATTTGTGAAAAGATTGCAAGTTGAAACAAAACCCTAGCAGTCGTGTCATTTTGAATTTCTGTGAAACCCTATTTATCCAAGCAACAAGTATGGCCACTCCAGTTGTATTTGACAGTACTGAAAGGAAAATATTTGTGTTTAAGAAGCATCCCTTCAAGTCCATACTAGATGATGTAGAAGGAGCATTTTCTATGACTCCACTAGGATTCATGCATGTAGAAGACATTTGCACGTACATATACTGTAAAAATGAAATAGTTGGAGATAATAGTATTGCTACTCTCATGGCCTCAATGATGAAACCAGACTATTCATTCAAGGATGAATATGCACATCTCACTAATAACCCTATCTTTGAGTACTCTAATGCACATGAGTTTTACGAGCCAGAATGGGTAAAAATATTATTGAGTAGGATACATGATGACCTATATTGGATTGGTTAGGTTCCTGTCTACATCACTATAGACCTAATTCATGAAATGAATGGAATTTCCAAAACTGGACCAATTCTTCCTACTGGTAAGGATGTTAAGAAGCAGGTTAAACAAGCATGTTTATCAAGAAGTGATAGGCGCAGTATGAAAGTTGATCCTATTAAGGAGGATGATATCAAACTACTCACTATGATACTTGGATATAAGTTTCAACAGGCAAGAAGACTGAATAGTGCGTCCGTAACAATAGTTCTAGCAAAAATAAGGATGGCGAGAGATAACATTCAGTACAATCTATGTGAACTATTGCACACACAACTCATTGAGAAAATTCAAGCTATTAAGCATGACAAGAGAAAGATATTTAGGTTTGGATTATTGATCATCTATCTCTACTTCCACATAGCAGGTAAAGTTGCTAGTCTTTACCTAGACAAGAGTAAACCTACTATGTCCCAGATATCACTCAAGGCTACATCAGAGAGCAGCGTGAAGGACTCTATGGATATGGATATCAAAACATTAAAGATCAAGATGTAGAGGAGGTTTAGGATACCTGAGAAGGCAGTTGAGAAATAAAAAGACACCATATGCTTCATGGTGGAGACTGACTATACTTGCATGGAGGCAGTTGAGCCTAGAATAAAATGGATTCACCATATTGGTTATGAAGTTGAAGAACATGTTTTGGAAGGTTATGCACAAGTAATCCTATCTACACCCAAGGATCCCAATGAACCTAGATGTGGTACTTACAAAGAAAAGACAAATCAAGTTGATTCTGTCTTATACAGTGCTGACAACAAAAGGAAGGCATCAAGGATTACTTCAAATATACTAAAAGTTCATGGTGTTACACAAGAAGACCTTGACAGAGCTAGGGAAGCTAAGATAGCCAAAGAACTTGAGAAAAATCCCACAGAAGTAAAAATGGAAAAGTATGATGATATGCCTAAGAAGAAGAAGAAGAAATCAAATGAAGATATATCTGCGCCGTCAACCACCATTGATCTAGAATCTTCTCCACCTTCTGTACCTAGAAAATTAACTAGAAGGAAGAAGCAATTTCCTACAAGTCATCCATCCTCAAGGACCACAAGGAGAAAGGTAAAGAACACACAAGCCCCTCCTGAGGTAGGATTCATGCCCAGTCTAACAATCCTAAAGAATAGACTTGTTAATGAAGGCAGACTAGAATCTATCAAGAATGTCTATGATAAGTATCAAGAGATAGAAAAATTAGAAATTCATTCAATGATTATATCTCATATGATTAAGTTCAAGAAGTTAGTATTGGAACTCAAGACAGTTATACCAGATAAAATATGGAACATACTGGACATATTAAAAAGGCAAGAAATTGAAGAGGATATGAGGATAAGAGAAGAAACATTTGATAGTCTTCTCCGTGTCTGCTCTCATGGTGAGAAAGCTATACTATTGGACTTATTTAAACCTCATCTCAGAACCAAAACTAGAACACTTCATATCATGAATAAAGAGTATGATTTGTTTAGTGAAGAGACTCATAAATATTTTGAGCAGGTATTTTTGGATAGACATATGTATCCTTCAATGGTGCCTATAGCAAAGGTAACTCTAGTTCCTCCCAAATAGGTTGTAGAACCAGTGATTCAAAATGCACCTAAGACAGGTCCACAGGTTTCAGCACCCTTAGTTTCAATATCTTTTGATATAGTAAAAGATTCAGGAGATACTATAGTTATTGATGATATCAAGATATCCATGAATGCCTCTAAAAATGATATGGACAAAGTTGAAAAAGAATTTGTAAGCACTGAAGAGACAAAGGAGGTATGCATGGATGACACATCTTTACAACAAGATGAAGTTCCCTCTAAAGATTCAACAGATTTGAATAAAGAGGAAGATAATTAGACTAATGAGAGACCAGTCATGGAGATCCCAGTAAAAAATGAATGCATGGATACTAGTCAGAATACTATATTCACACCATCCATTCAACCAAAAACTTCATTGTTGTCAAGTTTAAATCCTAACTCAGCAAGTCTAGATGCATGGGGAGAAGAAGATTTGATCAAGATCAGTGTCCTAGCCATGGAAAAAGCCAAAGAGAAACAAGTTATGAGAAATCCTCTCTTCTTCGAATCAGTGAACATTCTGAATGAACTAGTGCTTGTAGACAAGAAAGTGGATAAAATTCAGTCCGTTGATGATGTAGATAGAATCCTAACAAGCTTCAAAGAACACTTTACAAGTTTAGTAGACTCAGGTACTAAAATTTTAGATGAGTATAAAAAGGAAAGATAGAATGAACTGATAAATAATTTTTCCTTAGATTTAAAGTCATTAAAGATTGGTCAGACAATGTTGAAAGAGTTGGCATCAAAAGGCAGAAAGGTTATAGAAAATTGCATGGACAAAATCACCTCTGAACATATCAAAAAGATAGAAGAGGCAGATATCTTGGTTGATAACATAAGACAATTAGTTGAAACATCATCCCAAGACATAAAAATCTTCAACAATATCTATCAAGGTTAGTTAGACAAGATAGAAAAAGCTAAAATGGAGATCAGTAAGATAACGATCAAGGAGACTCAACTGAGAAATGCACTTGTGCCCTCCTTAGCAGTTCTGGATGAGAAAATTAAATAGATTGATGCAACCATTGCTACCTATGATCAAGGACCCATCATGGATTTGACAAAGATGGAAAAGCTTACATATGCCTTATGCGCCCATCTACAAATAATTGATGCACTAAAGGCATTCTAGTAGCAAGAGATCAAGAATCTACATATAGCCTATCCATATGTATACATGGAGTAAGTATCTAAAGATTTACAATTTTGACACCTTTTTCATTAATGTCAAAGGGGGGGTAAAGTATGTATGGGGAGTAGTGTATATATGCAAATAAATATGATATAGTATATGTTAAAAGAAGATAATATACATTTCTTGGTGTTAGCCAATTTTGAGTAACTTGGCCACATTCCTTTCTTGTCATTAATGACAAAGGGGGATATTGTTGGAAAGTTGAATCCTAGGGAGTATATGACTTATTTTGTGTTTTCATTATGGCAACAAATTCATATGAAGTTTTGACAAAAAACTTTGTAGTGGAAATTGACTAAGTATAGAAGACAAGTTTGAATAGAAATACACAGATGATCAGAGCACCAGCGCACATGTGTATGACCGATTCAGACTAAGCGCCTTCAGACATAAGCTCTATGATATGTTTTTATGCTTACCCTATACACATATGGTATAGAATGTTAGTACGGATAAGTTATAGAAAGAACAAGTACACTAGCAGTTTAGAATACAGAGTATGAAGTCGACTTCAAGTTTTTGATTAGTGTGTAATATTTTGTTGTGTAAAGGCTAAGTGCCTATTGTAATAAGTTTGTAATCATGTATCAAACATTATTGTAAACATTATTAAGCCAATTTGTTTGGAAGCATTGTGAATTTTGTTTTTGGGACGACTAAGGTCTTGTTTATAGTTGCGTCTATTCAGGCATAAACACACACACACACACACACACACACACACACACACACACACACACACACACACACACACATATATATATATATATATATATATATATATGCAATGTAAAGGTATATTACAAGTGTTGAAGAAAGATGTAGAGTAGATATATAAAAGAATAGTATAAAGATGTCAGTATGAGAAAGAGCCCTTAAATAAGATAAGAGCATAAGCGCATAACCAGAACTGATCAGACATCTGTGTCATATACAGTAGTTCACTTTTGGTTATAGTGCATATCTATTCTCAGAAGGTTGTAGCCTTCTTTCTCATTGAGTAGTGAGCTCTTGGACAGTGAGTCCTCACCCCTAACAGGGTTGTTTGTAAAATAATCCTAACAGGGTTAGGCCTTTAACTAGGTCATTTTACTTGCATTGTAAAGACTGTTCCTAACAAGACAAAGGAACTTTAACAGGTTCAATATACTAGTGCAATATTTGTTGGTACTAATTCCCACCGGGGTTTTCCTCTGATCAAGGTTTCCCCGTAATCATATCATGTGTTATGTGTTCTTGTGTTAAGCTTCAAGTGATATATATATTTGATTTATGTTTAAAGTTGTTGAAATAGAATAAATACTTAAACACTAACTCACCCCCCCCTCTCAGTGTTTCCAATAGTGTCAACTTGTGAGTTGTGAGTCTCCTTGCTATAGATAAATTCTTGAGTACCTTAAGCATAACACCTTTTCCCAAGACTTGTCCAAAAACAAAAAGTGAAATCTTATTCGCCAAGCTTCCAAACACGTGATCATTGATGATAATTTGTATCAAAGAGGTTTTGACGGTATTTTAGTAAGATGTTTAGAGCTAGAAGAATCAAAAGAAGCCTTAAAATATGTCCACGAAGGTATTTTTGGATCACATTTGAATGGTCTTACTCTGGCTAAGAAACTCTTATGACTAGGGTACTATTGGCCTACAATGAAGAAATATGTCATTCATTTCTTGAAATATTGAAAGAAGTGCCAAGTTCATGGAAATTTTATTCATGTTCCAGCAAGAGACTTATTACCTTTTATTACACATTGGCCTTCTCAACAGTGGGATTTTGACATAATCGGCCAAATATATCTATCCTCTTCAAATGGGCATAAGTTCATAATCACAACAAAAAAATATTTTATAAAATGGGTAGAAGCCATACCTATGATAATGCCCATAGGAAAATAGGTCTCTATGTTTATCCTTAATTATATCATTTGTAGATATGTAATTCCTTCATCCACCATCACAGACAATGGTAATCAGTTCAAGAATAAAGATGTCAAATAAATCTATGAAAAAATTTAGATTAATCAGCACTTCTCTTCCATATACTAGATGTCAGTGATTTTGGAAAAGATTGACATGTTCAAATCAATCTAGCTTTGTGGGCCTATCGCATGAGTATTAGAACACCAATGAGAGATACTCATTATTTGGTCTATGGTGCAGAAGCAGTTCTTCCACTGGAGGTGGAAATACCATCCTTAAGAGTATCATCATAAGGGTTGATCATAGATAATGACTATAGAATATCAAGGTTGCAACACCTAGAACTACTAGCAGAAAGACATCAAGATACTTTTGAACACCTGCAGGGATATCAAAAAAGAATGGAAAAATGATACAATAAAAAATTCAAACCTCATGAGTTTTAGGTAGGCGATCTAGTGCTATGTGAAAATCCAAAAAATCAACAACATAGAGAAAAGAAAGGCAAATTTGAACCAAACTGGTGGTTAGGGCCTTTTATCATAACAACAATATTTGGATCTGGGGCTTATCAATTAGCCACCATAGAAGGATACACACTTCCCAATCCAATCAATACCAATCATTTGAAGTGGCTCTATGCCTATCTCATTGTAAGTCAAAGTTATACAGTGGAAAAAGTACTGAAGAAATCCAAAAACAATGGAAAAAGTCTTGAAAAAAATTCTAAAAACAAGAAAAATAAGCTGAAAAAATGATTGTCCTAGTGAAAACCTAGCAAAAAGGCACTTGGGAAACATAAAAAAACCAAATATATCAAAAATACAAAATAAAAGAGAAAAATACAAAAAATAATAATAATAATAATAATCGTGCCTTGGTGAAAACCTGGTAAACATGCACCTTGGTAGCAAAATAACACTTTTACAGATGGTGAAAACCTAGTAAATATACGTCATTTTTCAGCTAGTTGCTTTGTCTATCAATGTTCTATTAACTCTGCAACATGCACAACATATCCTCATGGCTCGCAAAAAAAATCCTTGTTTCTTGCTAAGATACATTCCATGGCTTGAAATGAAATCTTAGCTTTATCAAAGGGATAATTTTTTCAAATCAAGACAATTCATCATTCTCACAGGTATCTCTCAATACCTCCAATCAAACAAAGGTATTTTTCAATACCATTGACCCAACCACATTTAAATCAACAAACAAAAAGTGTTCTTAACACTCATCTTTTCATCAAGTGATCAAATCATCCAATCTACCAATCATAACACAAGTACAGAAATGACTAGTCTTGTGGTATGATTTCAAGAATTATGATTTCTGAGTAACTCCATGATGTATCCATACTAGAGAAACAATGAAGAAGTTATGATATTTTTCTTTTAATGAATAATGGTCCATTATTAGTTTTTCACTTATCATGTCTCTCGAGTGCTTCAATGATGGTCTAATGCTAGAAATGCAAGGACTGGGGGCATGATATTTTCTTTGGTTTCTGCTTGTGATCTGTATCGATATTTGAGTTGGTCTATGATGATAACACTATATCTATATGAAAGGCTTTGGCTCTAAGACCAAAGAAAAGATATATGCTAGAAAATATTGTTATCTTATCAATTGATGATTATCATATCACCGGAGAAATTTCATGAGTCACTGTACTAGAAGATCAAGGAAGGAATATGATATTTTATTTGTTTTTTGTCTGTGGAATGTATCATTCCTTGTTTTTTGATGTAATTGATGATAAGGATATCATGATCTATCATACCTTGATTCTTGTATCAAACTACAAAAACAAAGGTGAACTTACTAGTATTCATATCATTAGGATAAAGGAATTATCAGTGATGGTTGTACTAAGTCAAACATCTATAGCAAGTAGTATTCATATTATAATGGTCACCTAAGTACCAGTGATTATTGTACATACTTTCATTAGATAAAAGTGATATTCATACTAACATGGTTTCTTGGGTATCAATGTTGGTTGTATCAAAGAGGGTTTGATAACGCTCAATGATAAAATAAGAATAAATGTATTAAAAGGATGGAAGTTGCATTGCATGGTAGGAGGTCATTTCATTCTAGAAAGGTTGGGTTGCATTCTAGGAAAATGTGCTAAGAAGGGATGACATCATTTATAGGAAATGAAGGATTTGATAAATACTAATCTGATAACACCCAAGAACAACTACATGTAAGTACCTATTACAGGAAAGAAGCAAAAGACAGAAAAAGTAGAACTCAGAAGCTCAGATACACTCTAAAGAGTAGAGCAAAAATGTATTCTAAATTAATGAACAATAACTAAAAATTTCAACCTTAAAAGGTGAAAGAAACCCTAAAAGGAAAAAAGCTAGGTTGTACATTAATAATTAATAAAAGAATTAATTATTAATGCACCTAAGAGAAAGCTTAAGAACTAAAGAGTAATAAAACAAATTAACTACAACATGATTTAATTAATAAGAAAAATAATGATTACTCTAACATGTCCCCTTAAGCTAAGCTCATGGGGTAAGCTAACCTTGCACAACTATGAAAGCAGGAAATGTGTCCCAACAACGAGGCCTAATCAGGTACCAAATACAAGGAAATCTCTGTAAACTAGAGACAAAGAAGAAAATCTAGTTGGATAAACCCCTCTCCATAAAGAGATAGGACAAACATGATAAAAAAAAATAAAGGAAGGAAGGCCTCAAGAAGACCCCCCAAGGACAACTTCTGTCACCCCAAGCATAGAACACAACTGAAGATAGCACAAAGATGAAAAAGGTTTAGTGAAGATGTTAGCAACCTATGTTTTAGTGGGAATGTACTCCAAAATGAGAACACCTTCCTGAATCAGCTTCCAGATGAAATGCAGAGGAAGCTCAATGTGTTTAGTGCGCTGATGCTCCACCGGGTTGCAGGAAATGTGAATAGCACTCTGATTATTGAACCACAGAATAGTGGGATGATCAGGAGGAAAATCAAACTCAGTAATCAACTGTCAAAGCCATAAAATCTCCTGACTAGCATGCGCTATAGCTCTATACTTAGCCTCTATAGATGAAAGTGCATGAGCATTCTTCTTCTTTCATGACCATGTGATAGGACTAGAGCCAAGATAAAAAACAAAGCCATAAGTAGACTTCTAATCAACAACATCACCAGCCCAATTTGAGTTAGTGAATCCAACAATGTGAGGAGCCCCTTATGTGTATTTTATTCCATACAAAATGGTGCCTTGAATGTATCTCAAAATACGCTTGGCAGGTTGCCAATGAATCTCATGAGGCTCTTGTGAAAATTGAGAGACAAGGCCAACTGCAAAGGAAAGATCAGGATGAGTGTGTGTTAGGTACAACAAACTGCCAACCAACTATCGATACAATGTAGGATCCACTAAAGGTGAATTGCAAGAGGTAGACAAGGTAACACATGACTAAAAATGTGTGGGAGAAGTCTTGCAAGAAAGAATGTCAAAGTTCCAAAGCATATCAAGAGCATACATCTGCTGGTAAATGAAGATCCCAACAAAGGACTTAACAATCTGAAGACCAAGAAAGTAGTGTAATAGACTAAGATTAGTCATCTCAAACTACTCCATCAATGTGCGGTGAACATCCTAAATCATAGAAGATGAGCTACCTGTGATGAGAAGATCATCAAAATATAGCACAAGGATCAAAACCTCATCCTCAAGATGATGAATGTAGAATCTGGGATTAGAATGACAAAAGGTGAATCATTTGGAAAGAAAGAAAGAGTCCATCTTCTCATACCAAGCCCGAGGGGCCTGTTTGAGTCCATAAGAAGAATGTCTGAGTCTGCAAACCAAGGAGGAATCCTGCAAATATCCCTGAGGTTTCTCCATGTAAATCTCCTTAGTAAGATCACCTTGCAAGAATTCACTCTTCACATTCATCTAAAAAATGGGCCATCCTTGAGAAGCTGTGAGGGATAAGACAAGGTGAATAGAATTCATCTTGGCGATAGGAGAAAATATCTCAGTGTAATCAATACCCTCAACCTGTGAGAAACCCTTCACAATAAGACATGCCTTGTAATTATCAATAGAACCATCAGCAACAAACTTAGTACAATACAACCACTTGTAGCACACTAACTTTCTTCCCTTAGGAAGAGAACAAATATTCCATGTATGATTCTTCATCAAAGAAGAATACTCCTCCTCCATGGAAGTGTCCCACTTAGAATGTCCTATCGCAGCTGAAAAAGTCTAAGGATCATCACAAATAGCATGACTCAGAAGGCTAGAACCCACAATATAAGACAGGTTGCAATGGGAAGATGAAGGGTCACCTGCTAGAGATCCTGTAGCCTTAACAATAACACAGGCTGATCTATGCATCTGTGGAGGATCCTATGGCAGAGGTAAATGTGGATCACCAAGATCATCATCCTCATCATCTAGAAAAGAATCTGGAAGAGATGAGAGAGTAGTGGTAAGTGAAGTAGACGTTGGAGATAGGGTATATACAACAGGAAGGTTCTCATCAAACTGAACATCTTATCAAAATATGACCTCTCTAGAATCATGTTCAAACAACCTGTACGCCTTGACATCCTTGCAGTAGCCAAAAAAAATAAGGTGTCGACCCTTCTACTTCATTTCTCTCCTCTAAGCATCAGGTATAAATGCCCATGCTTCACTATCAAAAACTTGTTAGAAACACTGAGAGGGGGGGGGGGTGAATCAGTGTTTGTCAATTAATTACTTTTTAGCTATTTAAACATAAATCAAACAACCATAGAATGAAGCATAACAATAGAAATCATAACACATGATATGATTATGGGGAAACCTTGATCAGAGGAAAACCCTGATGGGAATTAGTACCCACAAATATTGTACTAAGTATAATGAACTTGTGAGAGTTCCTTTGCCATGTTAGAAGCAGTCTTTACAATATGAGTACAATGACTTGGTTAAAGGTTTGACCCTATTAGGAGTCTTTTACAAAACCCTGTTAAAGGTATATGGCTCATTGCCTAGGCTCACTACCCAATAAGATGAAGGCTACAACCTTCTGAAAGATGATATGCACTATATCAAAATGAACTACTGTGATGACACTATTGTCTGATCAGTTATGTGTATGTGCGAATGCTCTTACTCACTTAAAAAGCTATATCATATACTGAATTCATTATAATATCCCTTTGTATCTTCCTCTTGCATAATAATCAATGACTATAACATATCTTTACATTACATACTTATATCTTCAAATCTGAATAGGTGCGACCCAAAACAAAATACTAGTCGACCCTAAAACAAAATATACAATGCTTCTGAACAAGTCAGCTCAAGCATGTTTACTACAATGTTAATTACATCATTACAATCATATAACCAAAGGCACTTAGCCATTACATTATAAAATAACACACGCTGATCAAAACACTTAGTCGGCTTCCATGCTCAGTCTCCTAGACTGCTAGTCTATTGATCTGCCTGTAACTTTTTTGTACTATGCATGTCTGCATGTAGCATGTACACATATCATACAACTTATATCTAAATGCGCATAAGCTGAATCGATCTCTTTCATGTGCACTGATGTGCTAATAGCTGAGTATTTCTGTCTGCCCTATTTTCCTTAGTCATTTTGTCTTTCATGACAGAAACTAAACATGATTTTTTTGCCATGATGACAACACAAAATGAGTCATGCATCCTTAGGTAGTCAACTTTCCAACAAAACTTGTAATGAAGATACATCAGGCTTGACATGAGACCAAGCCTCCTTAGGAGTCATATGTTGTACTACCTTTTGAGGCATCTGATTTTGAATATAGTTGGCACAATTAACTGCCTCTACCCAAAAAGAAAAATCCATGGACCTGGACTAAATCATACAGTTTTCCATCTCTCAAAGTGTTCTATTCTTTATCTGTGCCACACCATTCTACTGAGGGGTGTAGGGAACTGAAAAACTAATGTTTTAGACCATGTTCAAAGAAAAAATCTCTAAAAGCTTGATTCACATACTCCCCCCATTATATGTGTGTATCCGCTGAATAGAAAGGCTAGATTGCTTCTCCATAAATGTCTTAAAGATTCAAAATGAATCAAAGACATCAGGCTTGTACTTAAGAAAGTACATGCATGTGTGCCTGGAGAAGTCATCAATGAAAGTAAGCACATATCTGGCACCAGAAACAAAAGGGGTAGGAAATGACATGAGGTCACTATGAATCAACTCCAGTGGTGCCAAAGCACGAGTAGCTCATCCTTTAGGAAAAGGATCCCTATGTTGTTTGCCAAGAACACAACCCTAACAAACACCATCAGTAAAAAAAAATGTGGAAGCCCAAGAACAAGTGCATGTGTGCTCATTTTCTGAAGATATATGTAATTGACATGGCCCAAATGCTCATGCCAAAGCTTTCTCATTGAATTTTCATGTGCTATAAGAGAGGAACTTGAACCATAAGAAGGCTTAAATCCATCAAATCTATATAAGTGGGATGTAGGGTTAACACTCCTAGTAGCCACAATCAAATCAGAATCATGGAGGTCTCGAATAACCACATCATGTGGTGAGAACTCAATTGTCTTACCAAAGTCAGAGTGGAAAATCTGATAGATGGACAATAGGTTCATCAAGATATCAGGGACCACAAGAACATCTTGAAGAGAACCCCCAGCTAATGCAACAAAAATAGAACCAAAAACAAAAAGATGTGATGAGTTCCCAACAACAATCTATGAAGTAGCATAAGGAGCAAGTGAGGTGACCAACTGCTAAGTGTGAGTCATGTGGTGAGAGACACCTGAATCCAAAATCCAAGTGGGCCCAAAATTCAATGCTTGTGCAGTAAGAGCAAGACCTTTCCCTGTAGGGGAGGATGTGGACTAAGGAGAATAAATGTGATGGTCTTGCATGGATTCCTCTAAAGCCTCCAAATGTTTCCAACACCTAGAAACTAGATGTCCATCCTTTCCACAAAAACTATAGGTTTCACTTATTTTCTTCTAAGTCTTGGAGGAAGACTCAACACAATTCAAAGAAGATTTACCCTTTGAAGGGTGAGCTAGAGGTTTTGAATCAGTTTTCTATGTAGGTTTGGAGGTAGACTCACTGCCTGCTAAATCTTTCTTTAGTTTTTCTTTCTATTTTGGTTTCCCCTATGAAGACTGAGCCACCAATGCTTTTCTCATAGAGCCAAAAGCATCCATCTATTGGATCTTTTCTTGTTCTCATGTCAACTGATCATAGAAAGCCTCAAAAGAACACATAGTGTGCCTAGAACCCAAAGCATCCATAATGGATTAGAAATTGGAAGAGAAGATCTGAAACTATCCTTGCGGCTTTGAGAGTATCAGAAAGATATACTCATCATCAGACTTGTTCTTCCCACATCCTTGTCAACCTGAACATAGAGACTTGAACTTCATCAAGAAGTCCTCAATGGTGGGAAAATTGTCAAGAATCAAAGAGGTCAACTCTGCATCAAGCTATAGTGCCCAGAACTCATTCACTGTGCCAAATAGATCTATAAACTTCCCCATAATGGCCCGAGGAGTATGCAAATTTTCCAAGTGAAACAAGGAACTGTCTGAAATGTTCAATGCTATTAAGCCCATGGCTTCATCCATCTTATTCCTATGTTGAAGAATCTCAAAAGGATGTTGTATAATAGGTTGGTTCTCATCCAAATAAGACCATAGGCCATGTGACATGAGCAGCCTGGTCATGTGTACTTTCCATGTGTGGTAGTTATGTAGTGTTAGTCGGGAAACTAAAGGGTCTGACATTGAGAGAAAGAAGATGGAAGTAGAAGGGTCTTTCTGAAGTAAATAACAGAAAGTATAATGCACCTCCAAAAAGTAGTATACTATCCCACACACACAAAAAAATAACTTAGAGAGCACAAAAAACAAGAAGAAAACCTAGACACCAGATGCAGAGAGGGAGGAAACTGAAGCCTCTAATTTGATGCTAAAATTAGGTACTCAAACAACCTAATTTGCATATGAAACCCACATGGCTATCTCCAACTTAAAAAGAGGTTTCTAGTGAAATCTTGTTTGCTTAAAACTGATATTGTATGCTCGAGTTATGATCAAAAGACTAACAGGAGGTTAGAATGAGAAACTCGCAAGAAAAACACAATCACAGGAAAAAAATTAATGTCGAAATGGTCGTTGCCCATCACTGGAAAAAATTTGATGGCTATCTGACTATCAATAGCCTTTCGCTAATGTCATAATCAGAAAAAAAATGTGGTCGCCAAAAAATTTGAATGCTGTCAAAAAAAGCTGACGTCACCCTACCGGGAAATGATGTCACCTACGCAGGGGTGTTGTCAACAGTGTTCGCGGCTAGCAGGCGACACTTGATAGTGGTGATGGTGCTCTGGCAGGGTAGTGGTGGTGCTCCAGCGGGGTGGTGGTGGTGCTTTGGTGGCTACCAGGTGATGTGGAGGCCATGGTGGTGAGCTGGCCGTGGGCTAGACGCAGGTGGCACGCAAGCTATGTAGAGGTTGCGCGGTGGCGGCACGTGCTGCCTGTGCCAAAAAACACCTTTTTTATTTTATTTTATTTTTTGCATTTTTCCCTCAACTAACATGCTTGGAGGCCAATTTTTTTAGAGGTCACAGAGGCAAAAACTGACAAAACTTATATGAGAATATAGGTTTTTGGGCCTTCTGAGCGTGATGGCGAGGTCTGTTTGGTCCCAAAATGCTCCAAAAAAACATTCACCTCTAGATTGAAGAAAAAAACCCCCAAAAATATGAGATTTTCTCCTTCAAACACTCTGGAATAGGTAGCAGTAGAGGGGATCTGATACCATGAAGGATTTGATAAACACTGATTCGATAACACCCAAGAATAGTTGCATGCAAGTATAGGTTATATGAAAGAAGCAAAAGAAGGAAAAAATAGAAGAACTTAGAAGCTCAGAGAAACTCGAAAGAGTAGAGAAAAAATGTATTATGAATTAATGAACAATAATTACAAAGTTCAACCTTAAAAGGTGAATGAAACCCTAAAATAGAAAAATCTAGGTTGCACATTAATAATTAATAAAATAATTAATTATTAATGCACCTAAGAGAAAGCTTAAGCACTAAAGATTAATAAAACAACTTAACTAATTAAATCAACATGATTTAATTAATAAGAAAAATAATGATTACTCTAACAGGAAAATATGATTAACATCAATCAAACATGATAGAATACAACAACTCTTATTATGATTGAGTTTTTTAATTAGTGAAATAAAACATCATTTGCATAATCATGTAAAGTGCATATTCATATGTATTTCATTAAGTATCAATACGTCATTCGCATGTGCATCCATAACATTAACTTAAAATCATATATATATATATATGCATTAAAAAGATCCAAAAATAAATGCATCCATATATTTGCATTCACAACGTAAAGAAATAAAATAAAGTACTCAAAGCATAATCATAAACATCTCATATCATAGTGCATCCACATAGAACTACATCTCAATCATATGCATATAAAAATATTTGTGAAAAAGGTACAAAGATATCATAACAAGAGAATGTCATCATATTTCAAAATATCCATGGGATACATCATACGAGTCTATCAAAATGGTGCTATATGAACAAAATATCTATACATCATCAAAAAAGAAATAATGATCAGTGATAATCATGACTTTCTACCAACATCATCACTCAGAGGTCCTGGTGGAAGAACATTAAATCTAGTCAAAGCTGGTACACCCTGTGACTATGTTGTTACCTGTGAAAAGGGTGGGACTCTGATAGTAGGATCTGGTACTGCTACAAAATAAGCTTCCTCGTAATAAGATGACCAACTACTCTACAAGGTGGAATCTCTCTCTTATCTCTCCAAGGAACTTTCTCTATTTGTCAATCATGCCTACAGTACAACCATATCAATCCACATTTGTGCTCTCTCCCGGTGCAACCTGGAAATAATGGCTACATCTCTAGTGGCTCTCTTCTGACCTGCACTTGTACATGTACCTCTCTAAGGAGGAGGACCTATTTTATACCACATTTCAGACCTACATCTATATGTGGTGGTACACCTATATGCTAACCAATCTGAATACCAAGGTGAACACCTATAGAAACTGTGTTGGTAACCCTAGGCTATATGGGTACTGTTATTCCCTACATACCCATCCCTACATTTTGTAGGCAAAATGTTGGGTCCCCCTTTTTTTCTTTGGTTCTTTCCTTTGGTCTCTTGTTTTTCTTTGTCTTCCCTCTAAGCTTTTCTTCCACGAGGGTTGTCTTTCCTTTGTTTTTTCCTTTTTGTGTCTCAAAGACCTAGTCCTGGAGTTTATTTGTTCTTTTGAGGGACAGATTCCAGACTCTGAGATTCTCTGCCATCATGTCTTCTTTTGCAAGAAGGTATGGTTGCATGGAATCCTCAGGCCTAGAGTCTCGAGGTTTACTTGTTCTAAAGTTTGCAGAAAGAATGCAACACATTTTTACCCTAGTAGTATAAATAGAAGTTACCTGTCATTTTTACATTTGTCGTGATTAAAACACTTAGAGCAATCAGAGCAATTTCAAGGTGATTAAGGTGATTAAACAAAATTTTTGTCCTATGCTTAGTAGTTAATTAAATAGTAGTTTGCAATGCTTGTTTGGGGTCAGCTCCAGGTGCACTTTTTGTAGAGTGCCTCCTGTGCTCATCTTTCCCGCATCCTCTGTGTTTCCAAGTAGGCCTTCGGCTCTCTCCTCTAGTTTTATGGTTTCCTATTTGTGCTTTGGTTTGTTCTCATTTCACTGCGCCCTTGCGTCGACCTTTTTTTGCCTCCCATTGATGGGCTAGCTTTGCCAGAGGGTTGTCCACCCTATGTGCAGTTAGAATGTAATGTATATGTTTGTATATTCTATATGATAGTGTGGGAGCTTTTGTACATTCCGTAAGCTATGTAAATTCCTTGTTCATAGTTTATATATGTCATTGTTTTGTGGTCATCCAGCGAGTGGTGCTTCAGCTCTCACAATGTTTTGACCCTCTATACATTAGGTGTATATTTTCTATATATCCTTCTATTCTATTGAGCTCGCCATGCTCCATCATGTCTTAACCACTCTGTCGAGCTCATTGGAGAGGTAGTTGCCATGGTTCGAACTTGGAACCTCGCTAGTTCAAATCATGCAAACTTTCTCTCTCCTTTATCATGTCATCTTAATTCAAATCCCATCCCATCTAGACTTTACTTTCCCCCATGTTAGCCCACTTGTCACCATTAATGTCATTACACCACCTATCACGTGGCCATGTGATGACCCATGTCAATCGAGTACGACTCCCTATCAGTCATGACAATAATGGCTAATTCTTCTAGACTCTAGGTGCTAAGAGGCCCCTAGGTCTTCATTCCATTTTCATCATTTGGTCCAACACCCCAGAGCCCTTGGGTGTTTACCAGAATCTAACTCATGTTTTCCCTAATACTCCAGGATTTTGATGTATGCTAACATTTTTTGGATAGGTGCGAAATGGTGATGAATTCCCTAAAATCTGTAAAGCTATTTTATTATATCATGTATTGATGGTTCTCTGGTCTTATAGGTTTGTAGATTGTTTGATCAAAATGTCTAAGGTGATCACTCCTCCTGATAGCCTGGAACTGCCTACTACCTCCACTCAGGAAGCTACAAAGACCAAGGCTAAAAAGATGCTGGCCAAGCTTCCACTAACTTCCAAATACCTTAGGGAAGGCATTATTGTAGGGTCCAAAGTGGAATCTAAGGTGAAAGATATAACAGAGAGAGAGTCTATACTTTGGGCTGAGATGCAGGGCTTGGTTCAAGCCATATACAAACTGAAAGCTGACAAAAATATCATGGCCATCCACTTGGACGCCTCTGGAATTATTAAGGCCACAAATTTTCCTTGCTCAGTGCAAGCACCAGAGCTGATACTCCAACTGGAAATGCTCTACAATTCCCCCACTTAGACTATATTTCTTGCAAATCCCTGGCTATTACACTATCCAGCGACTATCATCAATCTGGATGCAGCAACTTTTGCTTCAGGGCTAGCGATCCCTCAATTCAAGGGATCCATCATTCTCACCCAGGCCAAGTCATTAAAAGAATTTGATGAAGCTACCCTTCTTTCTCGATAATATCTCAAGGCTCAGTGGCTGAAGCCCCTGAAAAGGGACCATAAAAAGATGAAGTTGGAGATTCCCCATGGGGATTTCAAAGAATGCATACAAGTAGGAATTATTTTTCTATGCAGGATCTTCGGAGAACCCCATGCCTGGGATTTCTCTATGTGGATGTACTACTTTCTCTACTACATCACCACCTACAACCAGACATTCAATTAGGTGGCTATCATAGCCAACCATGTGGACTTGCAGTTGAAAGGCTTTCTATATAATTCAAAGTTCCACATGACATCTTATGCACTATGGGCGTTGGTGCAACAAAGACCAATTTTTTTGGTTTTGCAAGCAGTGGGTGTTCATGAGAACCGGCTGGGCCAGTTGACACTATGGGATCATTATCCCCAGATCCAGTGGGAGCTCATTTTCCTAAATTTTTGTAGGGTAAATGATGCCTTCATTTAGCAGAATATCCTTACACTTACTCAGGATTCCAAATATTAGTTATCGCAAGAGGCGATGAACCTGGTGAGCACCTACAGGAATTACTTTCTTCAATTCCAACAACATATGTATATTTGGGTGACTGGCTTCTCCAGGAAACCCTATCTTCTTCCCTGATGTTGAGGGGATAGAATCATTCTTTTATAATTCTACTGGCAGATTCTAGAGCTGCACGCCATCTTCACATTGAAGAAGGTCACCAATGTTCTATTCCCAATTTCTTGCAAGAACTATTCTTGCAATCTGGTCATAGAAAATGAGGTAGATAACAAGCTAAAGAGTCTAGGGTTGGAGGAATTTCACCACACTAGAAATAGTTTTGATTCTCTAGGAAAGATAGCTTTGGCACTTCCCCGGGCCTCCTCACCACATATAGCGGATATTAAAGATTTTTGGGCAGATTACCAAAATAGTTTTGATCTTTGGGCCCACCAACATTCATGGATGTCCAAAGGCCTGATGAAAGTACTTGACCTTTAGGGTTTCTCAAAGGGTTTCTTAGATGATGGGCCGCTGGAGGACCCATTATATAAAGAGAAAGAATTAGACAAGTTGGATCTCCCTTCGGTGGATTGGGCCACCCCAGAAGATTTGACAATTGAGGGGGTATGCCGCCCCATTCTTGAAAATAGTCACAAGTATTTTTCCTGGGTGTGTCCCAAGAGCACCTAGAAGGGAAAAATTGTTCAAAGGTCTACCCTGAACTCCAGAGCTGTAGGACCCAGCACTAGAAAGGGGAAAGAGAAAGAGGATACCCTAGCCAAGGTACCTCCCCAGGGTCCGATCCCCATAATGACACAGTTACATGAACAAATGGAGGTGTCAAGGATGGAAAGCCAAAAGATAAGCACACAACTCTCCCAGGGCCTCCTCGAAACACCAGTAGCCTCTTCTCACTTGATGGGATCCCCGTCATTGGCCACAATGATGAATAGGCATATTTTCACTGAGGCAGAGTCTACAAATATTTTGAATATCGGGGTCCCGCTACTAAGGAAGAAGAAGCAGAAGGTGAAACCCACCCCAAGAATAGACAAAGGCCTCAGTATGCCTAACTTACCCCTGGTAGATGTCAATTCAGATTCTCCCAAACTTGAGAATATTTTGAATACCTCTCCCCCACACGACAATTTTGATGATGTCTTTGGGGCACATGAACTCATGAACCTACATGAGGATATAGATCATGCGATAGAGGAGATCGCTGCCCAATATAAAGAGGATGTGCCCACAGAAGAGGAATTTCTGGAACAAGAAGCTGCCATGGAGTAGGAAATCTGGGAGGAAACACAAAACAAGCCTGAGTGGGATAAAACACTGATCTAAGAGACCAAAGATGAACCAAGGAAAACAACATATGAGCAACCGATGACTGGGGAAACCAGACCCACAAGATCAACTGTACCCCCAATCATCACACTCCAAATGCCTTTGGTTACTCTAAATGACTAGATGCCTCAGAGTACATTTGATGAGGTAGTAAAAGTGGCCACATTGTTCAACTTTGGCTAGGTACCTCACCCACCCCCACAAGATGTTCTAACAGTGGAAGATGTTCTGGGGAATGAGGCCGAAGAACAATAGCAACATAATGATGGGGAAATCCTAGAAGATATAAATGTTGGATTGACTGATGCTGAGAATGATAGGAAAGCCCTGGGGATGCAAGTGATATGGATGTCGGTAGAGAAGAAACCCTAGATATCACAAAAGAGGATGCCAACATGGTGGAGAACACTAAGGCCTCTAGAGAATAGGAGAAGAATTAGGAATAGGAAAAAGAGAAAGAGCCCGATGACAATGTTGATCCCGGGAATGCACCGCCAGATTTTGAAGAGAATCCTGATGCTCAGGTCCTAACAACAAAGCCACCCAAGCCACCCCAATGGCTAGTTGAATTGAGGAAGAGAAAGGCCCCAGCAGTAGCAATAGGTGTTCCACTCTCCCTGGCTGAGATGATGGTCTGAAATGTAGAGGCCAAGAAGCCTAAGAAGGCTTGGATAGTCCATACCCTCCAGACTAGTCCAGCAAGAAGTACAGTTATGGCAATTGCAACACCTCCCCCAGATGTAGATGCAGCAGCTGTAAGGCTCAAAGATTATACTATTATAGAAGTGGCACTAGGAAGGAGAGATAAGTAGGGTGAATTGGACCTGCTGAGGGAGGCCACCAAGGTAGTGGAGGCCCGTTACAATAAATAGAGCCAAAATTTGAAGGAGGAAAAGGAGACCAATGTGAATCTCCTCGCACTTCTAGCAGATCTTAAGCAACCCCTGGCTGAGGTTCGCCTAGAATATTCTACCTTTGAATTACCATGTGCACAGGGTGATGTGGATTCTTTAAGGGCCATGAAGAAGAAGGCCCATGCTATGGATATGTGGGTCACCAAACACATAGCCACTATAAGGAAATTTTTAGTGGTGTCACTCTCGGATCTCTATCAGGTCAACATTCTAATTATTCAAGAAAATGCCTCTACTATTGTGTGGGAAGAAGACTTAGAAAAGTACAAAAAATGGAAGGTTGGGTTGGATGAAGGTTTCAATGCCGGAGAAGAAACCATCACAAAGGTGGGAATTTTGGGAGATGAATCATATGATTCTCTCTAGGCCTTGTACTCCAGACTTGGCCTCAAAATTAAGGTATGCAAGGAACTGGTTAAGGCCCTAAGAGAGAAGGTGACCGCAACCTGATATCCTTTGGGCCTATTTTAGGAATTTATGGTAGGGTTGTCACAAGTCAACCCCTTCACCACCAGGACATGCACCCCATAGGACCATGTCCTTAGAAAATATGATGAGAAGATGGAATCCCTATATTAGTTTGATGGGGACTTTGATAGGGGAAGGTTACCAAGATTATCTAAGATGATGATCCAGGCACATGATGCCATGAAGATGGTAGGCAAATTTTGGGACAGGGCTAGAGAAGTCAAAGAGAAGCTGGAGGTTGTTTGTGGCTGATGGGACAACATCAAGGATATAGATGAAGATGGCGTAAGCCAAGTTCTAGAAGCATTTCAAAATAGTAAGGAGCAATAAGGTCCTCTGAAGTCTAGAGATTTTCATCAGCTGAGCATATTTTGTATTCAGTATTCTTTGAGCGTAAGCTCCCAAATCCTAGAGTTTCGGATCCATAGTTTTGTATTCTTTTGATAATCCACATCTCGGTTCCCCAAAGCTGACCAGTCATTGTCAGGAAGTTAATAAGGGTGTTAGGAATTAGGTGACCCTAGCAAGGAACATCATCTTAGGTTATGGTTCTGACAGATAGTCTTCCCAAGGAGCCGCCCTAGCATTAAACACCTTGCTCATCGAAGATAGTGAGCTGCTTTGGCATTGATGAGGCATGTAGCCTTGATTCATGGGGGATTGAATTTCTTATATTCTCCCTCTGGCTCTCTTCTCGAGGCTGATTCTTCCATACCTCCTTTCTTGTCTCATTCTTCTAACATGTCAGACCTCCTTTCACTAGTGATGCTGGAAAACCATTAATGAAGAAGGAAGGATTCTCACAATGCTGTTGTTGGTCTCTTGATCTCTGAGTTGAAACTCTTTTGTGCTGTATGTTTCTTATGTCCCCTGCTCTAATGTTTTAAGTATATTAATGACCTTCTTTTCCCCTTGCTATTGGATATGTATGAACTGCTGGTTCTGTATATGTTCAGTATTTAGTGTAGCATGTTAGAGCATGGTTTGATGTTTTAAATATATTTTAATGACAATAGGTAGATGGAATATTTCTAACCCTGGCCTATCTTTTGAAGTTTATTTGGTTAACTAACAAATGCTTGCATGAAACCCCACTTACCTAAATACCCAGAGAAGATGATCTAAAATAACCAGCTATCCCCCCAAACAAAATAGTCACACTCCCAACTAAGCTCTCACACCATTAAGACTTGACTCTCATGTGCTTGAAGACTCAAAGAATATCATTTCTCCAAACAACCTTTACAGGTGAAGTTGGCCGGTGCCCCAGTACTTGGTGACAACTTACACTTGTTGGCAGACCTGGTCATAAAGTCCCTCAATAGAAACTGATGCTAGAAGGAGGGCATGAGCTCTTCCCCTTCTAAGGATTTAGATTTTACACCGCCTGAGGGTTCCCCAGGCCATATCTTTAGGAAGCAGACCTTTAGTGGGATCAGATCATTTTCACCAGCCTAATTCAAAATAATCCTTAGATCAGCCCCCAATCCCAAAAGGTTTGTTGAACTTGAGCCTCCTTCTCGGAAGAAGTAGACCCCGTAAGCCAAGCCAGCTAACATTGTCTAGAGATCTACTACATATTAGAATACCCAAGTCTCCTAGAAAACCTTAGGGATTAACACTCAATCTAGCCAAAATTCAACACCCCTGATGGTTGTGTACTTTGGTAACACTGGGTCCCTAATGGGATAGTTTTAGGGTGCAACCAACAATCTTCCTGCACACCCAGAAAAGATATGCCCCCAATATGAGCACTTAGGCTCACAAACTATAGAAGAGCATCTGCTAGCATATAAAGATGCCATGAACTGACACCAGATCCAACATCAAGATGTTGTGACTCAGATGTTCCCTCTGTCCTTGAGATAGAACAAGCTGAACTGGTACCTTAACCTACCTTCCAACTCCATCGACAGTTGGTAGGACATGGAAGATGCCTTTTTGGTGGCCTTTCATGTACACATGGACCCAGTGTGGTCCCATAGCTAGTTCATCTCTATCAGGAAGGAATTGAATGAACCCCTTGCAACATTCAACCATCTGTTCCAACGCACCTTAAATCGGTGCATGGGTCCTTTCATCCCATCCTTGGAAGTGACTATCTAGAAATACCTAAACACAATGGACCCTTTCATTACCACTCTCATATGGAGAACTACCACCCCCACTAATCGAGATACTCTGGAAAAGGTTTACAACCTAGCCTTGGAGTTGTCCCGCGGTCTGAACAAGTCCCTGGATAGGATTGGGTAGAGCATGCCTTTCAACATGATACTTGGTGGAACTTCTTACATTGAGGGATACAACCCCAATTAGGCAATGGGTTCCCCTATAATGGCCATGAATCCCCCACCACCATTGATAGACCAATAGGCTCGGTACATATATCCATCACAATCCCAGACAATACTAGGTCTGGAATTCATTCCCTGGAACCAGCCGCAGCAAACACAACAACCACAAACATAACCGACTAGATTTCCTTTCTTCTAGTCATCCATGGTTGGAGGAATACCACCCTCGACTCTGGTAGCCACTGACACTTTCCCCGGGAACCAATTGCAACAACCATCACATTATGACATGAACACCCAGCTATTCGCTGAGGTTGAATCCCTCTAGCAACTATTGTCCTCACTAACTGTGGACATGGGACAAATGAAGGCAGGCTCTCTTGCACCCCACAACACCAATTCCTAGAGAGGGAATTTATTCTCTAGCCAATGAAATACCAATCTTGGAGGAAGAAATTACAACAATGGGCCCCACTCCAACCAACAACAATGGAACAACAATGCTAACACTAGAGGTCCTCCTCTGAACCAAAACACCAATCAGGGTAGTGTTGGACCATCCCATTTCATGCCAGTCATAGAACTCCAACCCTTGACCAACTAGTGGAAATTGCATGACATAGGCTCTCACTCTGAGGTGAATTGTGCCACATTGGAGAAGGTCATCATGATCTCCTAGCTGGAAAGACAACAAACTGCTAATCCTACTCCCCCGAAACCTTCCATACAAGATCCCACTCATGGTGCCTTCGCCTATGAGACCATCTTCTTTGGAGTAGACAAGGAAGATGAAGAAGAACCCCAATTGCAGGGGTTCTTTAATGAATATATTCTGACCTTTGAGGCCAATGCCTTCACCAACCCATGGACTCCTTACAACACTCAGAGTTAGGCTGGTAAAGGACTAGTTTACACACCCACACCTCCCAAAGACACCCCTCCTCAGGACAATACAACTGATCACTCCTTCCCACCGAAAGGATCTGGCTCTAACCAAGTTAAGGACTTGACCGAGGGAAGCCAATAATTCCATGGGGGGAGGTTTGATATCACGAAGGTTTTGGAAAGAACTACCACCTCCATGACCTTGATGGACCTTAGCAGAGGAAGTATCTTTTGAAGCTCTTGGGAAATCTGGAAGCTATCAATCACCCACCCAAGACTATCACTTTTGATGATGCCAATGCGAATGTCTTCCAGGAAAACATTGAGGATCCTCCCTTCTTACTAGGCTTAAACATACAAGGGAAGAACCTACATAATTTCTTGGTAGATTCTGGTGCTTTGGGAAACATCATGCCCTTATCCATATGCTAGAATCTCATACTGCATCCCACTCCATCCAAAGGTGTAGTAGTCTAGCTAGATAAAAATATTATAAAAATGGTGGGTGAGCTAAAGAACATCTAGATTCAGCTCATCCAAGGCCCCAGGATAGCAAGCATAATTGACATCCAAGTGGTGGACATCTTGGAGAATTACAGGATGCTTTTAAGTGGAAATTTTTCTAAGTCCCTTAATGGGTATTTCTCCACTAACTTTTCCTACTTGTGGCTCCCCTGGGAGGGAGAATCTAAGTAGATCTGGGTAGAAAGTGAGCCCCAAATGAAATAGGCCCTCACCAAAGTTGGGAGGATGAACAAAGTCCTCTTTTCTGAGACTTCCCCTAGGGTGTATTGACCCCTAGAAATCATGACCTTTGATTTCACCCCTAGGGAGGACCCCATAGTTTCTCAGAGGATGCATGACCTGGAAAAAAAACATAGGGGTGAGGTTAACTCATAAGGTACTGCTATGACCCCTGCTACACTCTTGTCTGGCACTTGGTGCCGGGTGCATTATTAGAAATATTCAAAACTAGAGTGTGACCCCTATATTGCCATTTCTACCCATCACATCAATGCCCTCTAGGAGAAGAAACACAAAGTGGATCTTCCTAGAACCAGCAATCACTCTAGCGGTATCCCCATGGTGCCACTAGTCTAGGAATCCCATCCATAGGCTTCTATGGAAGAAAACCTCACCCATTGCTATCAAAACCAGAGGAAACTCCTCCTAAACTTCCCAAAAATAATCCAAAGGCCACTTTGCCTTCCTAGCCTGAGGCAATGAATAATAACTTGTGGACCCTAAAGTTTGATGTGTCCTGATCTAAACAAGGTTGTGGGGATAGAGTGGAATTGATCAACCTACAGGGGAAATCCTTCCTCACATCTTACAAGCTCCATTTCAACTACATGAACAATGTCACAGAGTATGAGGCCTTGGTCCTTGGACTCTGATTTTTACTAAGAAAGGGAATCACTCACCTCTGGGTGCTAGGTGATTAAGAGTTGATCGTAAAGGAGGTCCAAAGCCAATACACTTGTCATGATAAAAGGATGGCCGCATACCATAATCAGGCATGGAGCCTCATCAAATATTTTGATGCCTTCAGCATTGAACTCATTCCTAGGAAAATAAAATATGTTCTGGATGCCCTTGCTATATCCGCCAGCACTCTTGATCCAATGGATGGCTCCCAGCTCTAGAAATTATTTGTTGAGATGGTCCCCACCCTATCCATTCTAGATAATGTCACCAAGTTTTAGGTCTTTGAGGATGATCAACATATCCTGGCCTTCATGGCCAATGTTGGTGTTTTTGAGGACCAGATAGTGGAAGAAAGAGATCATAAAGATACTGGACAGGGTGAAGAAGATGGTGGGATCATAGATTTACCAACCAACACCATCCCTAAGGGGATGGTAGTGCTGGAAAAAATCTTTGACTCGGACCCTCGAGGCCAGGAAAAGATATCATCCTCTTCCAAGGGAGGAAAATTTGAGAAATTAAACATCGGCCAAGCTGGTGAAGAAAAATTGGTACACACTGGAAACTCATGTTCCCCTGAGGAGAAGGAGAATATTCTCATGGTCCTCCAATAATACATCGATGTAATTGCATGGGAGTATGAGGATTTGAAGACCTATGACACATCCATCATGACCCATACCATCCCACTCAAACCTGATGTTAAGCCCTTCAGGCAAAAGAAAAGACCATTCAACCCACTAATAGAGCCTTTGATTCACCAAGAGGTTTAGAAACTACTATCATCTTGGATTATCTTTCCAATCTGACACACTACATGGGTTTCCAACCTCGTCCCTATGAGGAAGAAAAGTGGTGAGATCCACCTTTGTGTGGATTTCTAAAATTTGAACAAGGCATCTAAGAAGGATAATCACCCTCTCCCCTTGTTGGATGAGGTATTGCAAATCATGAATGGATCACAAATGATGTCCATCCTAGATGGGTACTCTGGGTACAACCAAGTCATGGTTAAGTATGAAGATAGAGACAAAATGGTGTTCACCACCAAGTGGGGAAGGTTTGCATACCAGAGGATGCCCTTTGGCCTGATCAACATAGGAGCCACATTTCAAAAGGTCATGGAAATTGCATTCAAAGGCCTAGTAAACTGGTGCATAATCATCTATATGGATTATTTGACCATCTTTTCCCAGGATAGGCATGATCATTCCACCCACCTCGCCCAGATTTGCAAGAGATGTCACCGATACAAAATATCTCTCAACCCTAGGAAATGTATATTCAGGGTCATTGAAGGGAAGCTACTGGGGAATATTATCTCCAAGAAGGATATATCCATTGACCCTGAGAGAGTTGAGGCACTGCTAAATCTACAAATGCCCGGCAATAAGAAGGAAATGAGATCTTTCTTTGGGAAGATAAATTTTGTCCGGTGATTCATTATTGGATGCACCAAGATAGTGAAGCCACTCAATGAAATGATGAAGAAAGATACAAATATTGAGTGGAGTCTGGAAGCAAAGTGGGCATTCACCAAGATCAAGCAAATGATTGTGGAGGCCCAAGTATTGGCTAGTTTGGACTATTCCCTCCCTTTTCACATATACTTCTTTGTTTCACCACATTCTGCCATGGCATTTTTGACCCAAAAGGTCAAAGAGGAAGAGAGACCAATAGATTTTATGAGCTCCCCTTTTAAGAATGCCAAAGTCTAGTATTCGCCTTTGGAAAAGCAGGTCTTTTCTCTCATCCGCACCGTGAAGAAATTTTGGCATTATATTCTCTGGAGCAAAGTGCACGCTATCATCCCAAACCAAGTTGTTAAGTCTCTACTCCTATAGAGTGAATTGGGTGAATGACAGGGGAAATGGATGGCCATCCTCCAAGAGTATGATTTGAAAATGCAACCCATGAAGATAGTCTGAGGCCAGGGACTATGTAGAGTGATGGTAGAAGAGACTCCCAACATTGAATGCCAAACATATACAGTGTAGTCTATCACTCAAGATCCATGGTATACTGACCTAGTATACTTATTTTTGAACAATAGATACCCACAGGGGCTACCTCCAAACAAACATCATGCTCTATGACTCAAAAGTTCGCACTTCATGATAAAAAATGGAACACTCTTTCCCAGGAACTATGAAGGGGTATACCTCTGGTGCATAGACATGGACCAAGCTGCGAAAATGATTGAAGAATTTCATGGGCAGTTTGGAACCGGGTATTTCTTAGTTGAAATCACTACCCATCAGATCCTCTAGGCCAGATACTATTGGCCCTCTATCTTCAAATATGTCCACACTCACGTTAGGAGATGCCATTCTTGCCAAACAATGGCACATCATGAGTGGAACATGGACATGCCTTTATAGCTGGTCTTCAAAGCTAGACCCTTTGCCCAATGGGAATTTGAATTTACTAGGGAAATCAACCTCAACTCATCTGCCAACCATCAGTACATTTTGACTACTATCAACTATTGCACCCGGTGGTCTGAAGAGATTCCTTGTAAAAAGAACACGGTAGACATAGTTATAAAGTTCCTGGAAGAAAACATCGTCACAAGATTTGGAATGCCCTTTGCTATAGTATGTGACAATGGTCCAGTGTTTTCTTTAGTGTAATTACTTGAATTGACCTATGATAGAAATATCACTCTAAAGTTCTCCAGCAACTATTACACCTAGGGCAATGGTGTTGTTGAATCAACCAACAAAAAATTACTTGAGGTGATCAAACTTTTTCTAGAACAAAACCCCCAGGACTAGCACCAAAAGCTTAGATTCGCTATCTGGGAAGATCAAATTTTCATAAAGGCAGCCCTGGGGACATCCCCATTCCATTTGGTTTATGGTCAGAATCTAGTATTCCCCATCAACTTACAGATCCTGATTTTACAGTTCATGCAGGAATTTAGCAACCGGGACAACATCGTGGAAGTTTGACTTTTAAACTTGGTGCGAATGGAAGAACAAAGAGACATAGCCCTTGAGCATTTTGCACATCATCAAGAAATAGTAAAATTATGGTTTGATAGAAGAGCCCAATATAAGGCCCTTCAGATTTTGGACTTGGTTCTGTTGTGGGACAAGGCCTGGGAAAAGAAGGGAAAACACACTAAGTCTCAATGGCTCTGGCTTGGACCATACTTGATATCTGAGATCTATGGGGAAAACACTTATCACCTCAACACTATGACTAGAGAATTCGTCCCATTTCCTATCAATGGGAAGTTTATTGAGCACTACTTTGAATTAGGTAGGTGGTGAGTTTGTCCAAAGTTGTACTATATGTATATTTCTTCGTAAATATCTTTCCTGGTGCTCCGTTTAGAATAACTTGTAAATATTTTTTCGGCCATCCTCTGGGATTGCCTTTTCCTTTTCATGTTTCCTTTTTCTTTTTGCTTTTCATTTTCTTTTTTTCCTAGGTTCCCAGCGTGTTTCCTTCATTTCGTAGACCAGTATGCTTTGCATAACATCTAGTCTTTGGACTGGTGCCCTATGTATTTTGGGTAATTTGGAATCTATTGTTAGCATGGTGGAATTTGTCTGCACTTCGGAGTTATTTTTTAAGTATGGTAAAAGTTCATGATTGATCTTCATTAGATTCACATCTCGACAGTTTGGACATCAGTTAACAGAAAATTCAAGAAGCAAGTAATCAGACACCCTGAGGGCAGATCGGTTGCACTGGTTTTTAACCAAGTTTGAAAATCATTAAAAATATCTCGGGTCTAGAAATTTCTCTCCTATTTGGTAATTTAAAAGGTGGGTGGTAAGGTGAAAGAAGTACCACCATTGAAATTAGCTAAGCTTAAGGTTCACTGTGAAAGAAGTATCACCTTTCCATTCAGAAAAGAAGAGAAAAGAAAGAACTGAAGAATGGAGAATTCCGGTATCCGGGGGAAATATGCAAGATATGATGACTTCAGTTTGATTTGTTTAGTGCCTCCTCTCTACTTCTCTTAGAGGTCATCAGCTTGGTTTTCTTTCAAAGTACACACTTCACAACTGATGAAAGACCAAAAGATTGAATCAGTGATGAGTTTGATTTTCTTAGACGCCTCACACTTTGCAAGTAGAATGCTCTAGGTAAAGAACAATTCTGGTTTTGCTAACCAGAGATTCTAAAGTTATTTAATGCACTAAGGCATTCATCCCAAATAGTTGCCATTTGTTATGCCCTGCATACCCATCCCTACATTTTGTAGGCAAAATGCTGGGTCCCCCTTTTTCGCTTTGTCTCTTTCCTTTGGTATCTTGTTTTTCTTTGTCTTCCCACTGGGATTTGCTTCTATGAGGGTTGTCTTTATTTTGTTTTTACCTTCTTGTATCTCTGGGACCTAGTCTTGGAGTTTGTTTGTTCTTTTGAGAGATGGATTCTAGACTCTGGGATTCTCTGCTATCATGTCTTCTTTTGTGAGAAGGTATGGTTGCATGGAATCCTCAGGCCCAGAGTCTAGAGGTTTGCTTGGTTTGGAGTTTATGGAAAGAATGCAACACATTTTAACCCTATCAATATAGATATAATTTACCTATCATTTTCACATTTACCATGATTAAAACACTTAGAGCACTCAGAATGATTTCAAGGCAATTAAGGAGATTAAACAACATTTTTCTCCTGTGCTTAGTAGTTGATTAAACAGTAGTTTGCAGTGGTTGTTCACGGTCATCTCTAGGTGAACTTGTTGTAGAGCACCTCCCATGCTCATATTTCTTGCATCCTTCACATTTATAGGTAGGCCTTCGGCTCTCTCCTTTAGTTTTATGGTTTCCTATTTGTGCTTTGGTTTGTTCTCATTTTTCCGCACCCTTGCGTCGGCCTTTTGTTGCCTCCCGTTGGCGGGTTGGCTTTACCAGAGGGCTGTCCACCCTCTGTGCATTTGTAATGTAATGTATATGTTTGTATATTCTGTATGATAGTGTGGGTGCTTTTGTACATTCTTTAAGCTATGTAAATTCCTTGTTCATAATGTATATATGTCATTGTTTTGTGGTTAGCCTACGAGTGGCGCTTCAACCCTCACAATATTTCAAAAATTTGTACATTAGGTGTATATTTTCTATATATCCTTCCATTTTATCAAGATTTTCATTCTCCATCATGTCTTAACCACTCTATCGAGCTCGTCGGAGAGGTATTCAACAAAGTTCAAACTCGGCACCTCGCTGGTTCAAATCATGGAAGCTTTCTCTCTCCTTTGTCATATCATCTTAATGGAAAGATTAATTTCCCATGAGCGGGCATTCAAATACCATCCCATCTGGCATTTACATTCCCCTGTGTTAGCCCACTTGTCATCATTAATGTCATTATGCCACCTGTCACGTGGCCACATGATGACCCATGTCAGCCGAGTATGCCTCCCTATCAGTCACAACGACAATGGCTAATTCTTCTGGACTTTAGGTGCTGAGAGGCCCTTGGGTCTTCATTCTTTTTTTTCATTTGGTCCAACGTCCTAGAGCCCCTAGATGTTTACCAGAATCTGACTCATGTTTTCTTTAATACTCTGGGATTTTGATGTATGCTAACATTTTTTGGACAGGTGCAAAATGGTGATGATTTCCCCAAAATCTGTAAATTTATTTTATTATATCATGTATTAAGGGTTCTCCAGTCTTGCAGGTTTGTAGATTGTTTGATCAAAATGTCTAAGGTGATCACTCCTCCTAATAGCCCGAAACTGCCTACTACCTCCACTCAAGTGGCTACAAAGACCAAGGCCGAAAAGATGCTAGCCAAGCTACCATTGACTTCCAAATACCTGAGGGAAGGCATTCTTGTAGGGTCCAAAGTAGACTCCAAGGTGTAAGATATAACAAACACAGAGCCCAGACTTTGGGCTGAGTGTAGGGCTTGATTCAAGCCATATACAAATTGAAGGCTGATGGAGATATCATGGCCATCCACTTGGCCACCTCTAGAAATATTAAGGCCACAAATTTTCCTTGCTTGGTGCAAGAACCAGAGCTAATACTCCAACTGATGATGCTCTACAATGCCCCCACTTGGACTATTTTTCTTGCTGATCCCTAGTCATTACACTATCTAGTGACTATTGTCAATCTAGACACAACAACTTTTGCTTCAGGGCTGGGGATCCCTCAATTCAAGGGATCTGTCATTCTCACCCAAGCCAAGTCATTAAAAGAGTTTAAGGAAGATGCCCTGCTTTCCCAGCAATATCTCAATGCTCAGTGGCTGAAATCCCCAAAAAGGGACCACAAAAAGATGAAGTTGGAGATTCCCCACGGGGATTTCAAAGAATGTATACAAGCGGGAATTATTTTTCTATGCAAGATCTTTGGAGAAACCCATGCTTGGGATTTCTCATTGTGGATGTACTACTTTCTCTACTGCATCACCACCCACAACCAAACCTTCAATTGGGCAGCTATCATACCCAACCATGTGGAATCACAATTGAAAGGCATTCTCCAGAATTCAAAGTTCCACATGACATCTTATGCACTATTGGCACTAGCCCAACAAAGACTAGCTTTTCTGGGTTTGCAAGCATTGGGAATTCTTGGGAATGGGCCTGGCCAGTTGACACTATGGGATCATTATCCCTAGATCCAGTGGGAACTTAGTTTCCTAAATTTTTGCAGGGTAAATGATGCCTTCATTTAATAGAATATCCTTACACTTACTCAAGATTCTGGATACCAGTTATCGCAAGAGGCGATGAACCTGGTGAGCACCTACAGGAATTCCTTTCTTTAATTCCACTAGCATACATATATTCACATGAATAACTTCTCTAGGAAACCCTATCTTATTCCCCGATATTGTAGGGATAGAATCATTCTTTTAGAATTTTTCTGGTAGATTCTAGAGTTGCACGCCCTCTTTACATTGAAGAATGTCACCAATGTTGCATTCCCAATTTCTTGTGGGAACTATTCTTGCAGTCTGGCCACAGAAAATGAGGCAGATAAAGAGCTGAAGAGTCTGGGGTTGGTGGAATTCCACCACACTAGAAATAGTTTTGATCCACTAGGAAAGATAGCTTTGGCGCTTCCTCGGGTCTCCCCACCATAAATAGCAGATATTGAATATTTTTGGGCAGATTACCAAGATAGTTTTGATCTCCAAGCCCGCCAACATTTGTGGATGTCCAAAGGCCTAATGAAAGTACTTGACCTTCAGGGTTTCCCGAAGGGTTTCTCAGATGATGGGCCACTGGAGGACCTATTATACAAAGAGCATGGATTAGACAATTTGGATCTCCCTCAGATGGATTGGGTCACCCTAGAAGATTTGACAATTGAGGGGGTATGCCGCCCCATTCTTGAAAATAGTAACAAGTATTTTTCCCAGGTGTATCCCAAAAGTACCCAGAAGGGAAAAATTGTTCAAAGGTCTGCCCCGACCTCTAGAGCTACAGGACCCAGAACCAAAAAGGGGAAAGATAAAGAAGATATCCATGCCAAGGTACCTCCCCAGGGTTTGATCCCCATAATGACATAGTTACATAAACAAATGGAGGTGTCCAGGCTGGCAAGCCAAAAGATAAGCACACAACTCTCCCAGGGACTCCTCGCAACTCCAGTAGCCTCCGCTCACCCGATGGGATCCCCATCATTGGCTGCAATGATGAGAAGGAAGACTTTTTTTGATGTGGAGTCTACAAATATTTTGGATACCGGGGTCCCACTACTAAGGAAGAAGAAGAAAAAGGTGAACCCCACCCCAAGCACAAATGAAGGCCCCGGTATGCCTAACTTGCCCCTAGTAGATGTCAATTTAGATTCCCCCAAACTTGAGAATATTTTGGATACCTCTCACCCACACAAAGATTTTGATGATGACTTCAGGGTAGATGAACTCATGAACCCACATGAGGATATAGATCACGCGGTAGAGGAGATTGTCGCCTAAGAAAAAGAGGATGTGCCCGTGGAAGAGGAAGTACTAGAACAAGAATCTTCCATGGAGAAGGAAGTCTGGGAGGAAACACAAAATGAGCCTGAGTGGGAGAAAACACCTATCCAAGAGACCGAAGATGAACCAAGGAAAACAGTAGATGAGCAACTGATGACTGGGGAAACTGAACCCATGGGATCAACCATACCCCCAATCATCATGCGCCAAATGCCTTTGGTTACTCCAGATGACCAGTTTCCCCAAAGTACATTCAGTGAGGTAGTAAAAGCTGCTGCATTATTGAACTTTGGCCAGGTACCTCACCCACCCACACAAGATATTTCGGCAGTGGAAGAAGTTCTACCAAATGAGGCCGAAGAATAACAACAACAAAATGATAGGGAAATCCCTGAAGATATAAATGTTGGATTGAATGATGCTGAGAAGGTTGGGGAAAGCCCCAGGGATGCAAGTGGTATGGACATTGGTAGAGAAGAAACCCTGGATATCACAAAAGAGGATGCCAACATGGTGAAGAACACTGAGGCCTCCAGAGAATAGGCAAAGGAACAAGAATAGGACAAAGAGAAAGAACCCGATGACAATGTTGATCCCAAGAATGCACCACCAGATTCTAAAGAGAATCATGATTCCCAGGGCCTAATAGAAAATTCACCCCAGCTGCCCTAATGGCTAGTGGAATCCAGGAAAAGAAAGGTCTCAGTGGTAGCAACAGGCGTTCCGCTCTCCCTGGCTGAGCTGATGGCCCAAAATGCAAAGGTGAAGAAGCCTAAGAAGGCTCGGAAAGTCCATACCCTCTGGACTGGTCTAGAAAGAACTATAGTTGTGCCAATCACAAAACCTCCCCCAGATGTAGATGCAGCAGCTGTAAGGCCCGAAGATTATACTATTACAATAGTGGCACTGGTAAGGAGAGACAAGCAGGGTGAATTGGACCTAGATAGGGAGCCAACCAAGGTATTGGAGGCCCGATACAATAAACAAAGCTAGAAGTTGAAGGAGGAAAAGGAGGCCAATGCAAATCTCCTCGCACTTCTGGCAGAACTTATGTAGCCCCTAGCCGAGGTCCACCTAGAAGCTTCTACCATGGGATAACCACTTGCACATGATGATGTGGATTCTTTAAGGGCCATGAAGAAGAAGGCCTAGGCTGTGGATGGGTGGGTCACCAAATAGATAGCCACCATAAGGCAATTTTTAGTTGTGTCACTCCTAGATCTCTATCAGATCAACATTCTCCTCAGTCAGGTGAATGCCTCTGCTATTGTGTGGGAACAAGACTTAGAAAAGTACAAAAAATGGAAGGTTGGGGTGGATGAAGTTTTCAATGCCATAGAAGAAACCATCACAGAGGCAGGAATTTTAGGAGATGAATCATATGATTCTCTCCAAGTCTAGTACTATAGACTTGGACTCAAAATTGAGGTATGCAAGGAACTGGTTAAGGCCCTAAAAGAGAAGGTGACCATGGCCCAATATCCTTTGGGCCTATTTCAGGCATTTGTGGTAGGGCTATCACAAGTCGACCCCTTCACCACTAGGACATGCACCCTGGAGGACTATGTCCTCAATAAATATGATGAGTGGATGGAGTCCCTGTATCAGTCTGTCGGGGACTTTGATAGGGGAAGGTTATCAAGATTATCCAAGATGATGATTTGGGCACAAGATGTCATGAAGATGGTAGGTGAATTCTGGGATGGGGCCAGAGAAGTCAAAGAGAAGCTGGAGGTTGTCTGTTGTAGATGAGACAACATCAAGGATATAGATGAAGATGGCATAACCCAAGTTTTAGATGCATTTAAAAATAGTAAGGAGCAATAAGGTCCTATGGATTCCAGAGATTTTCATCAGTCGAGCATATTTTGTATTCATTATTATTTGAGCATAAGCTATCAGATCCTGGATTTCTAGATCCATAATTTCATATTCTTTTGATGATCCACATCCTAGTTCCCCAGATCTGACTGGTCATTGTCAAGCAATTAATAAGGGTGTCAGGAAGTAGGTGACCCCAGCAAGGCACATGAGCTTGGGTGATGGTTTCGAAAGATGGTCTTCCCATGGCACCACCCCAGCATTAAAAACCTAGTGCATCAAAGATAGTGAGCTGCTTTGGCATTGATGAGGCATGTAGCCTTGATCCCCAGGGGATCAAATTTCTTCTATTCTCCATCTGGCTATCCTCTTGAGGCTGATTCTTCCATACCTCCTTTCTTGTCTTACTCTTTTGACATGTCAGACCTCCATTCTTTTCGAGGTTGTTGTAGCATGGTGGAGGTAGTACCGGCCACTAGAAATTCTATTTTATTGATTGAGTGTAAAGATAAGTTAGGTTAATTTTAGGGAAAATCTGTGTATAAATAACGAGTCTGACCTCATTCCAAGGGTTGGCATAATTGATGATTTTTCATTCCATAGCTATAGCATTTCAAAATTTTCATTTCATAGTTGCAGAGCTCAATGTTCCTTAGTTCTTAGAGGCTCTTGATAGTTAGATGCTCCCCTAGAGTCATTGTTGATGTACTCACCAGTGATGCTAGAAAACCATTAATGAAGAAGAAAGGATTCTCACAATGTTGTTGTTGGTCTCTTGATCTCTGAGTTGAAACTCTTTTGTGTTGTATGTTTCTTATGTCCCTTGCTCTAATGTTTTTAAGTATATTAATGACCTTCTTTTCCCCTTGCTATTGGATATGTATGAACTTCTAGTTCTATATATGTTTTGTATTTAGTGTAACATGTTAGAGCATGGTTTGATGTTTTAAATATATTTGCATACTATAGGTAGATGGAATATTTCTAACCTTGGCCTATCTTTTGAAGTCTATTTGGTTAACTACAAATGCTTGCAGGAAAACCCACTTACCTAAATCCCCAAAGAAGATGATTCAAGATAACTAGCTATCCCCCCAAACAAAATAGTCACACTCCCAACTAAGCTCCCACACCATCGGGATCTGACTCTCATGTGCTTGAAGACCTGAAGAATCTCATTTCTCTAAAAAACCTTTATAGGAAAAGTTGGCCAGTGCCCCGGTACCCGGTGAAAAATTACACTTGTTGGTAGACCCGGTCACAAGGTCCCATCAACATGTACCTATGAAACAAGAGGAATCTATGAAGAAAAGAGGATATGAGAAGAAGATAACATCTATGCTGAAGACAATCCCTTTGTTATAGAAGGGATCTGAGATACACCAGAAATCTAAGCCAAAGAAACAACAGGAGACACCTGAGAAGAAGGAGCATATGAGGAAGAAGGTACATTTGATGTAGATGGCTGTGTGGGTTTTGTGAACCTCACTCTAACCTATCTCTATTTCCCACTACTACCAATAAAATGATCCCTCCCAACACCACCCCCACCACCACTATCATCTCCACTGATACTCGATCATCTACAAGTGGGTGGCCAAACTGCTTCGTCACCCTTGTGATCATCACCATCATCATCTCTTAGATCTACCATAGCATGTATAACCTCATGTGGAGAGGTCAATCATGGAAATGGATGTTTCACAAAGTAATGTGAGTAGTCTGTATTCATCCCAACATCTATATTATTAGGAGCATACTAACACTAAACAGGTCCTAAATGTTGATTCTCATAGTATGTTGTATCATATCTCAATCTTGGTCCCCACTGCGACTCCTCATCATGAGTCCATGCATAAGTAGAAATACTCTTTGGCATCATTTGTGCCATCCCAAACTATCTCAGCACATGGATAACTAAGAACCTCTCAATAATATATGGGGTCTGCCCAATAAGATATCTCTAAGTGTAGATATAAGGCATCTCTCTGGAGTCACTTCTCCAATCCTCACAATCTAAGTATGGGTTCCATATCACTATATTCATATCATCCAAGAAATTATGATAGAATTAAAAGTCACTAAATCGAGGCTGTGTGATGTATACACCATACATGTGGACATATTGCTTGTCTCATTGTCGAGACTGCACAACCACTGGTCGTCTCACTAGGATGTGCTCCTAGGCCCATATCTGAAACATAACCAATCCAACAGACATAGATCTATCCTATAAATAGACCACCCAATGTATATCATTATATAAATGGGAAAGGAGACAAGTACCCCAAGCCATCCTTCTTGGAGTTTGGAGAAAGTCCAATAGTTTGCACCATCCAACGTAAAAACCCTAGGCACTTGGATCAGGTACCAAGAAACCACAGACCAATATAGCCAAAACTAAATGTAGGGTTGCATACTATCTCTCCATCTTCTCCCATGTGATGTGTCTCTCCATGATCAAAGGATCCTAAAAAATTTGAACGGCCGCGTCCATGCAAGCATGTCCCTTAGAATCATAGAACAATAACTCACCTATCACAACAATACACAAAATCCTCCACACATCCTTTGGAGTAATGGTGATCTCTCCAGTGGGAAAATGGAACATGTTATTCTTTAGATTCCATCACTTAATCAATGAGGTCAAAAATCCCCTGTTGATCTGGTACTCTAGTATGTCAAATAGATGCCCTAGAGTGTAACACTTAATGACTCTCCTATCCTTTGCAAACATAGTTTGGATCATGGAAATTATACAGGGGTATGGTACTTGTATTAGTAGGGTACCTCTATCAATCTACAAACACAAAAAAATAGGTATAAATTAGACACTTGGGGCAAACAAAAGGATAGGAATAACTATACTTCAGCAGATAACAATTCTAAGCAGTTTAGCATAGTCATCAAAATAAAAAACTAAATATTTCTAAGGATGAGAGATCAATTTTCAGACTGTTGTTTTGAAAACAATGTTTCAGAGACCACATACATGATTTTTACCATAGATGATATCTTTCCCTAGAGATGATGTTTCATTCTCTAGAAATGAAACTTTACACACCGCAAACAATGTTTCCCAGGAGACGACAATTTGTAGATGGGAAACAATGATCTACAAACAAGAAATGGCATTTTACGTGGTGTATAGTCATAAAATGGAAGCACTTCCATTTTGGACTGGTTTATCCCTCTGATTAAGTGGTGTTGGGTCATGTTAAGCACCTTGAATGGGTCTCTAACTTGGATCTGGCATTTACCCCTGTTCTACCCCCTTTTCCACTTCTCTTCAGCCTATTTTTGGCATCCTAAACTACAGATCTGAGATTCTTGACCTCAAGGTTAAGGTCAACCTTCTAGGTCAAGTAGCGCTTGAACTTGACCTAGTTCAAGGTTAACCTTGACCCTGACTTAGGTCAGATTCAACCTCAACCCTGACCCAGGGTCCAGATTTCATGTTTCTAGGGTTTCTGGATGTCAAGCTTTGGAAAGGTTTAATTCCCACTTTCAGGTCGGCTATTTCGGTCTTCGAGGAAGTGACTCTTGCAATTATATTTAATATCGATCAACTTCTAGGGGTATATTTCTAATTAGAATTTAATTCTCCTACATAGGCCTCTCTAGAAGATTATGCCTTAGATTGGTATATAAGGAAGCTTTCTCCTCTCATTTCCTCTAAGACTTGAAGCACCTAAGCAAGAAGTAAGCTAAGACGCAAGAAGAAATTTCATCCATCCAAACTCTATGCATGATCTACTGAAGAAAGCATCTACTCTCAAGAATTTAAGCATTCAAGCACATTCAAGCATTCAATTCATCAATGAGATCCATTGGTAGCCATTGAAGGATTCAAGCTCTATGGAGCCCTCTTGTTGAAGATTTCTCCATCCAGATCCATGCAAGCCTCTTCCTATTCCAAGATCCATTCAAGATTGGTGTTGAAGATCTACAAGAAATTTATTTCAGACATCCTACAACCTACATTCTACATTATACATTCATTTTGTACATACATACTTGTGGATCAAAGGATTCGAATCCTCCACAAGGGTTTCTATACAAGCAAGGTGAATTTGTTCATTTACTTTGTTTATTTATGAAATTTCAATTATACTTTAAGGTTAATTTAAAAACCATGGTTTGACCAAGGAAAACCTCTCCCTAACAAACAAAACCATTTTTCTTGCAGGTTGAGGTACAGGACAGCGAATTATAGAGCAGATTCAGATACCCTTTTTGACCAACTTTCAGGATTCACGAACATAATTTTCATCGGAGCAGTGCATTTCAAGGTTGACATTTTGGGGCACAATTGTGCCCCAACAAAGAGGTCAAGGTTGACCTAACTCAGAAAAGGAAAATATTTCTGGGTTTTGTCTGTCTCTGCATTTCTGTTCTAGATTTGGTTATAGAATTTCCCAAAACCTAACACAGACATCAGAAAATTGGCTTTTCTAGATCTGTTATATTTTGAGGTTAGTACTTGTATTCAGTTCATTTCAATTAAGGTACCTATAAATTCCATCATATACGCTTCATCCATTATTTAGGATTGTAAGGCTTTCTTCTTCCTTCTTATTTCTGATCAATTGATGCATCTGTGCATTAACCATTTTCTTATGGTTGATCAAAGTGGATCTTTCATTTATGAAATTTGGGGCTAAGAGGAAAATCTTACCTTCTCCACTATCTCAAAAATATAATTTATCCAATAATAATAACAATACATTCAATTGCTACCCCACTTCATTATTCATATCTTACATTCTAGTGACCTCCCATTTTATATGTTACACGTGGTAACCAAAAATGATGAATCATTTACCAGAAATGATAGGGGATCGACCAAAGATGAAATTTCACCTCAGAAATGATTTTATAGACATCCTAGATGATACTTTGACTAAAATGGTTATGAATTCAAATTTACAAAACATTAGTACGATAGGTCGTTGATTACATGCCACGAAAGGGTAGGGGTAGGTCACTGATGTCACCGAACAGGCTCAAAATGGTGTGACTCCACTTGGATCAACATATTCTCTCTCTAAGATCTAGAGAAAATGAAAAGTAATTTGGATTTTTACCCTATTTAATCATAATTTGGAGTAATTAATTTTAAATTTTAAACCAATCTATTGCTCCTCAATTACACCTTTTTGGCCCAATCTTCGTCATACAGAGCCCAATTTTGACCAAATGAGAAGCAATTTCTTCATGGTTCTTGCCACTATCATTTCTATTGAAATCAAAATCCCCATTCAAATATTATCATTTTCATCAGGAAATTTATTCATATCTTCACCTTTAAATCAAGCAATCTTATGTCCATTTTGATTCCAAGGGGGCATAATCAATCTTATCAATCAAGTGATCATGTTACCAAATCTTCACAATAAATGGGGCATTATCAATTCTGATTTGACTATGCAATTGATGTAGTTATCAAGAAAATAAAATTCACAATAGTTGGAGGAATCATCTTCATCAAACAATATATCAAGTTGATAGTCCTAAATCAATAAAACTGCCAATCTGGGAAGGAGTGATTTCATCACTTCACATCAAATTACTTTCTCTTATCAATATTTATGTTTCAAACATCAATGGAGATATAAATTTCATCACACCACATCAAATTGGTAGTATCTTCATTGGAACATCTGGATATAGTTGACTTCATCAGGATCCATACTAAGTTAGTTATCTCGATCAAATTCTTGACAGTGACCAGTTTCAATGCTTCGCATCAAATTGATCATTTTTTAAAATCTTTTCCAGAAATCAATTTCATTGCTTCACATCAAACTGGTTTTCTAGTCAATCTTTGTGAATCAGCTCTTGTCAGATATCAGTTTCATTTATTCACATCAAACTAAGTATTTGATCAAGATTCCAAGCTTTATAATGGTAATCAATTTCATTACTTCACATCAAATTGGTTAGGCTTTATTATCATCAAAAATCGGGAAGGTAATCAATTTCATCACTTCACATCAAATTATTTAATTTGGTTTCAATCTGGCATCAAACATTTAGTAAGTTGGGGCATCAATTTTATCCCTTCACATCAAATTGATCCTTTGGTATTTCTATCAGTTCTATCAACAAGTGCAATCTATCTAGTTCTTCAAGTAACCTGGGATCTCCAGCAACTTCAATCACTTTTCCTTCAATCAAGTTCATAATTGATTTATAATCAGGAATAGTTTTAGCAAGATTCATAACAAATGATTTGATCGCTAGTCAACATCATATGTTCTTTGAATCAACGCGATGATCACACATCAAATCAAAGAGGGGTAAATATAATCACCTAAAAATGGTCTGATATATTCAGAGGCCCTAATCTGAAATCAATGTCCTAAGTCCTGACCAAGGCATCAAATTCAAGATTAATCATATTATGTAATTGAACTAGATCAGTTTAATTATATAATTCATCAAAAATCAAACATCAAAGATCACTCACCAAGAGGCATTAGTTCATTAATTAATCATAGTCATTTAAATCAAATCAAAATAAAAAAGCACACGACTAAGGATTTTAATCAAAGTGAATTAATTAATTCAAGCATTTATATTCCTCCACTTGGCCTCAAAGTCAACTCATTGACCAATGAGAAGCAATCACATGGATCACTCAAGGGATTAATCTCAACCCTTCCTCATGAGTGAATCTCAACCATCAAATTCAAATTCAAATTTGAATTTCCCTTTTCCCTCCAAAGAAAATCTCAAAAATCCAACCCTTCTAAGCTTATTTCATAGGTGAATAGTGCATTAAAGTAGCTAACTAATGACAATTTCATTTTCTACCATAATATAGCTCAGGTTATTCAATGCAATTATTTCAATTTCATGCATTTAGGATCTAATGGAGCATAATTGAGCAATTGTAGATGCATTTTAGGCATTTTCTTTATGAATCTTCCATCCTAGATTGTCCATCCACTATGAATTCATGGTTAAAATGAGATAAATTTGTTAAATTCATGTGGATATTCTATTGAGGAAGCAATAGGACACTTTTAGCATGTTATTTGGTTCAATTGGATTCAATTTTGATACTAACATGTTGATCTAATTTCTTATTGAGTGATTGTGTACATAATACTTGCAGGTACAAAATTTACACATCACAATATAAAATATATGTTATTAATATGGTAACTCTTTGAAACTCTAAGCAAATGAAACCCTTAATGGGTCAATCTCATAGTTTTGGATCAATTTTGTGCAATTGGATATGATTTGTAACCTATGATATTAATATAGAAAAATGTATACTTTTACTATTTGGTTCACCTTAATCATAACTACTTATTAGTGCTTAAGGATCCACAGTATTTAAAAAATACCCTACAAATATTGTTGAGCTATAAGGGTTCATTTTTTCCTTAGTCAACCCCCTTTTTACTATCTCCGTGACCTTTGGAAAATGATTGTAGATAACCATAAAATGTGAATGTATGTCAGATTTAAATGTTTTACAAATCAAGTTCCTTTTAGTTGTCTAAATGAAGTGCTCCTAAACTGATTCTTCTCTTGAATGCATATAGTTGTTTAGTGAGTTCTAAATTGTCAATTAATGTTTGAAATTATATGTCTTTAAATTCCATGACATGACAAATCATTACAAAGCTTGTACCAAGTCAACAACTAATAGTCAACTTGATAATTAAATTTTTTTTTTAAAACTTTAGATTAGATCTACATCATGTGAGATCAATCAAATGCATCAAACAAATGACCTATGATGGGGAATACAAAAAATAAATATTAGGATGGGTAGATGGAAGTGTAGATAAATAATGAGTTGAATGTGTGAGAATGGGTGCATATATGATTAGGATAAAATCAAATATACAAGAATGTGTGTAGCCAAGTGTAGCAAAGGAAGTATTAGGAATTGAAAAGAAGTCAAACTTAGCAAAAAAGAATGTAACATATCATTGTGTAATTGTATTAAGATATTCTCTCAAAATAAAATCAACATGGATCAAAAAAATTTAGTATTGCACTATGTCCTCACTTTGGGGTGCAAGTGGATCCTAAAATGATGATGTATCTCAAAATATTTGATCATTCACAAACATGCATGTAAAAAAAAATTCAAACATAAAATGATATTCAAGTCCATATAAAATAATTAAACCAATTAGATAGTTTGTCTATTCTATTGGCAAGTGATCAATTTTGGAAATATGATTCACTTTTTTATTTTCATTTATGGCAACACATCTGGGTTTGAGATCAATTATTTTGAATTTAAGTTTTGGTATGTCTAAAATTGACTAAGTATAGAAGCAGGGATACAATATTATTTTGGATGTCGAAGACAGAGATCGATGAATTAAGGCATGCGAGCTTAGAGGAAGACAATATGAAGTATGTATGACCTCCACCTAAGATTGATTTAAATTTGGTTAAGTCTATGACGAGTTATAAGGATTTGAAGACTGACAGACAATAGAAAACAACGATATAGAGCAGTTGAACATCAACAAAGAATAAGGGAGAATGACTTGGACTCCAGGAAATCAAAGTTGTACTTTTTTTATTGATAGTCTATACTTTGACTATCCAAGAGTGCCAACTATGCATTTGATATTTACTATATTAAATGTATTTTGTATTGAAGGCCAACTTAGTACTGTTTGTAATATTCATACTGAGAGCCAACTTTGTAAAGTTGAGAGATATATATGTAAGATCTTTTTGGTAAAGATTGTGGATGTACATGTAGTATTTTAACTGGAAGGGAAAACATGTGAATGACAGAGCTATAAAGAACTTATCAAAGCATTTTTGATGCTTGTTTTGTTCATAAATGAGAACCTTTTGTAACAAAATTACATTGTAAGAGTTGTAAGCTCAGAAGCCCCTAACAGGTTGTTGTGAACCTTTAATAGGGTTGTTATTCCTCTAACAAGGAAATGTACTATGTAATATTTAGCTCCTAACAGGGCTAGGTCTCCTTATAGGGACATTATAATTTAGTACATGCTTGTGGGTATCATCCCCACTAGGGTTTTCCCTTGGCTAGGGTTTCCTTATAAACAAATTATGGTGTTAAGAGTATTGTGTAATTTTCTTATGTTCTTTACATTACTGCAAATGTATGATTAATGTTTAAGTTGAGAAGAATTATTTTAAAGTGCTATTATACTAATTCACCCCCCTCTTAGTATAATCCAATCCTAACAATTGGTATCAGAGTTTTTGGCCCTTGGAGAGAAAGTTTAATAGCTTGAGGGATATCAGAATGGATTTGAACAGTTTACAAGAGAACTTTGAAGCTGCACTTGAAGACCTTGACAATGCTAAATCAAAAAATGGTGAATTGAAGTTCAACCTCCGAAGAGCTGAGAAATTCATAAATAAACTGAAAGAACAATTTGAAGTTTCTAGAAGTCATAGAGAAGACCGTATGGTTCAGATAAAAGAAGATTCAGATGAGGACAATTCAGATCAGGTGAAGCAACTGAAAGAAGATATTGAGACTCTGAAACTTGAGAACAAGAATATGGCTAAAGAAATATAGATGCAAGAGGATTCTAAGAAGAAAGCTGAAGAAAACTTAAACAATTCATTGAATAAAATGAAGAATGAAGTTGACAACTACAAGAACAAATACTTGGAATTAGAGAAACAAAATCAGATTGTGAAAGGTGAACTTGCTGAAGCAAAGAAACATATTGAGAATCTTCACACCAGCAGTGATTTTATTGATGAACAACTAAACAAGTAGAAACCTAAAGGTGACATGACTGGTATTGGATTCAATGGAGCTGAATGTTCAAACAATCAGGAAGAGAAATTAGATGAAAATATTGATGCTGAGAAACCATCTATTGGAGAACCTAAAGAAAAGATCAAACCTTTTAGAGGTAGATGCTTTGGTTGCAATAGATTTGGACACATGAAGAGAGAATACAAAGGTAATGCCCCTTTTAGAATTTTTTCTGGTTATTATTTTAACTGTAATGGATATGGGCACAAGAAGACAAAATGCATAAAATCTAGTTATAGACGAGACAATGGAAGAGAACCTACAATGAAACCCACATGCTACAAATGTAACAACATTGGACACATTGAGAAGTACTGTAAGTTGCAAGTTAATCAAGAAAGAAGACCACCTATATGTTCAAAATGCAATAATCTAGGACATATAGTGAAGTTTTGCAGGTATAATGGAGTAGATAATAGAAGAACACCACCTCCTATGAAACTTCAGAAGAATGGAAGTGATAATGGTAAGAGTATTGTAGATGTGAAGAGTGATTTTGAAAATTGTTTTAAGAAAGTAGAAGAATGCAACAGTGGTAATATCTAGAAAATCAAAGGAGCAAGTAAGACATCAGTTCAGGGAGAGTCAGTAGATGCTACTGGATCTTCGCCTAAAGGTAGCAAGATAGAATCAACCTAATTGGCCGATCATGACCTTAGGGGGAGCATTAAATGCAAACATTAGAATTTATCCTGCCACAAAAATCATGGAGTAAGCTCATGCAAGCTTGGGCATATACTAAATATAAATTATGGATCATATATCTAAGAGCACATCATCAACCGACTTGTATATGTTGATTGCAAAAATTAGCAGCCGACTAGATAGTTTGAAGTGAAAAATAAATTTATAACCTAACTTGTATAAAGCACCGTGTTATGACCTATTTATCCACCATTTAACAAGGAGAAAGCCAAGGAGATCAAAGAGCAGAAGTATTCATATTTTTCTACACCTATCGTGCATGATCGATTGGAGCATAAACTATGATTTCTGTGTAAGAAAGGTATTCTACATCATCTAAGCTATGGATGCACCTATAATTTTTTATGTTGTTGATCTTCCTAGATACAAATTCAAGAAACATCCTTAAAAGTTGTGTGAAGAGGATTCGAAAGGAGCATTTTCATAGACCCCACATGGAATACTTCAATTAGAAGACATTAGGACTTACATTCACTATAAATATGATACATTAGGAGATAATGAAATACTCACTGAAATGGAATATATGACTGAGAATAGAATCATGAAGGAAGAATGGAAACACATAAGCCAATTGAGTATAATGAAGATTATGGATCTGTGTGACTTTGATGAAAATGAATGGTTTAAAATACTTATGAGTAAGGTTCATGACCAATTCATATGGATTGGTAGCCAACCTGTGAAAATATGTAGTGACCTAATTCATGATATTACTGGTTTAGATAACACAAGAGTTGTACTCATTGTAGATAAACATGTCAAGAAATAAGTTGAAACCCTAACACACTCAAAGTGGGATAGAAGGGCAATGACAGTAAATGATATTTTCCAACAAGATGTAAGCTTGATTTCAATGATACTTGGTTACGAATTCTACTATAGTAGCAGACCTAACTCAGTGTTAGTTGGAGTGATTATGATGGCATGGAGAATGTTAAAAGAAAACACACAATACAATCTATGTGAAGTATTGGCACAACAATTCCTTGAGCATTTAAAGATTGTGAAGAAGGAAAGAATGAAAACTTTTAGGTTTGGATCATTATCGGTACACATGTTCATTCATATTGAGCACAAGTTTCCTGGTCTACATCCTAGTGTCTGGAAATCTAGAGTACCTACTGATATACTAATCTCACAGAGTTACAATAGACATAACACTACTTGGGTAAATGGAGAACTATTTTCAATGATCAAAATTCTACAAAGACAAATGAAGAATAGATACAGACTACATGAGGACATTGTTGAGAATTATAAGGATACAATTTGTTTTATGGTTGAAATAGACTGTGTATGTTTTGAGGCAATTACACCAAGGAAGAAATGGTGTTACCCTATGGGCTATGAAGTGAGTTCTGAAGCACTCACCATGCAAGTAGAACATATTATTGCATTAGAATTTAATACATCAGAAGAGATATGGGGAACCTATGAGGAGAAGTCAGAAAAGGTAAGAGAAGAACAATCTAGAGGATCAAGGAAAAGGAAAATTGCTAGCCTCATTCATGACTGTGGTATAAAGGTTGGTCTATCAGAGGAAGAACTTAAGGAAGTAAAGAGGAAGATGGAAGAGAGATCCCTTGGAGTGTCAAGTGTAAGCACTGATTCCCCTTCCACCCCTGAATTAATTATGGTTGACAAAAAACCTCCATCACAACCGCAAACAAAGCAGGAAAAAGATGTTACTCCTAGAGTAACTAGATCTAGTATGCAGACAGAAGAGAAGAGCACAGTTGAAGAAGAGAAGAAAAATGAGAAGAATAAAGCATGGAAACCTGACATTAAAATGTTGGAGAAAAGAGAAATTGAACAAGGAAAATTGGTTTAAATTGATAAATATTATACAGGTATGAAGAAGAAGATAAACTGAAAATTGAAGACATTGTGATAGAGCACATGCTTAGTTTTAGAAAGACCCTTTTGGAAGTTGAAGGAAGCATACCTTCAATTTTGTATACAAAATTAGAAAATAGAAAACACTTGGCACAAGTTGAAGATTATCAGATTAGGAACAAGGAGATTGATAACATGTTTCCTATGTTATCAGTACAAGAAAGAGACAATATAATCAAAGAATTGAAACCTTTGTTGAGAACAAAGATCAGATTACTGAAGATAATGGTGAGGATGTATGATGAAGTAACTGAGGAAAATCAAAAGGAAATTGAGAAGATCTTATTAAAAACTACTTTTGACAAGCCCCCACCTACTAAGACAAATTTTCCTACACAATTGGGAATGGATGAAAACTCAAAGGAAACATAGACTAATGATGAGAAGAGTAAAGAAGACACAACTACTAATTTCTATGTTTCTGGTGTGGAAGTAACACTAGACCCTTCACAAGATGAGAAGGACCATTTTGCGGGAACCATGGACACTTCTATTATAGATGAACCTAAAAAGGGAGAGGAAAATAAGGAAGATAAGAAGAAAGAGGATGAAGGACAGAAAACTGATCAGAAAGAAGATGAAAACGAAAAGGTAACTTTACCATCTAGTTCATTGTTGGCAAGTAGTAATGTTAGTGTTGATAGCATGGATGAAGATGAATTGGTGAAACTGACATTCACCGCACTGAACAAAGAAAAGGAGAGATCAACACAAAAAGGAGATAAGAAGACAAAAGTGATTTCAAGAGCTATTGATACTATGAATAAATTACTTCCAGTACCCTTAGTATTCCAGAACAAAGATGATATTGAGAACTTTAATGTCACACTTGATGAGTTTAATGGCCACTTTGAAAACTTGTTGAAGATTACAGAGGAGAAAGTAGAGAAAACATATGCAGAGAAGAAGCCAACAAAAGTATGCAAGTCCATCTCATGGGAATTAAAAATTGTGAAAAATTGTTTGACAAATGCAAGGAATTGCATTGCACATGGGAGAAAGTTATTTGGTTATAGTATGAATCCTATTAGACACGTTCAAAATGTTGAAGACATTATTGCCAAGGAAAGGGAAACCTTGAAAAATTTGATGGATGGTTGTGAAACATCTTCATAAACCACTACAGAGTTAGACACTGAAGTGACAATGATATTAGCCAAGATCAGTGTATTGGAAAATGAGAAGGAGAGAGTACTGAACAAATTCAATTTGCTGAGGAACTTTATAACTCCCAAGCTATCAATACTTGAGGCACATCTAATAGATTTGGAAAAGACTACAGATTCATTGGCAAAGGGCTTACCCAAAAACTTGAAGAACATTGAAACTACATCGTTTTAATTGAATGGATTGATTCACATAAGTCAAATTTTGTTCAAGACATGGAGCTCAGAAGTGAAGATTTTGGAAGATTCCTTCCAAGACATTCTGAAACTGGTAAGCAGGAAATGATACTTATTTATATGCACCTTTGTCATTGTTGTCAAAGGGGGAGAAGAGAAAAAAAAATACAGAATTATATATATATATATATATATATATATATATATAAAGAAAAGAAGAAGAGAAAATGAATAAAAAGAGAGAAGGAAAATGAGAAGAGAAGGATAAGGAGAAGAGGAGATAGTAGAACACAGTCATTTTTTATTATTAGTACTAAGTGTTTCCATCAATGCCAAAGGGAGAGATTGTTGGCAAGTGATCAATTTTGGAAATATGATTCACTTTTTGGTTGTCATTTATGGCAACACATCTGGGTTTGAGATTGATTCTTTTGAAGTTAAGTTTTGGTATGTCTAAAATTGACTAAGTATAGAAGCAGGGGTATAATATTGTTTTGGATGTCGAAGATAGAGATTGATGACTTAAGGCATGCAAGATTAGAGGAAGATAGTATGAAGTATGTATGACCTCCATCTAAGATTGATTTAGATTTGGTTAAGTCTATGATGAGTTATAAGGATTTGAAGACTGACTGACAGCAGAGAACAACAATATAGAGCAGTTGGACAATAACGAAGAATAAGAGAGTATGACTTGGACTCTAGGAAATTGAAGTTGTATTTTTGTTATTGATAGTCTATACTTTGACTATGCAAGAGAGCCAACTATGCATTTGATATTTACTATATTAAATATATTTTGTATTGAAGGCCGACTTAGTACTGTTTGTAATATTCATACTGAGAGCCGACTTTGTAAAGTTGAGAGATATATATGTAAGATATTTTTGGTAACGATTGTGGATGTATGTGTAGTATTTTATCTGGAAGGGAAGACATGCGAATGGTAGAGTAGAGAATGGTAAAGTTATAAAGGAACTATCAAAGCATTTGTGATGCTCGTTTTGTTCATAACTGAGAACCTTTTATAACAGAATTACATTGTAAGAGCTGTAAGCTTAGAAGCCCCTAATAGGGTGTTGTGAACCTTTAACAAGATTTTTATTCCTCTAACAAGGAAATGTACTATCTAATATTCAGCTCCTAACAGGGATAGGTATCCTTATAGGGACATTATACTTTAGTACATGCTTGTCGGTATCATCCCCACCAGGGTTTTCTCTTGGCCAGGGTTTCCTCGTAAACAAATCATGGTGTTATGAGTATTGTGTAATTTTCTTATGTTCTTTACTTTACTGCAAATGTATGATTAATGTTTAAGTTGAGAAGAATTAGTTTAAAGTGCTATTATACTGACTCACCCCCCCTCTCAATATAATCCAATCCTAACATATTCAACCACCTTGGCACGTATGTTCCATGAGACCCTAAAAAATAGAAAAAATGTGTAATGAATAGATTTTTTTGGAAAAAGTATAGATAAAAGTATTACCGATTGTTGGTTATATTGTCTATGAAAATAATATCTAGAAAGGAGAGACATAGTTTAAATTATTCAAAAGTTTCCATAGTACTTTGTCTATTTAGGATGCAATATTACATAAGGTGATACCATATTGTGTGATTACTATTTGATCTAAAATGATGATGATTTTGGGTATAAAGACATATATTGTTAATTGCAATATCAACATAAGAGTGTTAGTAAAAGGATATATCAAATTTAATTACTTTCATCCATTCGATACAAGGAATTAAAAGTGAGGGAAAGTAAACATTAAATAAAAATATAGCCATAAGTAAACATGTAAGAATATACGAATTGTAAAATTGTAAATACTCAAAATTTTTTCTGTGATAAACAAATAAATAATCTTCAATGATAAACATGGTAATCATATGGGTTGGATATAATAATGAATATTTATAAATAACCACCAGTATAGGTAAATAATAAACATGAGGTCGAACCCTAATGGATAGACATACCTATTTAACTACTATGGTACTAGTAAAGATATATGAATCTCACATGGCTCCTAGGAATGGTCACACATCAGTTATAGTTGATTTGTGAAGTCTACATGATAACATATATTTAGTTACATTAAATATTATTGATTGACATGGAATATTAATTGTGGGGAAGGTAATGACGTCTTTAATGTGACACTTAGTACAAGATAGAGAATGAAAACACATGATAAATTCATGAATGGATAATGTTTTATTGATTTGATAAGATGGATCTTAATGCATGGTAAGTAATGTGAGCTCAATTGTGTAATATGTAGTTATAGGAGTGTATGTAAAGGTAGTTTCCCTACATAGGAAAGATAATCAAAGAAGGCTGAATGAATTTCATGAGGATAAAAAGAACTATAAATTGTGTATAACACCTATATGGCAAGGTCAAGGTGGACCTATAAAGTCAAATAATCATTGTGTGATTGTCACAACTAGGGTACGCATATCAATTAGTACGAATGTGAAGACACAATAAGATGTGATAATTAAAAGTACATGTAGGGTAAACTAACAATCAAGTGGGTGTTGTGGTAAGATGGGGACCATAATAAGGAATAAGAGAGATGATTAATATAGCATAACCCACCTCACATATAACTACCAATATTAATCTTGATAGAAGTTAATATTGATTGTTGGAGCTATTAATTTTTTATTAGGATTCTACAGACCAAAAATTTATACTAATTTTAGAAATATTGATAAAGGATCAAACCTAATTAGCTTGAAGCAATTTTCATAGTTTCTTTTTATCATTTGGGCTATTAAGATTCAAATGAAGAACTAGATTTCCTAAAAAATTTATGGAATTATTCTTTTGTTATATATTTTCTTTAGTTGCCTTTGATATATTTGTAGGTTCATCAAAGAATTAAATTTTTGTTCATAAAATATATCAAGCTCTTGTAAATTATGTTAATCTCAAGCTCAAGTGATATGCTTTCCTTTGTGTCATAAATTTGGGAGTAAGGTGTGCACCTCCTAAGAATTGCATATACTAGTGTAATACAAGGATAAGTTGCATATTATAATTCATGCCATATTAATTATTTTCCTCGATATATTTTAATAGTTTTATAAGTGGTCTCTCCTTTCCCATTACCTTGAGGGTAATATGGAGTGGAAAGTTATTTTTGTTGATTTAATTTTCCTAAGAACTTAAATTTCTAAATTTTAAAAGATTTACCATTATTAGTCACAATAGTAAATGAAAAACCAAACCTAGGGATAATATTATACAATCAAAATTTTGTAAATTTTGATTACAATGATGCTTGCAGATGTAAAAAAAATTGATCGTTTTGATAATTTATTTAGTACATATAATTATGAAGGGATGTCCTTCATAAGAAAATGAGGTATTTCACCCACCAAATTTTACTCCTACGTTGAATCCATAATAGTATATGTTTAAATTGCTATATATTTGGTATGTTGCATATTATTAGACAAGATTTTAAGCATATTTCTTCATACTTCTCTAATAGTACCCCATGTATATAAATTTTTCATTAGTGATTTCATACTAACCTGACTTCAACATATTCCTTCATGGGTCTATTGGAATATAATACAATTCACCTAATTATTTAAAAATATAAGAAATAGACCGTTGAAGCTTCATTAATACAATAACTTGTATAAAGTAAGTATGTAACTGTTGAATATATGTTTGGTTGTTTGTTGTCATTGATTCCAAATATTGTGTGTTGGAGGTGTTTTTGGTTGCTCAAACACTATGGTCTAGAAGTCTACTATTGTTGAAGAAGTAATTTTGTATATTGAACCTATAGAAAAATGGAAGACAAGTATGTATTCAGGACAGTGAAAGATAATTATGTATCATGTGATCATGTGATCATGTGAAGATAATTTTTAACAATGCTTTAATTTTATACTCTTTAATCTATAACTATGTGTGGTCTGGATGTCTATGGTTCAGTGAACAAAGAAATAGAGTTTTACATTTTCATTTAACAATTCTTCTTTTGTGCTTTCTGGAAGGTTTTTGCTTCTTTAATTAGGGTTAAATATGTGCTGATACTTATGCAGATTGATTTAGGTTTTGATCTTGGTTCTGGCGTTCTTTGGTAATACATAAATTATTCCAAGTTATCCAGAAATTGTGTCATTTAGTGTTGCAATTCTTTTCATTTGTTGTCCTGGTCCATAAATTTGTTGTGAGAACTTCTAACATGGATTTTTGGCATGCGCTAGTGTTCTAACATGGAAAATGGATCTCATCATGGTGTGTGGAGGCCTAGATACAATTGGCAAGTTAGGTGATTCATTGGCTGGTAATTTTATACATGTTTGAGATGGAGAAGTTGTTATGGTAATTGTAGATCTAACATTGGGATGTGTGGGGCCTCTCTCTCTCTCTCTCTCTCTCTGAGTGAATCATTCTTCTTGATTTAGGTGTAGGTTACACATTTTAAGATTATCTCTTATATGGATGGGTCCATGCTATATGTGACCTATGTATTTTATGTTTATCTCTTATCCGGTTGGGTCCATTCTATGTTTTGGTTAGGATTCTTTTGGCATGAGATCTTATTACATTTTTTTGTTGTCTTGATAGAATTGTAACTTAAATTGTAATATACCCTTGACATGGGTAACCTTCTTGTAATCTAAAATGATCTATCTTATATTAAAGTACAATCTATGCTTTGGAAAAAAAGTAATGTGTGAAGCAAGTGGATAATGTGTGAACCGATGAAGATCTACAGTCAGCAAAGTAGAGTTTAGTGAGAGTGGCAGAGGAAAGTGCATTAACTGTGTGCTACTAAGGTTGACTGTGTTATGCATATCAACTACAATATCAGGATAAACTCTTGTTATACTTGTAAATATTTGTGTGTACCTTGTCCCTGAGATAGTGACTCTTGCGTGCACAATTTTGTTGTTGTATCTTGCTAATTTGGTAGTGAGCCTTTATTTGCAAGTTTGAAGTAGTGAGATCTTATTTGTATTCATTTTTGTATTTACAGTGAGTCTCTAGTTGCAATTATTGAGCAATGAGCTCGTACCATCTTTTGTAATCAGACTACATACTTTAGTGATTATTCCTTGTGAGCAAGTTCTCACCGTGGTTTTTCCCAATTTTGATTTACTATTTATAAAATCTGGGTGTTCATGTGTTGTTGGCTCTGTCCATTACTTTATCATTGTTTTATATGATGTTTATTGAATTTAGCTAGTGGATTTTGGTCGATGTTGATTCACCCCCCCCCCCTCTCAGCATCTGGAGTGTGTTCAATGTTAACATGTTATTTAGGACTATAAATATAAGCATTTTAAGAAAATTGAGGTAGAAATGCCCTTCAATCAAGGTAAACTAAAATTTCATAAAATCATTCCTTGTAAGTGTAACAAAAATTGAGGACTATATATATTTTCTACAATTTATTTATTTATTTATGAGTGATAAATGTAAATGAAGTACCATAATTTATATTATACTCATAAACATCATGACAATGATCATAACACTAATGTGTTGATTTTCTATGGGATATAATTAATGGTTCAAATGAGTTAAAGGAATCAGTCATAGTACCAACTCATGATACTTTATTAATTGTACTTATTTTTCTTACAATCACTAGTTATTCATCTAAGCACAAGGTGTAAAATAACACAGATGTCAATATTAAATTGAATGATGATTGCAATCCCACTTAATTTTCATATTTATATTTACCACAATGTTATAGAACCTAAAAGATTTTAGTAAAGAAATAAAAAATAACACATAATTTAGTTTTGGAAACTCTTATATGAAAGAAACCAATGGAAGTAACACTATTCAAATTATATTCATAGTTAAATATGCTAAAATATGATAATAATTAATATATATTCATTATACACAATATTTATACATAGAAAACACATTTATCGACTTATTGGATCAAGCTTGACAAGAACTATTATGAGAATCTATCATGTCATGCCTTACTCCAAACCCAATATTATATTCATAGCCAAAATATAATAAATACTCATGTACAAATTTAAGTGACAATTTAGGAAATTAAGGAAGATAAAGGTAAAGTAGCCACATCCCAAGGATAATGTGATTTAAAATAAAAATGTATCTGAAAATTAAAAAAAACATGCGATTCATGCAAATAATCTCAAATCCCACAAATAAGTAAATAAATCATTTTACCCCTATGAAAGGACCATACCTAGGGAGGCAGATGAAAATTGCTTTTAGGCCTCTCCCAGGTCACATCATTGACAAAATTAGAGGCATTATTGGTGATGGTATCTTGCTATCGGATGCCCCAAGACACCTCTTTCATACCCAAGTTGTCTCTATCTTTCTGCCCAACTGGTATGATATGCTTCAGGAATACGGAGTGTTTTTTTTAATGGCTACCAAGCTGCTGAAACTAGAATTCATGTTGGGAGGTGATCTCCATGTGGCGATCAAAGGGTATCAGTTGTGGGCATCTAAGGCATGGGTTGGGGGTCCCTTTCCTTTGGATGACTTAGAAAATAAAAAGATATTACTCGCCTTTATGATATCCTAAAGTTGGCCCTAGAGGGACGTGATCTACAGCACCTAAGGAGATAAATCGTTAAGTTCATGGACATCCTACCCAGTGGGATGGTGGTGAATGCTTTCATGTTTTTGTATGAATTTCAATTGTGCTCACGTTTATAGAACATGAAGATATAGTACCATTACCACCAAATTCCATGGCTCCAGCAACCTCTGCAACCTCACATGTCAGTAGGGCTTCAACGAGAGGGAAAGGTAAAGTGGGCGACAAGTAATTTTGGCACATGAGCATTGTTTTGATGGAGACCATTCTCGGTGTAGATGTTTTAATGTTTTGACATACTGGGTTGTTGTTTCAGAAGATTCAGATTTTTCCTTTTGGTCAGTTCATACCATTGTAATTCATGCTCTACATCTATAATTTGCAGACATGTTTTTGGGTGTAGTAAATGTTTCTAGGTATTCTTTTAGTTGCCTAATCTGCTTGAATGGACTGGTTGTAAAGTTTACTTGTATGGGCAAGGATAGAGGGTCTTCTTTTAGCTTCTTTCCCTCTTGAGCTCTTGAAGAAGTGTAAATCCTACCTAAATATAATATATTTTAATTGCTTAGCCATTTTTGCCTTAAAAAAAAGTAAATAAATAATTCCATCTTATAATAATCATATAGAAAAGTGCATATATTTAAGCTATCCTAAATGTGAAATTTAGTGTTACAAATATTTCAAGGTGTATAATTCACACCTAACTCAACATTTTCCCACTTGTTATACAGATTTCAAAATGGGGGGTGGGGATAGATTGATAGAAAATTTTCCAAGAGGCAACATCACCGTAACCATTTAAATAATTTAAACTTCTTTGGGTGCATGATATTTGTTGAAGAAAATAAAACTTCCATAACAACACATAAATATTATCTAAGTAGCTATGAAAGTATGGTTCTTTGGCATGGTGGTGACACTTTGACCGTCAAACTAAATCTTGCTTTCAACTTTATATAACGCATAATGTATAATCCAAACTAACTAATTACAATCATGCATAGCTACCATATTCTCAAATTTTGTATTCAAAAGGATAAACATGAAATGTAACTTTCTCATCCAACTAATATTCCACTAAAATAAGTTAAACATATACCCACTCCATTATACCTTATCCTATTTACATATCTTACCCATAAAATCCATGATTCTTATATATCCACTATATTTCTTAAGTTACACCCTCCCTAGTAGAAAAACCAACACTTAGACATTTCTCAAATATACATTAATACTCTATACACTACAAATAAATAAACCTTTTCTAAAATGGGCATATTCCTTCTGAGGAATTTGATTCCTTGTGCAATTTATATTCTAGTAGAAACTATAATCAACTACTAATTACACTCACAAGAGGACATAGCTCATGTCATTTATCTTATATTTTAAATACTACAAAACATGTTATTATCACAAGACAAAGATGTTCTCTATCTATATACTACATTATCTCCCCCTCATAATCATCATACAATTCAATTGTCTCCACATTTTACCATTAAACACCAAGAACAAGAATAATAAAACAAGATAAAACAATTTATGGGTGATCCCACAAAGGTGTGTCCCACTTTTAGGCATGAAGAAAAATATATTGGCAAGTTGACTTCCAGAGGAAGCATGACTTATTTTGTGTTGTCAATCATGGCAACAAAGTCATACTTGAGTTCTGTCATGAAAGGAAAATGACTAAGTGTAAAAATAGGGTAGACAGATAGACACAGAGATCAGTACATCAGCTCATGTGTTAGAGATAACACCAGAGCATGCGTGCTTAGATATATACTCTATGGTGTATATACATGCTACATCCAAATGTATAGAGTATGAAACATCAGTACAAAAAAGTTATAGGCAGATTAGTAGACTGTTGGATGGTTAAGAGTCGCCTTTATTTGAACTTTCCAAGTTCATGTGTCTACAATGGTCAAAGCTTCACTCTGTTCACTTTCCTGCCTTGTTTGTTCCCCCAAAGCCTTTACATTTGAGTCTGTCAAATCTAATCTTTTGGCATCGTTGGGATCGGTTCCGGTCTGTCTTAAACCGATCACTTGCACTTTCAAGTCATTTGAACCACTTTGAACCCCTTCGAACTCCGGTTCAAAGTAGTTCAAAGTAGTTCAATAGCGGCCTAAGTCTTTATATTGCTAACGATGTGTTCCCGCAGGAAAGCATGCAGCATTTTTCCTCTTATGAGAGGTTGAACCTCTTTGAACCCCTTTGAACTCTGGTTGAAAGTAGTTCAAAGTGGTTCGGAAAGGACGCCGACGGGATTCTTAATAATGTGACGGGCTGACAAGACGGGCCGATTGATGTGGCATGATTCCATTTGCTGGGTCAGTACACAGAAACCAAGGAAATCACTTGCACAGGTGGAAATATTTGGTTTGAGGGTAAATAATTATGATTGGAAAAGGTGGCAGATCCTAAAGATATAATTTGATTTGAAAGCATTTATTGCTTAGCGTCACTTGGTATTGAAGGCTTGATTAATGCTCGCATAAAGCTGTATATCCCGCGCTTCAAACGGCAAATAAAAAGAAGCTGGGTAAGTCATTTTCCCTATTATGCATTGCGGGATCTTGGCACTGGAAAGGTGGTCTGGTCGAGTTCAAATCATACAGGTAGCTTTTTCGAGCTCTGCCCCTCATTTCTGGTTGTTCCTTAAAATTCAATATTTTGAGCAGTGAGCTGGTAGACTTTCATCTTCTTATGCAAATATGAAGTCTGTTATGCATTTCTTTGGAAATGTAAAGAATCTAGAATGTAGGGCTCCGGTTATAATAGACACAGATTTGTTAGGGGTTTCAGTTGACGCCATAACTTCAAAACTCTCTTCTCACATTGACGAAGAGTTTGTTGTAGAAATTTTAGCCAGTGGTCTACTAGAAGCAGCCGCATTCCCACCTTCCACCGTTTGTCCAGAGTTAGTACAGGAATGTATCAATAGATATGATGTTAAGTTGAAGAGTATTTTAAATGTAGATGGTCAAACCCTAATACCTATGAACCGTGGAACCATTGCAACAGTTTTCAAAATACCTGATGAGGGTCTTGTTAACTTCACCCCCACCCAGTCTCTGGCTCAATTTAGGGAAAATGTTGACAGAAACAAAAGCCACATAGCAAGAAGATGGACAAAAACCAATTACAAAGGGGGGTCGCGGTTGCCCAAATCCCTCACTAAGGATCACATGAACCCTGTGGTACATGATCTTGTTGTCCTCCTCCATTGATTGAAAGGCTTAGAACAGGCCTTGTACTTTGACGAATGGATGTTCCATTTTGTGGAGATCATTCTAGAAGGAAGACAGCACATAGACTGGGCCGAGATCATAGTCGTATCTCTTAGGGATCAACTCAAGAAAAATCAAATGACCAAAGAAGGGTTTTATATGTCCTCATACCTAATGTATTGCTTGGCCTGCACTCAAAATCTATCTCCTATCCAGAAAGTTCCTTGGAATGAAAGCTTGTTTATTTATGAGTATTGCCCATTGTTGAGAAGAGATAAAGTTTTAGAGGATTACAAGACAGTACATGATGTGTTCTGGGGGAAATTGTGCCAAGAACTTGCTGGCAAGCCAAACCAGAGAATTTCAGACAATGCTCATAAATTGGTCAAAGTATTTGGTAACTTCTACATTCAATTTCCCCGCTTCACATATATTCGGGTAGGTGGATTCGAAGAGGAACCCTTGAAGCTGCCTAGGTACACTTTCGATTGTTTTGTTCTGACAGAAGTTTGCAGACAGCTATTTATTGTTATTAAAACTGCTCTCCCAAAAGATAAGTGGAATTCTTTGTTCCCAGTGAAACTAGGCCATCTAGTCTGTAACAGTATGTTGGATGCATCTGTTGTGGGGAGCAATTTACTGAACTTCCACATGCCCTTTTATGAACCAAGGACATGATTTGATAACAAAGGTTTTGCCAGGCAGACCCTAGGGCTAAGAAAATTCCCTTCCCCAAGTTATCATCTTGAGGATCTATGGGAAAATCTCAGTGATGAGAAAACAATCTGGGAGAGGGATCGAACCAGGCTTACTGTATCTTAGATCAAGCTGTTGCAATTGAAGTTTGATATCAGAAGTATAGAAGAGGACAGTTCAGAGGTTCCTCATCCATCAGCCACCTTTTCTGAAGCAGAAGGTGTCCCAATTATTGATTGGGGCAGAAAATAATCCAGTGATATTAGACTCAGGGCCCGCAACATTTTTGAAGAAACTGAGAATTGGATCACGGCAAGGAAGAAAGGAGTTCAAGTCCTTACAAATACATGCCTTGATACTGGGTCACCTATTAAAAGTGTAAAGCAAGATCTTGCTAATGATTCTCCTTTGTTATCAAATGCAGGTGAAACAATATCATTGAAGGAGAAGACAGCCTCAATGAAACACCCTACCGCGCCAAGATCAAGGGTAAGGATGAGGTCAGAAAAGAAGAATCAGATGGCTTCAGAAGAACCTGATTATTTGAATGATGTCATTGATCTCAATGATGAAGACCTCTCTTTCACCCCCGATCACAAAGGGAAGGTTTAGGAAGTTCTCACACATTGTCAAGACCTATCTCAAGTTACAGACACACCTGTAAAGACCCCCGATAACCGAATTGTGCCTAGTGCAGTTCCACCATGGCTCACCGAATTGGTTAGCAAGAGGAGAAGTTTCAAACCAGTGTCTATGCCAGTTAAAGAGATTGTTATGAGGTATGTTGCACGCACTCTGAAAGCTAAAAGAATGAAAAGAGACACGAGGTTAAAAACATACCCATCTACAGGGAAGATTACTGCCGAAATCGCCACAGTAAGGCCTATGGGAGAAAAACAGGATCCTGAGCTCGAGGATTATGAAATAACAAAGATGGAGTTAGGGGTGCTGAATAGAGACTCCCGCGATCATATTTTCAAATTCTCCGTAGATCATATGCTAGGACAGTCGCAGAAAGATGGCAGGGAGAAACATGAATTGAAGCAAATAGTCTCAACCATGGCAGAATTTCTCTCTTCATTGGCTGAAAATGGTGTGCTACCTTTAGCACAGGCGCATCAAGGATTCGACCCCAATTCCGCAGAAAATCAAAGGTTGGTCAAACAGGTACAGCAGGGTAGGACCTGGACAGAAGTAATAAAGGCATGGACAGATGGTATTATAGCATAAGGAAGTGCTTTCATAAGGGAGTTCATGAGCACTCGCGTGGATGGCGAGATACTCCTGGGGGAGATTCAGACTTTGATCCCAATATGGGAAAGCGAGGCAGAAAATTGTGCAGAGGTTGTGAAGCGAGTACAGGAAATTGAAGATTATGGAGTAAAACAGTTTTTAACTGAAAATCCCATGAAGTTAGTTGACCTGTGTATGTTGTTTATCTTAAAGAAAAACTTTGGCTGGAAGAACACATTGTTCGAAGCAGCTATTTCTCAGATGCAAGCCATGGAAAAAGAAGTGAAGGAGATTCACTCTGACACCTTGAAGGATATCAAAGTAGTGAACCCCTCAGGCATCTTACAACTGGAAGATGGAAATCAGGGTGTTGATGCGATGTTTAAGTCCTTCGTTGATGTAATGAATGCTTTCAAAGAGAGTGAAGCTCCAATGGTTCACGACCTCAATAGAACTACCAAAATTGAGGCTATGCTGATCTTGAACCGGGGACAACTACCAAAATAGGCGGAGAAAATCTAGAAAATGTGGTGGGAGAAGAACGCGACGCACGCCAAGTTAACCGCGTTAAAAAATCTGCACGCCCCGCCTACTCAGGAACTGCTCCATGTCTTCCGGTCATGGAAGCTGGTAAAGATGGCCACATCAGCAGATACACAGGAAAACTGAACTAGATTCAGTTTTAGTTTCTTAATTTATCCTACTTTTAATCTTTTTCGAGAACTTTTTTATAACTGGTAACTGTTTCTTGCTTTGATTGTGTCTGAGAAGCTGGGTTTTTCAGGAGGCATTCTTGGACTGTTAAACTATATAAGCTGGAGCTTAAAACTTTGCAGGGGTTAGAAGAGAATAGAGGGAAAAAGATAGAATTTAGAATAGTAGCAAAAGTTCTTTCTTGTTTTATAATAGCTTAAGTGACTGATGATATCTGGACTTTGAGCTAGTTATGCCTGAAAACTCGTGCATGAGTTTATTTTGATCTTTGAATCAGATGATGAAATATATATTCTACTTTGAGAGAGTTATATATTGAGCTTATGCATGCGTTATTCCTTTCAGTCATTTAGTTTTAAATTTCCGAATTCCAATTTTCTGTAGATGTGTATTTAATTATTCTGAACTGCTTGGTCCACTAGTTAGTTTAAAGCTCTTCTACAAAATAGTTTCCCGTTTCCTTTTTTTAGCTTTGCAAGTTTCCTTTGCTTTACCTCATCTATCCAAGAACAGTTGAGAGATCTTTTCCTGCTTTTCAATTAAAATCTTATATGTTAGATTGCAATATCCATTCATTGAAAATCTTTGAAAGGGAGCTGTACCTTTGTAAAATTTAGAGGGAAGCAAAGTAAATGCTTACCCAACTGTTGTTTAATGATTTGTTTTCAAGGGCATAGAGTTAGAAGATAAACATCAAGATTTAAGGAGAACAAATCTGTTAGCCAACAAATTTTTGGCGACTCTGCTGGGGAAAGACCAGTCAAGTGCGCTAGTCTGATTCCCGTCATAATGTCACATAATGGTGCTACCCAATGACAATGTGTTCCCTGTGCTCCAACCAAATTTGGGTTTTGAAGACACACAGGAAGATTTAATCTCATATCTTGCTTCAGTTGCTTGGAGGTTCAGACGAAGTAATCAAGAGTTCCACCGGGTTCAAGAAGTGCTCGAGAGAGAAGAAGAAATTGGTGAACACTTGAGAGGTATTCCTATTGCTAGAGAAGCTGTCATAGTTAATAGACTTGCACAAGGTCAAAAATAGAACTAAGTTTTGAATAGCTACTTGAACTGGCAACCAGAAGATACACAAGGGGGGAACGCAGTAGAGGATTGGTGGACGAAGATTTTGAACTGTTGGAAAGCCTAAATTTGAAATCAGATTTAAATCTTTCCTGAAGAAGGAAGGCTCAAACTGTCAGCCGACCCTCATCTCCCCCGCAAAGCCCAGCTATCCCTTTGACTATCCAAGCCATGTTTTCTCTGAGTACTGTAATTCCCACTATCTTAAATATCCACCCTTTGAATTTCCAGCTTCCATTCATGGCCGAAAATCGACCTTGGGGCCAACACATTGGGCCTTTGAACCTGGGGGTTAACCAACCTGCTAATTTACCTAAAGGAGCCAATCAAATTTTGCCCAAGTTCAGTGGAGACAATAAGGTCTCTTCAGACAATCATCTCAATGCCTTCCAAACCACTTGTGGGATCATGAGCGTATCTACCGAAGATGTGGCGGTGAGACTTTTTGTCAGAACTCTTGTAGACGCTGCTGCTGATTGGTTCAGTCACTTGCTGAATGGATCTATCACGAATTGGGACACCATGAAGTGGGATTTCAAAAAAAGGTTCAAAACCCCTGACAATGAAGTCTCTTTATTGATACAACTCAGTCAGTTAAAAAAAGAGATCCACGAACCGATGAGAGAGTTCGTTGCCAAATTCAATAGAACACTACAGAGAATTCCCGCGACCGCTGCCCCGAGTGACGAAAACAAAAAGATTTACTTCCTCAATGCAGTCCCACCGGATGTAAGCTTCCATTTTTTGAAAGACAGAGTGCCAAATCTTGAAGATGCCCAAACTAGAGCGATTGAGCTTGAAGACACTCTCATAACTGACGGCAAGTGGAAGAGAGAAGCATAAACCCCAAGAAATTCTTCAACAACTGTGACTACAGATCCAATGATACAGAGGCTTATGAATGACATAGCGATGCTAAAAAGGTAGCAAAATAGAATGAATTCCTATCAACCCCCTTATCAAGACATAAGTCGAGGGAAACTTCCCCAACAGTAGGCAAAAGCTCTACAGTTACCTGGCCCTCAACCAAGGTTGCAAATAGAGCTTGCTCCCAAAGAAACTATGTGCTCATTCCATTTAACCACCGATCATGATGGGGATATGTGTACCGAATGGTTAAGATACTTACAACTCAATGCAGCCAGAGATGAGATGAATAACGAACAATTTCATGAAGAAAAAGATTCTCCAGACATGGGTTCGTCAGGTTCTTTCTACTCAGAATATGTACCTAGTGCAGAGCAAGGAGGAAGTGTACTGGAAACCCTACAGGATCCATCCTGCTCTATCTTAACAAGAAATCAACAAACTCAGAAGTTTGTTCCAGGTGCAGCTACTACAAGCGCATACACAAAAAGAAAGGAGCCTACTGGTGAAGAAACGCGCACAAGTTCAAGGGGCACGGAGGTAAAAATTCTTCCCAGAAATACAATTACCCCTTCATCTCCTTTCAATTTTGTTGAGTTCTGTAAGTCTTCCAGAGTTTCTATCTCTTCTCTTGATTTCTTGAAGATGAACCCTGGAGAACTGGATAAGTTGGTAAAATATGTTAAAGGGGAAAATTATACAAGTCCTCAAGCAGATAAATCCTTTATAGGAGAAACCTCC
>MU228152.1:2290074-2320638 GCA_018584345.1 Thuja plicata | reverse complement strand
TAAGTCAAGATCTACTGTTTCATCCTAACAGTTGAATCAGTTTGTAAATCCTTTAACAGGGTAGACTTAACAGTCTTTCATAAATCTCCTAACTGAGTGCATACTTCATTGTATGTTTGTAAATCCTCTAACAAGGTGGACCTAGCAGTCCTAATTGCTTCTAATAGGGAAGATCATCAGAAGTGATCAATGTAAGCCTTAACCGGCCAAATTTATACTGTAGTACCAAAGTTTTGTGGGTACCATCCCCACCCCAGTTTTACTTTCTATTTGGAAGGTTTCTGGGTCACCAAATCTTTGTGTTTATGTGTTATGAATGATTATATTTTCATGCTTGCAGTAGATTAGATGAATGAATGGTTAAATATATACAAGTGCAGAAATGAGTTAAAGTTTTAAGAGTTACTGATTCACCCCTCCCCTCTCAGTAACTTGGTTAGTCTTGATTATTTCCAACACACAGGATCCTGAGCCCGAGGATTATGAAATAACAAAGATGGAGTTAGGGGTGCTGAACAGAGACTCCCACGATCACATTTTCAAATTCTTCGCGGATCATATGCTAGGATAGTCACAGAAAGATGGTAGGGAGAAACGTGAATTGAAGCAAATAGTCTCAACCATGGCAGAATTTCTCTCTTCATTGACTTAAAATGGTGCGCTACCTTTAGCACAGGCCCATCAAGGATTCGACCCCAATTCGGCAGAAAATCAAAGGTTGGTCAAACAGGTACAACAGGGTAGGACCTAGATAGAAGTAATAAAGGCATGGACAGATGGTATTATAGTAGAAGGAAGCGCTTTCATAAGGGAGTTCATGAGCACTCGCGTGGATGGTGAGATACTCCTGGGGGAAATTCAGACTTTGATCCCAATATGGGAAAGCGAGGCAGAAAATTGTGCAGAGGTTGTGAAGCGAGTACAGGAAATTGAAGATTATGGAGTAAAATAGTTTTTAACTGAAAATCCCATGAAGTTAGTTGACCCGTGTATGCTATTTATCTTAAAGAAAAACTTTGGCTGGAAGAACACATTGTTCGAAGCAGCTATTTCTCATATGCGAGCCATGGAAAAAGAAGTGAAGGAGATTCACTCCGACACCTTGAAGGATATCAAAGTAGTGAACCCCTCAGGCATCTTACAACTAGAAGATGGAAATCAGGGTGTCGATGCGATGGTTAAGTCCTTTGTTGATGTAATGAATGCTTTCAAAGAGACTAAAGCTCCAATGGTTCACGACCTCACTAGAACTGCCAACATTAAGGCTATGCTGATCTTGAACTGGGGACAACTGCCGAAACAGGTGGAGAAAATCCAGAAAATGCGGTTGGAGAAGAATGCGACGCATGCCAAGTTAACCATGTTAAAAAATCTGCACGCCCTGCCTACTCAGGAACTGCTCCGTGTCTTCCGATCGTGGAAGCTGGTAAAGATGGCCACATCAGCAGATACACAGGAAAACTGAACCAGATTCAGTTTTAGTTTCTTAATTTATCCTGCTTTTAATCTTTTTCGAGAACTTTGTTATAACTGGTAACTGTTTCTTGCTTTGATTGTGTCCGAGAAGCCAGGCTTTTTGGGAGGCTTTCTCAGACTGTTAAACTATATAAGCTGGAGCTTAAAAATTTACAGGGGTTAGAAGAGAATAGAGGGAAAAAGATAGAATTTAGAATAGTAGCAAAAGTTCTTTCTTGTTTTATAATAGCTTAAGTGACTGATGATATCTAGACTTTGAGCTAGTTATGCCTGAAAACTCATGCATGAGTTTATTTTGATCTTTGAATCAGATGATGAAATATATATTCTACTTTGAGAGAGTTATATATTGAGCTTATGCATGTGTTATTCCTTTCATTCATTTAGTTTTAAATTTCTGAATTCCAGTTTTCTGTAGATGTGTATTTAATTATTCAGAACTGCTTGGTCCGCTAGTTAGTTTAAAGCTCTTCTGCAAAATAGTTTCCCGTTTCCTTTTTTTAGCTTTGCAAGTTTCCTTTGCTTTACCTCATCTGTCCAAGAACAGTTGAGAGATCTTTTCCTGCTTTTCAGTTAAAAGCTTATATGTTAGATTGCAATATCCATTCATTGAAAATCTTTGAAAGGGAGCTGTACCTTTGTAAAATTTAGAGGGAAGCAAAGTAAATGCTTACCCAACTATTGTTTAATGATTTGTTTTCAAGGGCATAGAGTTAGAAGATAAACATCAAGATTTAAGGGGAACAAATCTGTTAGCCAACATAGACCTGCAGTCTAGGAAATAGAGCATGGAAGCCGACTACAGTTTTGATCAGCGTGAATGATTTTTTAATGTAATGGCTATGCACCTTTAGTTATAAGTTTGTATTAATGTAATTAATGTTGTAGTAAACACGCTTAGGCTGACTTGTTTGGAAGCGTTGTATATTTTGTTTTAAGGCCGACTAAGTGTTATGTTTTGGGTCGCGCCTATTCAGATTTGAAGATATAAGTATTTAATGTAATGTTATGTTACAAGTGTCGATTATGATGCAAGAAGAAGATATAGATAAGTAGTATAATGAAGTCAGTAGATGATATAGCTCTTTAAAAGAGTAAGAGCATTCGCACATACACGGAACTGATTAGACAATAGTGTCATTACAACAGTTCATCTTTGGTATAGTGCATATCAACATTCAGAGGGTTGTAGCCTTCATCTTATTGGGCAGTGAGCCATATACCTTTAACAGGGTTTTTTTTAAAAAGACTCCTAACATGGTCCGACCTTTAACCAGGTCATTGTACTCAAATTGTAAAGACTGCTTCTAATAGGGAAAAGGAACTTTAATAGGTTCATTATACCTAGTACAATATTTTGTGGGTACTAATCCCCATTGGAGTTTTCCTCTGATCAAGGTTGTCCATAATCATATCATGTGTTATGTTTCTTTGATGCACATTTAATATGTGTTTAATTGGCTGAATTATAATTAATAAGATAAACATTGATTCACCCCNTTCCCCCCCCCCCCCCCCCCTCTCAGTGTTTCTAACAATTGGTATCAGAGCTTTGGTCCTATGAAAGAAAGTTTAACCACTTGAGGAGATCATGGACTCAGCTAAAGAAAAAGATTTGAAAAATAATCTTGAAGTAGCTCTTGAAGATCTTGACAGATCTGAGAAGGAAAATGAAGAACTAAGATTGAAAAATTATGGCTCTCAAATACTTATTAAAAGACTTAGAAAAGATCTGAAAGATTGTTATATCAGTGATCTAGGTCAAATGGTCAAAAAGCTTAATGAAGAGAATAAATATCTAAAAGATAAACTTGAAGATCTGGAGGAATAGCCTACAGACAGCCAAAACACCTTTGAAGACAAGATCAAAGAAAGCAAACAATTGGAAGATGAACTTCTGCAGGCAAACATGAAATTTATGTAATTGGAAAACATAAAGAAGAAGCTGGAATCTGAATTAATAGAAGCAAAGTATAAAATTGATAAACTTCACACAAGTTCAAATTTGATTCAATCTCAACTTAATGCACAAAGGCAGAAAGGCAACACTACTGGTCTTGGATTCAATATAGCACAAGATGAAGTCAAATCATCACAAGAGAGAGAGAAAACACTTGAAGCATCTTCAGAAGCTAAGAAAGTTGAAGATACTACAGAGGTTAAAACTGACTCACCTAAAAGGGAAATCAAGCAAGTTAACAAAACTTTTTGTGCATGCAATAAACATGGGCATTTTGCAAGAGATTGTAAAAAGGTGAGACCTTTTAATGGTTATTATTTCTCTTGTAATAAGTTTGGTCACAGGGCTATACATTGCAGAACTTAGTCACAGCAAAATCAAAGAAGAATGAATCAAAACAATCAGAGAAATCAACCTCAAAAGAATTTGTAGAATAGTACATGTCAGATATGCAACTACAATGGACACATAGCAAACAAATGCAGCATGATGAAGAAAAGCATCAGACCTCCTATCATCTGTCACACGTGGAAAGGCAGGACACATCTCAAATTTTTGTAGATCCAAAACTCATAAGCAAGATGAACCTAACAAGTCACTATTTGAAGAGAAAGGAGAAGTTGAGTTTGTCAAAGAAAATGAAGATTCCAGAAAAATTTGGGTTGAAGTAAAGAAGGACAAGAATGTTGACAAAGTAGTTGATGCATTCTCAGTGGACGCACCCTCTACTTCTACCTAAATAGACCTTCTTGGTCTTAGGGGGAGCTATTCTAGCTCAGAACCCCTGCATAGTTGGTGTACTCACTTCTAAGTATGTGCCTTTGGATTCATGATTAAAATCATAGATTACAGCTATATGCATTCATGCATTATCTAAATTGCATCAGGATCAAAGTTTGAAAATCTCTATGTATGGTTGCAAGTATTAAATGTGGCAGATTGTATAAAAAGAAGTTCGTGGTCAATAATTCTCACATTTACATTCGAGAGCATAGAAATTGAAGAGCATTGGAGCAGTAAGACATCAAAGCATGAAGGCACAATAGTTTGGTTAGTTGATTAACAATATCAGAATCATCAAGCATGATAGAAGCAAAACATGCAGGTTTGGATCTCTTATCATCTATCTGTATTACCATATAGTTGGAAAGGTTGCAGACCTTTATCTAGACAAAGGAAAACCTACAATGACTTAGATATCTCTTAAGGCCACAGTAGATAGCAGTGCAAGGGATACACTGGATATGGATATAAAGATATTCAGGGTTAAAATGCATAGTAGGTTCAGACTATCTGAGAAGATAGTTGACAAATACAGGGATATGATATGCTTTATGGTAGAGACAGATTGCACTTGCAGGGAGGCTGTTGAGCCTAGAACTAAGTGGATTCATCCACTAGGATATGAAGTAGAAGATCATGTGTTAGAAGGATATGCACAAGTCCTATTATCAGCACCTAAAGACCCTAATGAACCTAGATGAGGTACTTATAGAGAAAAGACTGATGAAGTGGATATTGAACTACACCTTGCTGTCAACAAAAGGAAAGCATCCAGAACTACATCTAACATATTGAAAGCTCATGGAGTCACAAAAGAAGATCTAGACAAGGAAAAAGAAGCCAAAATTGCTAAAGAAATTGAGAAAACTGAAGTAACTCAGAAGAAGAGGCAGAAGAAAAATGAGGAGAATACCTCTGCGCCTACTACAACCATTGATCTAGATACATTTCCACCTTCTATACCTAGCAAAAAACCTAGAGGAAGGAAGCAAGCGGCTACAAATCACCCATCCTCAAGATCTACTCAGAGCAAAGCTAAGAATGTTCAAGCTCCACCTGAGGTAGTATTTAGACCTAGTATAAATGTTTTAAGAAACAAGATTTTTAATGAAGGGAGATTAGATACATTATCAAAAGTCTATGACAAGTATCAAGAAATTGACAAAACAGAGATACACTCTATGGTCATATCTCATATGATCAAGTTCAAGAAGACAGTTCTTGAACTCAAGATAGTGATACCAGATAAGTTATGGAACTTATTGGAGATCATGAAAAGACAAGATATAGAAGAGGACTTGAAGATTAGAGAAGAAACTTTGGATACTCTTCTCCCTGTCTGTTCACATGATGAGAAGGATATTTTGTTAGATCTAGTAAAGCCTCATCTCTGTAGTAAGGAAAGGACTCTATAGATAATGAACAAGGAGTATGAACAGGTTGGAAAGGAGATTGAAAAGGCATTTGCACAAGTCTTTATGGACATACACATGTATCCACCAATGGCGCCTACAGCAAAAGTTACCTTGGCTACTCCCAAATAGGATACAACTCTAGTAATTCAGATTGAGCCCATGAAAATTCCACAGGTCTCTGCACCCACAGTGACAATAACCTCTGACACAACTAAAGATTCAGAGGATACTATAGTAATTGATGATGTAAAAATATCTATGACAACTTCTAATAATGACATGGATAAAGTTGAAGCATTTGTGAACATCGAGGCAATGAACACTGATGAGACAACTCTACAACAGGATCAATTTCCTCTCATTGATCCAATAGACTTGGATAAAGAGAAAGATACTCAAGTTAATGAGTCACTAGTAAAGGAAATTCATATCAAAAGTGAATGTGTAGATACAAGTCAGAATGCCATTTTCTCACCATCCACTCAACCATCCACCTCATTGTTGTCAAGGTTAACTCCTAACTTAGCAATTTTTGATGCATGGGAAGAATTTGACCTCATCAAGATCAACGTCCTTGCCATGGAAAAGGCAAAAGAGAAACATGTTATGAAAAATCCTCACTTTGTCGAGTCAATAAACATTCTGAATGAACTAGTTCTTGCTGATAAGAAAGTTGCTAAAGTTCAAACAGTTGAACATGTGGATAGCATACTAGAAAAATTCAAAACACATTTCACAAGCCTAGTAGAATTAGCTACTAAGATTGTAGAAGATGAATACAAGAAGGAGAGACTAAATGACTTGGTAAAGAACTTTACCTTAGATTTGAACTCCTTAAAGATTGGGTAGGCTATATTGAAGGAATTGGCAGATAAAGGAAAGAAAGTCATAGCAAATTGTATGGATAGAGTGAAGCTCACCTCTGAGCACACTAAAAAGATAACAAAAGAAAAAGAAATGGTGGATAACATAAGAAAATTAGTTGAAACCTTGACGCAAGATATGAACATATGCAATAATGTCTATCAAGGTCAGTTGGACAAAATTGAGAAGGCAAAACTGAAAATCAACAAGATAAGGGTAAGGCAAACACAATTGAGGAATGCACTTGTGCCATCTCTAGCAGTCCTCATGAGAATATAAAATAGATTGATAACACTATTGTGACATATGATCAAGGTCCTTACATGGATCTGATGAAAATGGAGAAACTAACATATGCATTATGCGCGCATCTACAAACAGTTGATGCAATGAAAGTCTTTTGGCAGAAAGAGATTCAATCTCTTCAATTTGTCTACCCAGAAGTCTACATGGAGTAAGTATGTTGAAGACTTATATTTTTTTCATACCTTTGTCATTAATGTCAAAGGGGTAGTAGTATAGAATGTGTATATGTGGAAATATATATATGTATATAGCATAAAGTATTATGATATACAGTCATTTTTAAATGAAAAAGGGGGAGATTGTTGGCAAGTTGACTTCCAAAGGAAGCATGACTTATTTTGTGTTTTCAATCATGTCAACAAAGTCATACTTAAGTTCTGTCATGAAAGGAAAATGACTAAGTGTGAAAATAGGGCAGACAGAGAGACACAGAGATCAGTACGTCAGCGCACGTGTTAGAGATCACACCAAAGAATGCATGCTTAGATATATACTCTATAGTGTATATACATGCTACATCCAAGCATGAAGAGTATGAAATATCAGTACGGAAAAGTTACAGGAAGATTAGTAGACCTGCAGTCCAGGAAACAGAGCATGGAAGCTGACTACAGTTTTGATTAGCGTGAATAATTTTGTAATGTAATGGCTATGCACCTTTAGTTATAAGTTTGTATTAATGTAATTAATGTTGTAGTAAACACACTTAGGCCAACTTTTTTGGAAGCATTGTATATTTTGTTTTAAGGCCGACTAAGTGTTATGTTTTGGGTCGCGCCTATTTGGATTTGAAGATATAAGTATGTAATGTAATGTTATGTTACAAGTGTCAATTATGATGCAAGAAGAAGATATAGATAAGTAGTATAATGAAGTCAGTAGATGATATAGCTCTTTAAAGGAGTAAGAGAATTCGCGCATACACAGAACAGATCAGACAACAGTGTCATTACGGTAGTTCATCTTTGATATAGTGCATATCAACATTCAGAGGGTTGTAGCCTTCATCTTATTGGGCAGTGAGCCATATACCTTTAACAGGGTTTTTTTAAAAAGACTCCTAATAGGGTCTGACCTTTAACCAGGTCATTGTACTCAAATTGTAAAGACTGCTTCTAACAGGGCAAAGGAACTTTAATAGGTTCATTATACCTAGTACAATATTTTGTGGGTACTAATCCCCACCAGAGTTTTCCTCTGATCAAGGTTCTCCATAATCATATCATGTGTTATGTGTTCTTGTGTTATGTTTCTTTGATGCACATTTGATATACGTTTAATTGGCTAAATTATAATTAATAAGACAAACACTGATTCACCCCCCCTCTTAGTGTTTCTAACAAAATCATGTGTATGTATCCTTTTTAATCAAAATAAAATCATACAATTATTCATTTTCACATATAGGGGAGTGATTCTTAGCCACTAATGATGCCTTTTATCTTCTCAAAATTTTCCTTAGGGTTGACTCTATAAAACAAGTCAAAATTATTCCCATGATTGACATATCCATTGCTTGAGAACCATCAATACTATAATACAAAAAATAAGAATGCATCTACAAAATATGCACGATATACTTATTAATTTGTATTCTTTATCACGTGGATATCCTCAATAGTGGGTACTCTAAATCGTGTTGAATCACCCTTTAAACTATATACTCATTATGGCCATTTTCAAATTAATTTTAAATTTTAGGTGTAGATATTGATCCCTAAGATGCTCATGCCTAAACAAAGGCAGTCATTAAGTTTCAAAGGAGTGGGACTTGGTGTGCCCTGTGAAAAGACCTCTGGGGTTTTAGTAGTCGGCTCTTCATTCCTTTGGGGATTGGAAATGGAAAGAAGGCATTTTGAAAAATGGAAGCTAGGCTAAGGGGGTGATGCACCAAGGAAATTTTTTTACAATAATTTAAAAATATTTTCAGGTAGCTTTCATGGCACCCTAAAATCTTCAAAATTAGGGATCTATCAACTTTTAAGAAATAGATATGATGTATCACAAACCCTTCATTGTTGGAGAGGAGAATACAACATATGAGTTAACTTAGAAATAAAGTGTAATATTCAACTAGTTGTGGGAAGCACCTATAGGGACCTAAATAAAGGTACATATCTCCCTGAGGGTTGTATGACTTTTTGGAATGAAAGACACAATACATGAAGACTATTTATAAGTGGAATCCAAACAAGATACACATTAAAGTGTTTCTCTTATTCAGATAGAAACAATTCTTGTAGGGTTATATTAAGAGCTCATACCTCCTAGATTTCATGAAAGCTAAACATTTTGGAGAATTAACTACAATTAGTACAATTCATCATCCATCATAGAGGACAATGGAAGATTAAAAAGACTACATGATCCATTGTTTGTCAAGATAAATTGAAGATAAAGAGACTAGCATAAGTAAACTAGACCCAATGTAATGAGGATCAACATAGAACACTTTGATAAATAAAAGAAGAAAGGAAACAAAGGTACAATCCCCATATTTTACTAAGACCAAAATTCTAAGGCTTGAAATCAAAGTTTATGTTAAAAATGTTACATGAAACATTTAACAATGATAAACAATGGGCTCTTTAGCCAAAACTTGAAGAGTTCTGCTATCAAAACCACCTTCCAAGTTCTCTCTAATGTCCTCTTTAGTGATGTATGTCCCTTTTTTGCATAGCTTATTGGGGTTACATATATCCAAATCCCATTTTTTATAGGTTGGAAACATGATCATATAGTTATGACAATAGATATAGCCATCTCCATGCCAAAGATTTTTCATTATCAAATTTTCATGCCCATGGCATGGGTGAGAGCTATACTTTTTCCAATTGAATCATCATCATTAGAAGGTAACACACTAATTCCACCTCATGGTGAATAATTCTCTTCTTCCACCTCTTACAAATCCTTCTTTGAAATTGGTCCCATGATGTTTTTTGAGAAGATATTTATCTGTATTGTATAGGGTCAGTTTACATGAAACACATGTGAGAATTGCATTGACACATCTTGCATGGGTAGATGTTATTAATAATGGTTCAATGCTAATATTTTTGGGTTTCATTATATCATGAAATTTCCTAGGTGAAATTTGTGAAGAGGCATTGAGCTAGGTAGCCCAAACGTATATGTGAATCCACTAAATGATTCAATCTATGAAGAAAGGAGAGGACATTTTGTCATTGAAATTTTGTAGTCAGGGAAGATGACTGCTATGGAGAATATCTATAGATTTGGTGACTCATGGGGGATATCAGCCTACTAAGAAAAAACCTATTAATCCCTATCTTTAGAGACTATTACCTTCTCCATTAGGCCACATTGACTTTAGTATCTCACATTTGGTATCTCTATTCAAATATCAGTGATGGGATTGATAGAAAGTGAAATGGGCACCTTGGTCTTTATGCATGAAACATCATTTTGCTTAACATTTTTTTGCAAATATAAAATTTTAAACATAGTTAATCTTAAAAACATGTATGGTAAAACCAAAACAACTACCCCTCACCAATAGTTGCAAAAGAGACAAGGTATTTGCAGAAGGGCCGAAGGTAGAAAGAGAAGCTGTAAGAGGTTGGCAAAATATGAAAAGAAATAAAACCTGCTTCTAGAAACAACCAACCAAGGTCAAAATTTTTGGGAACAATAAAAAATGAAATACCACTGCATATAAAAAGAAGACAATAAAGGGAAGTACTAATATTGTCGGAAAAGAATAGAAAATGTATAAAACTCATAGTCTTACTTTGCAAAGATTTGTTTGGGTTTAGGCAAATATGAACAATAAACATTATTAAGATAATGTAGAAATAAGAAAGACAAAAGTAAAATAGCACAAATATTTAATGTGGTTCACCAAATATAGGCTACATCCACTAGAAAAATAGTCATCCACTTATTTTATTATCCAACGAAGAGAAAATTACAATCTAATTATTTCACATCACATAGCCACTTATTTATTAAGCCTTTTTGAGTTGGTTTACATGGTCAGCTAACAAAATAAATTTAAACCTAAAAAAATGTCCTTGGTCATTTATGCCCTTGAAGCCCCACTCAAAGCCTGACTAGGCCTTAAACCCCATCAAGGATACATAATGAATGTACAATATTTGCATGATCAGTTTCCACATACCAAAATATCACACTTGGAGACTGGTCTTGTAGAAACATTGCTTCCCTTGTAGCTCCCACTAGATTGACATGCCTGGACTTGACTGGTTCTCATTTCCACTATGATCAAGCTTGAAGGCCAATAGAAACTAAGTATGAAGTTAGGTTCTCTTGAGTTACTACCTTGGTCAATATATCTATAGGATTCTAGCTAGTGTGTATCTTCTCCAGCTTCAACTATCCATCCTCTAAAATTGAGCATATGAAATGGTACCAAAGTTGTATGTGTTTGGTCTTAGAGTGAAGGGATGAGTTCTTTGCAAGATTAATCAAACTATGAATTTCACTGTACAACCAACTATTATCTTGTCTCTTGCATAACTCCTCCACAAACCTTTGTAACCATATCATCTCCTTACAAGTGCCTATAGAAGAAACATATTATGCTTCTATTGTTGAAAGTTCTACAACCTTTTGTAATATGGAATTCCAATTGACCATTATGCCACCAACAGTAAAAACATACCTTGTAGGTCTCCTCCTACTATCAATATCTCCTTCTAAATCTGAATCAACATAGCCTTGTAGAGTGGAATGAGAGCCTCCAAAGATACATAATGAGTTTTTGTACCTCACAAATACCTGAGAATACACTTTACTACATTCCATTACTATTTCCAAGATTTTTCATATACGTGCTCACTACTCCCACTGGATGTGCAATATATAGCCTTGTATGCATGATGTCATATATCAAGTTTCCAACTACTGAAGAGAATGAAACCTTAGAGATGTAATCCATATCCTCTTATGTCTTGGACCTCATCTCCATTGAAAATTTAAACTGACTAAGAAAAGGTCTAATAGTTGGTTTTGCATCTTTCATTTGAAATATTTTCAACACTTTCTCTATATAATCACTTTAAAACAATATTACTATGTGATTTTTCATATCTCTAATTATCCTCATACCAAGGATTTATTTTTATTCACCCAAATCCTTCATAGAAAATGACTGTGCTAGTTTCTGTTTAAGGTCATTTATATGATGCATATTAGACTTGACAATAAGCATGTCATCAAAATACAATAATAGGATAATATAGTTGTCATTATTCAATCTCTTAAAATGAACATGATGATCAGAATGACATCTATTATTACCTTGTTCAACTATAAACCTATCAAATTTCAAATACCATAGTTGAGGTGCTTGTTTCATCCCATAAAATCTATTCTTCAACTGATGCACTAATTCCTCCTTACCTTTGACCTCATATCCCTATGATTTCTGCATATAAATATCTTCCTCCAAATCTCCATGGAGAAAAATTTTCTTGACATAATTGTTCTAGAAGCAAATCTTCTATAGCCAAAAGACTTAGAATAGTTTTAATTGAAGTCATTTTAACAACAAGAGCAAATATTTCATCAAAATTAATACATTTTTTCTATGCAAAATATTTTACCACAAGTCTATCCTTGTATCTTTTCTTTCCTCCATGTTCTTCCTTTAACCTACAAGCCCATTTGTTAGGAAATACTCTTTTACCTTTAGGCAATTCAGCTAACTCCCAAGTTTGATTTTCTATCAAGAAATCTATCTCCTCTTTCATTACTTTCTCCCACTTCTTGTTGTTTTAACTCTGCATTTATTTTTCATAACTTTCTAGTTCACCTGAATCAATCAATAGTATATAATATAATGAAGTAGAGTATCACTTAGGAGTTATAATTATCTTGGAATATCTTCTTACTAAAGTTTGAGGAACCTGTTGTGGTTCTGGTTGTTTAAAATTTTCTAGCACTATTGGTACTACATTTCTTGGGATTTCATCAAAATCCATTTGTTTTGTGTGTTCCTTTTCTTTCTTATTTCCATGTAACCAATCCTTGTACATGAATTTTTCATTGAATATGATATCTCTACTTATAATGATTTTTTGAGTCTCATAATCGCATAAATGATAACCAAAATCATTAACTCCATATCCAATAAGAGTACACTTTTAAAATGTTGCCTTAAGATTTGATTGATTTTCCATATCAATATGGATAAATGATTCACAACCAAAATATTTTAAAAATGAGTAGTTTACCTTTTGGCCTATCCATGGCTACTCTAGAATGCCATCATCTAAGGGACTTGAAGGTCATCTATTTATTAAGTAAACAAAAACATCTATGACATTTATCCAAAATTGTAAGGGAAAACTTGCATGTAATCTCATTCTCCTTTCACGCTCCATGATTGCTCCATTCATCCTTTCAAACACACCATTTTATTGTGGTGTTCTAGGAACTATCTTTTGTCTATAAATCTCATGGTATGAAAAATAAATTTCAAACTCTCTGTCTTAGTATTCACCTTCATTATTTGATCTAAGATACTTCAAATTGTTTCCTATCTCATTCTCAACCAAATCTTTCCATTTCTTAAATATTTTAAATAAATCAGATCTTTCTAGGAATGAAATAAATCCTAGTTTTCCTAGTTACATCATTAATAAAAGTAACATAATAATAAGAGCCACCAAGAGATGATACCTAAGTTTGTCCCCATGCATCTGAGTGGACAAGCTCTAACTTGTCACTATTATTTTCCTTCCCAACTCTGAGAAATATGACTCTATTTTATTTTCTATAAACACGGTTTTCACAAAAATCAAAATCAACTTGTTTCATGTAATGCACTACCAGGGAACCTAGGAGAACTTAACCTAAACATGACACTAAGTTTAAGGAATAATTTTTTTTTAAATGTTTACAAATAATAATGATAACAATGTGGAAGCAATACAATTAAGTACATGACATACATGAAATACAACTCATACATAGATACCATTTCTCAAGGGTTCCTTGACGTAGAATTACTTAAGCATAATAATCTATGATTAACAATAATAAAGAACTAACATAAAGGTTACATAATCTGAATCCAATAACATACATCTCATAATAAAAGATTACATATACATCTGATACCAAAGGTATACTACCTAATCAACATCCACTACACAAGTCGTAGGGTATGTAATAATACATAATAAACAATACAATGCATCCTCCAAAGGATGATAACCATGTCTACATATGGTACAATACAAAACTCAAGTAACTTATCAAGTCTTCAAAAGACTAGGAAGATGAAACTACACTAGGGAACATCCAAGCATGAAGAAGAATCTATCAGAATCTCAATGGTAGTAAGAATCACTACCACCCGACCGCATGGAACCAAAGGTCCACTCCCACCATGCTAAGGAGATAGTAACATGCCCATCACACAGGGTATACAATAAGAATGCAAACAAGGTATACATGACCTCATACTCAAATGCATAGGAAGATCCTAGAAGCACTCTAAACCATAACAAGGAACACTAAAAAACACCAGAGGTACTGAGACATGCAGGATAACCTAAGATGTATGTAGGAAGGTGTCATCATGTACATCTAACCCTTGAGTTTTGTCCTAGAAATCCCTCAATGGATTCCAGCACTAAAGTGACCATACACGGCATCAATGACCTTTCAAATAGATAACATCACTAATGATGTTATATCGACACCCCTCAAGGTTGCAAGCATCATCTCATCCTCCATCTTAGCCTATACTAGCGCTCAAGCATGGGTGGGGAATTATCTTATTAGTTTATACTAGGGAATCCTCAATAATTTATTATGTTATCACTTGTTACCACCACTTACAATAAGTGATCCTAGCAGCCACTTGTTGGCTCCAGCACTTATTGCAAGCCATCTCCTACTATACAACTAGGTAACCTACCCTAGGTTCACAAAAGAGTATCATAAAGATATATCATAAATCAAATCACATCCTACCCATTCAGGAACACATAGGTTCTCAATAACCATACAATAATCCCTAGTATCCTCATAAGACCATACAACACATCATAACTGAATTGGGTTGGGTCTAAGAAACAAGGACCATGACATCATCACAAATCACAAACTGACATCACATAAGATACCATGAAGAAAGTACAACCCCAAAACTTATGGTTCTATGTCCTAAGGGTCATCTATCCCAATAGATACCTGAAAACATGATAACATAAAAGAATATACAATTCATCTAATCATGCACTTGAAACACATCATGGTGTAATCAATTTATATTCAGAATGCATTAAAATAAATTTAGTGTTAACGTAAGGATGAATAACACCATCTACATCATAAGGAACTGAAAATGAACCTATAAGCATATAACATCATCAAATAGACAAATATGATCTACTATAAACAAATTCCAATATTAAGGTCCTTTTCCTATCAGAGTCTCAATTCTACTAGTATCCAAGACAAAATCCATAGTTCAAAAGACCTAAGAAAATTAGATTACTCTATTAGCAAAATCACTATAAACATTACCCAAACAATAACCATGTAGAAAATAATCCCAATTTGAGAATATTAATTGTACAAATAAAGTATATAACAACCAATTAAAAATCTATATTTAATTAGTTACTATAACTTTAAGAAAATCCATGAAATACAATATGTATACACAAAAATACAACTAGATTTAAACAATTAACATAATTATGTATATGCAATTATATTAAACAAAATATAATAATACATATATAATTAAGCTAACTATTAAAACAAACCACATATTAAAATATTTAACAAAATCTAAAACATAAAATAAATTTTAAAATACATATTAAATAATATTTAAAAAACTACTATTAAAAAAAAACCATATTATAAAATGCTTTAATTTAAGAAAATTTAAATAAATCAAATTTTAATTAGAATAAATTTTAAACTAAAACAAAACTTAATATAACCAAATTTTAAATATAAAAAAAACATTAATAAAAAACAATATAATGGGGGGGTCCTTGTTGCCCCCACGCCTCCTACACTACCGGCACCGGCCGACTGTCCCACTGCCTTGAGCAGTGGGTCACTGCACGACATTGCGGGCCACTGCTTTGGCAGTGGTAACCGCAGGCCTACGGCCCACTGCCTCGATAGTGGTGTCCGCGGCGGGCCCCGAGGTGGCCGGGGGAGGTGGTTGCCCCCGCCACCTAAAACAATTAATTAATTTTTTTTACTAAAACAAACTTTTTTTTCTTAAAATAGCATTTTCTTCTAAACTTTCTTTTTTTGATAAATATTTTTTTTAATAAATTAAATTCCGAAAACAGAAATCTTTAAAAGACTTTTATTTTTCTTTTGTCTTTTGTTTTTTTGTCTTTTCTAGGTTTTGATTTTAACCCATTGTACTTTTTTTTTTTTTTGACTGGTGTAAAATCCAAAGAGCTATTTTTTTATAAACAAATTGTTTTTCTTTCACCAAAAATGAATTTCTTCCCATAGATTGAATTATTTTTCCAAGACATTATAGTTAAACTATAGGCTGATTTAATTTTTCATTTCCTAGGATTTCTAGAGGAAATTTTCCATGAAAATTGGCCAGCATAACAACACTATGCCAAGTAATAATAAATAATGAAAATAATAGATGTAAGGGTCTTCTAAATACCCAAAAACATAGAAACTCAAATAACACCTTTAAGCTATAAATAATTGACAGGCATCCAATCAAACATAGAAAACCACAAAATTGCAAAATTGAAGCCATTTTAGGGATCACCAAACCTACCTCAAATCCAATGCAAGAAAACTGAGATTGTGCCTTTGAAGATTGAAAAACCCTGAAAATATCCAAGCACAAATCAACCACAATCTGAAAACCATGAAGATCCAAGCACATGCAAACCATGAAAACACACAAATCTCCAATCCAAGATGCAACCACAACAATCCTCAAATTTTCCCAAAAGCTAAGCACACACCAAGCTCTCCCAAAATCTCCAAAACCTGTTATTCCCAAATGAAACCCCAATTCCCTCCTAAAGAAATTCAATTTCCCCTAAACATGCAAACCCTCATGACAACACACTAGTTTACTCCTAAAAGGACTCCACTCCAAAATTGAACGAAAATAACAATTAATTAATTAAAATATCTTTTAATTCCACAACTCAACTTTGAATCCTAAAATCAAGTTGAAATCTTTGAGTTCGAAAATAAATTTTCAACAAAATCATGAACATGTAATTAATAAAATATTAAATTAAATAAATTAAATATTTAAATCACAATAATCCACGCAAATTGATATTTAATTTTTTAATAATGCATAAAAGCATATTTACTCTAATTTTAAATTAAATATTAATATTCAATAATTGCACTTTAATTAAACTTTCAATCAAACATAGCTATTTAATTTAATTTTCAATTAATTAATTACCCCATATTTAATAATTAATTACAATAATATTTAATTAAATAAATAACATGATATAACAAACAAATAATCAAATCAAGCACCTGAAATCAAACACAAAAAAAATCAAACATGCTCAAGGAAAGGGATACATGAATTCCTGTCAGCTATATGAATTCGGTAAGGTAGCCAAACAGATACTTGTCCACTAATTAGGACAATTAGATTTAGGATAGGATTTGGACTTGGAAACTATCTCCCCTCTCTTACCATTGAGATATTGCAATAGGGTACGCTCACTCCTGGCAATTCAAGGAAGATGTAGCCCGGTACCTGCAAACTTGTCATCACAAAGACGAACATACATGCATATATAATATAGCAAACAATGGTTGAGACTAGGTTATCGTGTGGATCTCGCCGAAGCAAGTAATTACGACTCTATCCCATACCATACCAAGCACATCAAAGAGTAATGCAAAACATACAATGATCCATGTGCATATAAATCTAGGGTTAGTATTCTCAGAAAACCATAATCGAAATGAAATCCTAACATATACATAAGCATCATTAAATAACCATAAATCACATATACACAGAAGATACAACATGATAATAATGAATCAATAACATATAGAAATGTAATACATAAATATCATCTAAACCATCTGAAATAGGCCATACATAAATAAAAAGGCCTAAAAGAGTTCGACATACACAAAATGAAAAGCAAACTAAGAGGTGGGTATTACATTTCAAACCTAGGAATAAGTTATTTTAATAGAGAATATTCATCCAATTCTCACTCATGTTCCCAATTCAACTGTGCCATAGAATTCTATCCATTCTTATGGAAGCTAGGGAAATATAATAATTAATATTACTAGTACATACAATATAATGTACCTACCTTTCCCCGTTTTGCTATTATCAATGAGCCTTTAGTAACCTTCCACAAACTATCTTTGAATGTGATTGTGCAACCTTCACTTCTGAGTTGTCTAGCTGATATTAAATTTCTTCTCATTTCAGGAATATGTGTCACCTCTTTTAGTAGCCATTTATTTCACTTTGCTAATTTTATCTATATGTTTCCCTTTCCAGTAATTTTACATGGTTCATCATCACCTAAATAAATATGCCCATAATCACATTGAACATAGTCTATAAAATATTTTTTATGGGGTGTGGCATGAAATGAAGCCCCTGAGTCTAACACCCAAGAATCATAAATATTTTCCAAAGAAAGAATCAAAGTATCTTGTAACACATAACTTGCTACATTGGCTTTCTTGTTATTTTCTTTTTTCCCATCCCCTTGTTTTCCCTTTCAATACCAATAATCTTTCTTCAGATGGCCTTTCTTTCCATAATGCCAACACTCTATATTTACCCTATATTTGGATCTACCCTTCTTAGATTTCCTGTGATTACCTGAGATCTTTTCTCTTTCCCTCTATTGTCCCTTGTTCTCAACTGTAAAGCATTACTTCATGTCTCACCTATACTTTTCTGTCACATTTCCTCACTAAGGATAACACCAACAACATCATCAAACCTTAAATTGTTTGAACCAAAGATAAGAGTGTACATAACAAGTTTACATTATTTGAATGATTAGTTGCCACATACCTAAAAGGTTAAGAGTGAAATTATTAGGCCACTAATTTAAAAATTCAAGAGACTGAGTGACACGATTTGAATTATACATTCATTCTAGTTTGTTCACATGTTTTAATCTTTCCTCTTTGGAGGTAGTATAATGTGAAATTCCTCATACTAAGCTACATAGTTGGGTAATTCCCCATAGTCCACTAGATAGAGCCTTGTTGGAAGACAAGTGTCCATAGCCCTGACAAGGACATTTATTTGGTTTCCACAGAGCATAGCTCTATTTCTAGCTAAGCATCCATGACCCTAATAGAGTTACCTACATAATCTAAGTTTTTTAAAAGTTCAATTTTTATATTTAATTAATATATTCTTTAGGGAATGGACAATGAAGTCCTTTCTAGGTTGCAAACCAAGGTGGTAGCGAGAAATGCCCTTTAGATTTTTTACTTAGCAAGAGTTTGAAAATCAACCAAACACTAAATCATACAAGTAAGTAATGTGTAATTATGATAAGAAATAATGAGTGATACCACCTGCACATGATGTGAGATATAATGACTCCACTACCTTTATTTAATAGTTATTATACCAATAATATCAAAGATAACCTTACATCATAAATAATAAAATAAATGCATTTAATTTTTTGAAAAATAAGGAGTACAAAAACTTTACCACCCACACTATCAAGTAGCCAAAATGTACATATTAGATGTTAACCAAGAGAATGATGTCCTTAGAAAAGATACCCTAGTATGCCAAGAGTCACTTCATTATAGTTACTTGCCAAAACAATAAAGGATTGAGTGTGTGAGATGGCCTAAACAATTATAAATCAATGCACTAGTGCATTTAGTAAATAATTTTGATTATAAAGACTTTCTATGATTTACTTAGGTAGAAATTGTTCTTAGAAGAAAGAGATTTAGGTATGGACACTTCCATAAGGTTGATGATCTCATCTAGCCATATAATTTTTCTGTATTTTGTATCACTCACAAACACCATACATGACTGATAAACACATAGAATGGCATGGTGTGTGATATTACTATCAGGATTCAATGGTGTTAGCTATAGAGAAGTGGGTTCTTGGTACTAACTTTCTTGCTAGAAAGGATAGGTACAGAGTGAACTCATCTATTACTTCCTTGTTGTTGGCTATTTACTAGACCTAGGAGAGATAAATGAAGGAATTTCTAACCTAACATGCAGGCTCTTTGGTAATGAATGTTATGGTGGCCTTGAAAAAGTCCATGAACTAGTGTAGTATTAAATTAGCCTTCCTTTGACCATAGACCTAAAATATTATGTGAAAAGGGAGGTGGTGGTGTCATGGCTCCCATTTGTGTCAAATTTACAAACAATGTCTATTGGAAAACAAAGATACCATGTAGCCCTTCCACTTGGTTTCCTAAGGAGGATCTGATGAAAGGTACTCTTATTCAATCAAACACATACAACACAACAAGGAAATAAATAGATAATTGCAAGAATAGAACAATGGAAATAATAGAAACACCCACTTTATATTATTTTCAATGAAATTACATTAAAATATTCATAAAATTAACATGATATAGAAACATGGGCATTTTCATTACAATAATCTGCAAGATAGAGCCACAATATACACTTCTAGAACTGAACCCTAAAATCCCCCTCTAACCCTATATAAGTAGAATAATTAACACCTTAGAATATTCTAGAAAGTGAAATTTTCCCATTTTTGTGCCCTACAATTCAATTTCATTCCTTAAGTTAATTTTCTCGCTAATCATTTTGTATTGAAAATTGAGTCCTAAAGGCCCAACTTCCAAAAATCGTAGCTTGTGAACCGTTCAGTCGATTGGCTTTTATGACCCCATTTGCGAAATGCAACAAACTGCTCTACACCATAGGCTTGTAAAGTGCTAGCTGATCAAAATTTAACCACTTTTCAAAGCCTCTAAGGTCTTCAAAATTGAGCTCAAATTTTTTCTACTACCTTGCCAAAACAAAAAATGCAATATCTTCAAAACCAGACTTGATCTTGCCATGAAACTTTACCGATAGACTTATATATCCAAAATGAACCTCCATGAAAGAAATTTGAACAATTTTTTCTCACATGAACCACTTACTAAAAATAGTAAACTTATTAAAAATAGTAACCATATGCAAAGATATCCCTTATTGAAAAAATGGAAAATATTTTTGGGTGATGCAAGATTTCTCTTACACTCTAGATTTTTCTACATTAGAAACCTGGGGTAACTTGAGAAGTGAACTTGTCACATCTCAGGTCTTTAGAGGAAAACCAAGGTGATCAACCTATCCTTTTATATCCATGATGAACCTTCAACAGGTCATCCCTTCAATTTGACCAAGTAGTCTTCATATTTCCAGTTTCTTGTGCTTCTACCCACATGACTATCCAGGATATCCTCTATCTCTTCTATAGTTAAAGTAGGTGCTGGAATATTCTATTTTTATTTTTCAATGTCATCTTCCATACTTCCTTTACAATGCCCTATCAAATCTGAAATATTAAAAATAGGTGAAATATTGAGTTCACTGGGAAACTTTACTTCATAAGCATTTCCTGAATCATGCTTCTTCAGGATTTTGCATGGTCCAAATTTCTTCACCTTCAACTTATTGTATGTCCCACTGTAAATATCTCCTTTCTCAAATGAACCATAACTTCATCTCCAATCTAAAATTCCTTATGTATCCTTTTTTGATCTTCCTTAGGTTTGTATTGAATATTTATTTTACTAATATGCTTCCTCGCCTCTTCATGCAAATTATTTAAGTGTTTTGCAAATTCTTCATCTTCAACACTTCTCTTTTCTCCATTGTACAACTTCCTCATTTTTGAAGCATTTCTAGAACTACTTCCATATACAATCTTGATTGGTGATTTACCAGTGCTCCTATTGAAAAAATTATTGTATGAAAATTATGCCTGTGGTAAAATCTAATCTTGCTCTTTCAGTTTGTCTTCTACTAAGCATCTCAACAAATTTCCCAAACTCCTATTAACCACTTATGTTTGTTCATTAGTTTGTGGATTGTGTCTTGAGATGAACTTCAAATCTTTCTTTATCTTTTTCCACAATGTCCTCTAAAAGTACCCAACAAACTTAGTGTCTCATTCTGAAAATATGATTTTTTTTAGACCATGTAGTCTCACCACTTCTCTGGAAAATAATTCGGCCACATGGACATCATTAGTCTTTCTACAAGGAATGAAATCTTCCATCTTCAAGAACCTTCCCACCACCAAAAAAATATAATCACGCCCTCTTTACATCCTTGGTAAAATAAAAAAAAATTCCATACTAATATCCTCCCTTTGTCTCTTAGTATAGGTAATTTTAAATATAACCCTATATTCTACCTGGTTCCTTTTTCAATCTAACATATTCTACAACTCTGCACAAACTTCTTAACATCTTTCTTCAATTGTGGCCAATGATAATGCTCACTATTTAGAGAAATATTTTTATCTCAACCAAAGTGTCCATCGTATCCTCCACTATACTTCTCTTTAATTAGGTTCTCCCTCATGGAATTATTTAGAATGCACAACTGACTCCCTTTTAATAACATTCCATGTTGGATTATAAAATCAAACCATATGGTCATGTCTAGAGTAATAGGTTCTATGCAAGCTCTATAGGCCTCACCAAAATTAGGATCCTCAAGATACAAACTCTTGAGCTCAATGAACCTAACAACTGTGATCTGCATCTCATTAACAAATTTTGCCTACTGTTTAGAGCATTTGCAACCCTATTAGACTTTCCACTTCTTTGCTTCAAAGAAAAAGTGTATACATGCAAAAAATCAACCCATTTAAAATGCCTTTGGTTCAACTTTCCTTGGCTATTCTATTACTGTAAACCTTGATGACCAGTAAACAAAAAAAACTTTAGGAAAAGATAATGTCTCCACTTCCTCAATGCCTAAACTATAGAATAAAACTCTCAATCATAAACAAAATATTTTATATTTGCATCATCCAACTTCTTACTAAAAAAAGTAATCGATTTACCTTCCTAACTCAAAATAACTCCAATGGCATTGCCACTAGCATTATAGTCTACTTGAAATACCTTATTAAAATTTGGAAGTGCCAAGACAAATTGCTCTCTAACTTTTCTTTTCAACAACTCAAAATTGTTTTCTTCTCCTCTAATCCACTTAAACTCTTTTCTATCCCCTCTCATGGTTTCAGTCAAGAGTCCATAAATACTACTGAAATTTCTGATAAATTTTTTGTAAAAGCTATCCAAACTATGAAAATATCTTAACTCAATAGAAATCCTTGGAGTGGGAAATTCAAGGATAGCCTTCACTTTCTCTGTGTCCATTTTAAGACCATCTTCTAAGAGAACAAATACCAAGTACAAGAACTCCTTCACAAAACTATACTTCTTCAGGTTAATCAACAACTTATCTTTCCTTAACTTCTCAAAGACCCTACAAATATTCATTATATGCTCTTCCAATGTCTTATTGAACATCAAAATATCATCCAAGTAAATAATAACAAACTTACTGAGAAATTATTTCAATACTTCATTCATGAGCCACATGAATGTGCTTGGTGCATTGGTTATCCCAAAAGGCATGGCTAACCACTCATACAAGCCCTCCTTTGTCTTGAAAGTTGTCTTCCATTCATCTCCTTCTCTAGTCCATAATTGGTGATATCCACTCAAGAAATCCATAATATCATCCATCCTCAACAAGGGAAATCAATACCTTATATTAATCTTATTGATAGCCTGAGAATTTGAACACATCCTTCATTCCCCATTTTTCTTTAGCTCTATTACTTCTGGTACAACACATGGGCTCAAAATCTCTCAAATCAACCCCTTATGTAAAAACTCTTACACTTGTTTATTCAATTCCTCACTCTTTTCTGGAGTCATTCTATGTGTTGCCTCATTCAGAAAACTAGCTCTATGAATCAAGTCCATTTGATGACTAATCTTATTTATTGGTGGCAATCCATCAGGTGTATTATCAGATACAATATCCTAAAATTCATCCAAGAAATTTGCAACTTCCATAGGTACATCTTCTAATTTCTATTTATCAAAATTTTAAATTAAAGAAAAAAACATATTCTCATGCTTCGTGCCTTCTATAAACTTCCTTCCATCAACTAAACACATTCTGGCAATACTACATACATTTTCATTTGTTTCCTTCAATGGCTTCAACTAGTGTCAGACTTCATCCTTTGTCAAATAATAGGTATTTTCATGCCCACATGTACTACATGATGCTCAATTCCCATGGTCTCCCTAACAACATATGACAAGTATCCATAAGAATAATATCACATATACCTCATCATGATAGTTTATAATTTTGAACTTTACCAAACATTGTTCATTGACCAAAACCTTGTGATCCTTCTGCAACCATTAAATTTGGTAGGGATTCAGATTCTTTCTTCTCTCTAACTTCAATTTATCAACCATTTCCTCTAAAACAAGGTTATCAGTACTACCACCATCAACAATGACATTGCATACTTTACCATTACACTTACACCTTTTGTGAAATAAATTATTCCTTTTCTCAGGTTCTTTCTAATCATTCAACAAGGCTCTTCTGGTGAAAATGACCTCTCCTCTTTTTGCATCTTAAAAATGTGACGAATTGGCATCTTCATCCATATTTGCAATTTGTGCATTATCATCTAGTCTTCTATTTGTCCTCCCTTGTTGTTGGGGACACTCATAATCTATATTTACTTCTTCTCCATTATAGAAACACATCCCCAAAAAACATCCTCTTCCTAGTCCTTTCCCTCTTCCTCTTCATCTCTGATCTCTATTATTTTTATCATGAGGGTTATATAAATTATTTCCCTTTTGATTCTGACTACTACTGGAAGCACCATTATTCTTCTGATCTTGATTTTGACCTCCATAAGGATGTCCACCTAGGTTTCTACCACAACCTCTTCCACTTTTCTTGCTCTCAAAATTCTTGTGTAGTTTTTCTTCTACCTTCAATGGTAGAAATTCTTACCATTATCAACTCTTCTTGAATACTTAGCCTCAACCCATTTATGTAATAGGAAACCTTCTCATTGGTGGCTTCAGAATGACTCATTCTGATAAGGACTCGATAGAAATGTTCTATATATTCATAGATAGATTTTCCTTCCCACTTAAACCCTTGCATTTTCATCAACAAATCAATCTCATAGTAAACATGAATTAACCATCTCTTCAATTTTTCTACCATTCGATCTCATCTTGTTATAATCTCCTTTCTTTTTCTATTCCTTTTCAACTGAACTTCTTTCAACCAAATGTTTGCATGACCTTTCATCTTTGCATTTGAACTGCCTCACAATAGGTGTGGAATAATCCTATTTGAGGTGCATTTAACTTGTCAACCCAGGGACATATACTTGAAATGGTCGGCATGATATGTGCACTAGGTTCCTTAAGGAGTCATTCTACTTCTGTTGTAGGAAGGTAAAAATGCATAAAAGAAACATACACTAGTGCTGCAGGAAAAGAATACATTTATCTCCTTACTAAAATGAATGCTAGAAATTGCAAACTCTACTTTAACCTATACTTTCAACCTAGAACATCCATTATAACTATTCTTGCAGATGTTGCAGGAACATTCACAAGGTACAATGCTGCAGGAAGAAATTGTAACTTCTATCTGAAATACTGGAAATGCTGGAAATGCTGGAAGGAAAGCTATTCTATTCTAACCTATCCCACCTCCCAAGTGGGCCCCCTTGGTTGGTTTCTACTAATCTATTAACACGGAATGTAAACCAAGAATTACTTAATTGTATTTCAAAAACTCATTACATAAAAACAATACATGAAACTTAAAATAGCTTGTTGTAAGATATAACAGTTTCTTCCAAAACTTCTTTCTCTAACTTTCCTCCCTCTAACTTAAAACTATTGGTCCAATCCCTATAAATAGAGGATCAAACACTTATTACAAAATAGAAAAGAAACTATCTTGCTAAAAACATGTCGGAGAAGAAGATGGAAATGCAACAGTCTGTGGTGTGGGTAATAAAGCTTGGGCGACCAGTTCAACATAATAAAGTGTAGAGGTAATATAGCAACACTACATCCCCGCATCCTAGAATAATGGCTCCTCCATTGTAGTATCTGTGTTTCCTGGTGTTGTGATGATCACTCCACCGTAGCTGGTCCTCATCAGTCTTCCTTGAATGCTGTCGACCACTCTCTAGTCGCTTTCTCTCCTGTCAAGTTTGTTGTGATGCAGAAATATTCATGCAACAAGCTTAATCAAATTAAATCTAGATATTAGAACATATATTCTGATGGTTATATGAAATACTGCACTATATGTATAATATTAGAAAAATATGTCACAAATATCTACCCATGGTTTATCAGTTCTATCTAGACTTTATCACAAGTTTTATCTGGCTAGCTTCACAAATGTTTTGTTAGAAACTAGAACAGAGTATTTAAAATTATACAAAATAAAGGCAATAATTTGGCGTTATCATCTACCCCTTGGTTAATCAAATGCTTTTCCTCAAGAATTGCATCTTCTGGCAATTGACCTAAAGTCACCAACTTTAGTTCTTCCTTGTCTCTGGTTCTTGAAGGAGTAGTAGAATCCTCTTGTTCTTTTCCAAACTTCCCTTTTGTGATCCTCCTACAGCCTATCAAGCCTGGTAGTGTTGATGTCATACAAGGGCCAAAGGAGCATGGGCGGCTGCATTATGAGTGAACACCAAAGCTCATACCTGATTTGCCTACCCAACTCCATGTATTTTGGTGCTCGGTGTATGGCTACTTCAAGGTTAATGGGGATGTGTGGTTTTGATCTTTTGAATGCCTCTGATAATCTACCCCATCTACTTCCGGCACCGGTTAAGGCTCTTTGGAAGACAAAATAAGACATGTCATATTTTGCATACACATTTGTTCTGAGCTTAAATTTTTTATCTCTGATTTCCTTTTTAATATTCCCATATGTCAGTTTGAACCAATCCCTCAGGAATACTTCTGGTTGACTTCTTTTAGCTCTTAATGGTAGGGGTTCTATTTTCTCAAGTTCTCTGTAATTATCCAATTGTCTATCATAGTTATCCTCATTATGCATCCAAGATATTAGGGCCCTTAGGTGTATATCCCCTATGTAAAGTAGGGGGTTCCATTCAGTTTTGTTGCCAAGATGGAAGGGTCTGGTATAAACCATAGAATTCTTGGGCTGATTTGAACTCTGTGTTTACATCTTTGAGGGTCATCATCAACTGGAATAGGAGGAATTGTTGTTTTAGATAGATGGTATAGACCCTAGGTGGTAGTCTACAAGCAATTATCTAGTCAGACAACTTAAGGGCATGTTCCATTCTCTATTTCTATCTTGCCAACAGATCTTTTAATTCTAAAATTTCCTCTCCTTGTTCGGCTATTACTTTCTACAATTTCTTTTTCTCTTCTCCCCATAGAGTGGTTTTCAACACATGCTTATTATATAACTATAATAGAATCATTTGTAGAGTAATCAAACCACTATTTTCATCCTAGTTATTCTTCCTCCTTTGTTCCCTCCATAACTGCTCTAAGAAATTTATTAACCAAGTTTGCTTATAGGAAACTAGGGCATTTCTTGTGCAAGCTAGCTGGTGAGTTATAGGGGTTTCTTTTTCACAGGTTGGAACATCCTGATGAATAAATCCTAGGTCATTTTGACATACATTTGGCTCAGCTTCACACTCCTCATCCAGATTTTGAGGAATGTCTGGAATCTCAGACTGGCTGGGAGAATCATCCAAAACAATATGATTAGGAGTTTCCTCCTCAAATTGTTTGGGGGAAGCAATTTGGATTTTGGTGGGTACTTTAGGAATATGCCCTCTCATCCTAGAGCTTCTTCTTATAGGGATTTCCTCAACCTCTATAGCCTTTTTCTTACTAACCCTTTTTGTTTTCTCTGCTGTAGGAGTAGTGGCTGCAGGAACTGACTTCATTTTCTTCCCTCTCGAGACTGTAGGGTTTCATGGCTCAGTTGCAGAAACTGAGGTTTCTCCCACTAACTTCTATTTTCCTTTTATTTGGGTTAAATTAGGTATATTTCTCATGTGAGCGGGTAAAGGCACATTTTCTTGTAAATTTTTGGTTTCTGCCCCTTGGGTACTTTTCTTAGCAACTGGGTCAGGAGGAACTGCATTATCTTGGCTAATTTGCACATTAGGGGAAATTTGAGGCTACAGGGTTTTATGATGGACAAACTCTACCCATGCCATAGGGGAGACATCCCTAAGAGATCTTTCTATGAGAAATTTAATTAGGGCATGGTGAGTAACAAAATTGCCATTTCCTTTCTGGGTTTCTTTGGCACTAATGCACAACATATTAAACAAGAAATTGGGGGCATTCATTGGGATATTATGTCATACATAACTAAGCAGCTTAAAATGATGCGCATGTAAATTAGAAAATCTTCCTTCATAGGTGAAATACCTAATAATGTGAGTGGCCAACTCATGATATGGTGGAGGAATGGACATTCTTTTGCACCCCTGTTTAGTGATCTCCAGTGGAGGGTCACCTGGTAGGGTGAACTGGGCCCTAGCTGACCTGGCATCGCGCAAATTGGGGTAGTGTTCCACTACAGCTAGAAAACTGGTTACTTCCACTATTTTCTCCTCTATTGCAATGACTGTCAACCCCCATACCATTGCTTGGCCTTCATCAAATGTGTTTGCAAATTCTATTGTTGCTTCCTAATCAAACTCCGTCAATTTTAAGAAATATCCCAGCCATCCGCATGCATTAAATCTTCTTACTACCTCAACATCAAAAATTAAAATACTATGAACCATTGGTTCATGCCACTTCAATTGGCCCCCCATTTGTGCTTACCAAATTCAACCTCTGCTCTGTTCTTGACAATTACCTTCTTCTCTTTTGAATTTCAAACTACTTCTCGTAAAACCACAGACCCCTTTTCACATTCTTTTGGTATTCTTGGTATGAACAAGAATAATGTACTTTAATAGAATGAATCATAGATATTCATGTGAGAGTTATGTCATGGTTTTAATATTGGGTCACATCTAGTCTAACAATTAGGGGTTTATTTGGAATAAAGGTATGACACTTGACACTTGTGTGATGCAGCAGCTAGATTTTAATTAAGACAAGGCCAAAGTACAGATTTGAGGATCTTAACGAGTAAATAGAAATGAAATTTTAGGAATTGGCACACTTCCCTACCCCCTACAAAATATTGACAAGTGTCCTCACTTATCAGACTTGGCAGAAGGTACAGAACTGGATTAAGGTGGCAATGATACATTTATTGCAGTATTCAATATAATCAATGAAATCTATGCGCTAAAAATAGAAATAAATTTGAAAATCTCATACCTGTTAATTGATCATCGCACATGCCATGAAAGGTTGGTGAGAGTGGAATGATGGCGGCGGCGGTCAACATGCCATCAGTGCATGATCTCTTTATTGATAGCATAGAAAAATGATGATGTGGGAGGTGGGTGGATGGAAGATTAAGGAATGAAATGGGTTGAAAAAGAAGAACGTAGAAAGTGAATGGAGAATTTGAACTTTATGTAAACATAAAGTTTTTATTATGGTCATAATTTGAAGGAATTCTTATTGAAGAGCTGTAGGAAGGAGGTTGGCACCCTCTGCTACAGGAAGTGTTACCTGTTGATCCTTTAAAACTGGCTGGTTGAATTGCTACATGAAGCCTTCTTTTGTCTGTGGCTAGTGATACAACTTTAGCCTATGTCCATTGACTAATAGCTTGAAGTATATAGGGTCAATTGTGGTCAACTGGACTGCTCCATTTGTAAATACATGGCTTATTTCATATAGACCCATCCATTGTGTCTGCAGCTTGCCTGGTATCTCTTGGAATCTGGAATCATATAACAATGGCCAATCTCCAACTTTGAACTGCTTACTCTTAATATGGGAGTCATGCCACTGTTTCCTTTGCTTTTGGATAATTTCCATGTGCTGCAGGGAAAACTTGCACATTTCATCCAAAGAATTGAGATGCAACAAGCGTTCTCTCTGTGCTACAGGAAGATCAATATTTAACTCCAGCACTGTTCTTAATGTCTTGTGTTCAAATTCAATCTCTAACACTGGTGCTTTACCATATAACATTTCGAATAGAGTGAACCCTGTGGTGGTCTTCCATGTTCTATACACCCAGATGGCTTTTGATAGTCTGCTGCTCCAATCTCGGTGATGTAAATGAACTGTCTTTTTTAAGATTGCTTCTATTTCTCGATTTGTAACTTCTGCTTTTCCATTGGCTTAAGGGTGATAGGGGCTTGACTTCTGATGTCTGATATTATATTCCTTCATGAGATCTATTATCAGATTATAAGTGAATTGAGTACCTTGATTAGTAACAAGTTCTCTTGGCACACCATATCTAGTAAAAATTTCTTCATATAGAAATTCAGCAACTTTATGATCCTTGGCATGCTTCATTGCTCTTACTTTGACCCATTTGGTCAGGTAATCTGTGCACACCAGAATGTATGACTTCCTATTGGATGGAGAGTCTATTGGACCAATAAAGTCCATGCCCTATTTATCAAATGGTGTTACCACCACCTGTGGGTTTAAGGGCATTTCATCTAATCTTGTTGGTCGGCCCATTCTTTGACATTTGTCACACTTCCTTGTATAACTGGCTGCATCTTTGTGAAGTGTAGG
>MU228152.1:2279422-2290024 GCA_018584345.1 Thuja plicata | reverse complement strand
GTCCTCCACATGGTTCATTATGACATGCATGCAGAATGTCATATGTTTCATCTTCTCTCACACATCTCCTCATGACTTGGTCAGGTCCAGTGTAAAATAATGTGCTATCAATCCAAGAGAAATGGAATCTTTTCTCTACAAGCAGCTTCTTATCCTTATAAGAGAAGTGTGTTGGCATTTTGTTAGCTACTAGGTAATTAGCTATATCAACATACCATGGATTCTGGATAGCAATATGAAATAAATGTTCATCTGGAAATGCATCATCTATCAAAGTAATATCTTCTTCAGCATGATGAATTCTGGATAGATTATCAGCTACCACGTTTGCTTTCCCTAGCTTGTCAATGATTGTTATATCAAATTCCTGCAAAAGAAGAAGCCATCTTGCTAACCTACCTGTGATGGCAGGTTTGTTCATGAGATACTTAATTGTTGCATGGTCAGTATGAACAAATATAGGATAACCAATTACATAATGGTGGAATTTGTTCAGAGCATAAACTACTGCTAGCAATTCTTTCTCAGTCACTGTATAGTTTAACTCTGGTCCATGTAGACTTTTACTAATATAATAGATTGCATTTTCAAGGTTTTTAGACTTTTGTCGTAAGACAACACCTACGACATAGTCTAAAGCATCTATATGTATGTGAAATGGCAAAGTCCAATCAGGACCCCTAAGTACTGGTGCAGTTGTCAAAAGTGACTTGAGCTGCAAGAACGATTCATCACATTCTTTTGTCCAAGGAAATTCATCTTCTTTGTTAAGTAAGTTGTACAGAGGAATATCTATTTGACTAAAGTTCTAGATAAACCTCCTATAATAGCCAGCATGACCTAGGAAAGATCTGACATCTTTTTTTTTATTAGGAATAGGGAGTGTGAGAATTACCTTTATCTTTGTAGCGTCTACCTAGATTCCAAATTCGGAGATAAAATGTCCCAACACCACTCCTTCCTTCATCATCAGAAAGAAATTTTCACTATTGAGAGATAGGTTATGTTCCTCACATCTGATTAGTATTTTCTCCAAGTTCTTTAGAGCTTCCTCAAATGTGACACCGAATGTGGTGAAGTCCTCCATGTAGATTTCCATGCAATCATGTGATGTATCAGCAAAGATGCTGATCACAGCTCTCTGAAAGGTAGCAGGTGCATTGCATAATCCAAATGGTAATACTGAATAGGCATATGTGCCCCAAGGGCATGTGAATGTGGTCTTTTCCTACTCTTCAGGGGCAATGCTTATCTGATTGTAACCATTGTATCCATCCAGAAAGGAAAAGTATTTCTTTCCAGCCAAATTATCCAAGACTTCGTCAATAAAAGGTAAAGGAAAGTGGCCCTTCTTTGTGGCATTATTTAATTCCCTATAATCCACACATATCCACCACTTACCTCCTTTATTAGGTACAATGACCAATGGTGATACCCACTTGCTACTAGAGATTGGATATATGAATCTAGCATCCAACAACTTCTGCAACTCTGTTTTAACTATTTCTCACAGTGCAGGATTTATTCTCCTCTGTGGTTGACGAAGTGGCAAGATTCCATCACTGATGTAGATTCTATGGGTGCAGATTTTAGGGTTCAGTCCCTCCATATCCCCATAATCCCATGCAAAGGATTTTTCATGCTGACTGAGGAGCTTGGTTAACAATGCCAACTATGATTGGGACAACTTGTTGTTTACATGGAGGTTGCGACTAGGGGAAAGTTCCACTGTTGTTGTGAGCTCTACCATTGATACTTTAGGCACTAGACTTGTAGCTATTTCTTTTGGCAGTAATTGATCAATTATTTCAGGGGTTGCTGGAAACATACAGTCCTCATATGTACATAGCTGTAAAACAAAACTCTCTAAAACATCTTAGCTACAATACATTCATTAGTAAGAATGCTTTGTATCACATCATCTTCCTCTTGCATCTTTAGAAAAGATTGCCTATGCAACATCATGAGCTGGGCTACTGAATTTAGCTCTTCCTCCTCATCCCCTAAGTCTATCCAAATAGGTTCTCCCAAGTCTGGTTGGGGTTGGGCAGGAGGATATAGAGCTAGCTTCCTTATAGCTTGACCATTTGAAATTGTCATACTGCCTAATCTGTAATTAATTTTGGCATCAGTGGTGGCTAACCAGGGTCTTCCCAAGATTACAGGATAGCCAACAAAGTTTACTTTAGGTGATAGGATAAGAAAATCAGCAGGATACTCCCACGAATCTAAGGTAACTATCACATCTTCTATGAAACCCTCTAGAGTAACAGTTTAACTATCAGCAAGTTGTAACACTATGGTTGTTGTTGTTAAGCCTTCTATGCTTAGCCTATGCATTGTATCTTTAGTCATCACATTTATTGCTGCTCCCAAATCAATTAGAGCATTTTTCACAGTCTGTCCATTTATTATCAGGTTGACTACTAGACTGCCAGAATCTGAATACTTTGGTATTACCACCTTTCCTAACATGATATCTGCTAATTTCCCTACAACATGTACTATTTGAGGGTCTTTCTTCTTCCGTCCTGACTTCTTAAGGCATGCTTCCTTAATAGCCTTTCCATAAAGAGGTATATCTTTGATAGCTTGGAACAGAGGGATTTGAATGTTCATATTTTTCAGCTACTCAATAATATCAAATGTTTCTTCCTCTTGGGGTATAGGTTTTTCTTTGTTTAGCCTAAGTGGAAAGGGTGGATTTATTGAAGTGTGGATATTAGTTCCGCTAGGTATATCAGTCAGCTGGCTGGTATTTGGCATTGTGGCTTTTGGAAGTAGTGTTGCAGGAGTGTCTGCAACTTTCATGATAATAGGATATTTAGGTGTAGGTAGGGTGGTACCAGACCTCAAATGGATATCATCTATCTCTAATGAATAAGTAGGGCACTGCTAAGTGTCAGTAGTGTACGTTTGCTGCTGCTAATGTTTGTTGTTTGGATTTGGCTGTGGTTGAGCAGGAAATTAGGTTGGCATTGGATTAGCATTAGTTGTTGTAGGAGGTGGCATTATTACAGGTGGTTGCATTGGAGGTGGTAATTTTGGACAGCCAGAATTTTGGTTAGGCTACTATGGAGGGCCCCTCCATTGATTAGTTTGCTGCCAATTTCCTTGTGGTGGTTACCATTGATTCTGCTGATTAGGCCACTGGTTATTTTGTGGGTTTTTCCATTGGTTATTTTTCTGGTTAGGCCAATGATTATTCAACTATTTTGGCCGCTGGTTATTTTTCTGGTTAGGCCATTGGTTATTCTACTAGTTTGGCCACTGAGGTTGAGAGTACTGAGAAGTGTTCTAATAATTTTGGTTTTGCCACTGATTATTGTTAGAATTTGAAAATTATAGAGGGTCTTGTGGCATACCTTGTCATGAATCCCATGGTCAACATTGAGCAACAATGAACACTTGATCATTGTCTCCTTCTATTTTCATGTAGTCAGTTGGAAAATGTTGATTTTCCAGGTTTGCTACCAGCTTACATCTGCAGTCTTTCTTTTGTTTGCGGTAGTGTGGACAATACTCAGCCAATTGTGATTTAGCTTCTGCATGCTTCTTCTTGGTAGTCATTGTGCCAAGATGTGTAGCTACATCATTTATAATATCTTTCTTGAAATCTGTGAGTAAATTAGATATCTCCAGCTTTGAAACACCCAAACCAATCCCTTTTGTGACTGTGGGCCGGTATCCTCTGTCTTTCTTCACAGTTGACCTTGAGTAGTTGAGATAGATTTTCTTGAGGTCATCCCAAGAGGATTGGGATATGTCTCCACTAGCCATCAAGTCTAATTCTTCTAGATAGTTGTCATTTACCCCTCTCAAGAAGACTAGTTTCTGTGAATCCTCTGCCAGTGCATGCTGGGGATTCTTCTGCATTGTGTACAAAAAATGTGAAATATAGTCCTCCAATGTTTCATCTTCCTTTTGAGACATCCTAAAGATATCATATCCTTTTGGGTCACTACCTTTACAATAATCTTTATATTTCTGCAGAAACAATGTCTGCATCTCATCCTAGGTACCTGCTGCATTAGCTCCTAAGCCCATGAACCATCATAAGGTTGACTCTTTCAGTGTTGCAGGAAACAACTTGAGCTTATGGGCATCAGTATTATAGTTGAAGATTCAACAAAGTATGTCAAACTCAAACAAGAAAGTGTCAAGATCCTCTGTTATAAGACCATAAAACTTTTAAAGAGCAGTTGTGGGTATATTTTTGAGATTGACATTGTTTATAAGGCTTGGGAGAGGAAATAGGAAAGTAGGTTGTGCCATCACTAGAGTTATTTGACTATGGGGTTGCTATTGGAAAGGAGCATTAGCTATGGGATTATTAACAATAGGTGGATTTGGGCCGGAATTATCTAGAAAGCTGGCCAAGATTGCTACAAAAGGTCAGAAGCCGCTTATATCAAGTGATTCTACTATGAAGGAAGATATTGCAAGAAAGTCGGGACTTGCGTCTTCAAAGGGTAACTCAACTTCTTCAACTTTCTCATTCAAATTAGCAGACTCTGCTAGGAGAAATCTTCCATATTCATCTCATCACCTTTCTCTTCGATGCATGCAATTGAATTCTTCATGCTTGTGAAGCAATTTTTAGGGATACAAATCTAAAAACTAACTAGGAATAAAAAATGACTCAAAAATGTTCCTAGCTTGACACCATCCCCGGCAGCGGCGCCAAAAATGAACCACCTCACAATAGGTGTGGAATAATCCTGTTATGAGGTGCATTTAACTTGTCAACCTAGGGGCGTATACTTGAAATGGTTGGCATGATATGTGCACTAGGTTCCTTAAGGAGTTATTCTGCTTATGCTACAGGAAGGTAAAAATACATAAAAGAAACCTACACTAGTGCAGCAGGAAAAGAATACATTTATCTCCTTACTGAAATGAATGCTAGAAATTTTAAACTCTACTTAAACTTATACTTTCAACCTAGAACATCCATTATAACTATTCTTGCAGATGTTGCAGGAACATTCACAAGGTACAATGGTGCAGGAAGAAATTGTAACTTCTATCTGAAATACTGGAAATACTGGAAATGCTGGAAATGCTAGAAATGCTGGAAGGAAATATATTCTATTCTAACCTATTCCACCTCCCAAGTGGGCCCCCTTGGTTGGTTTCTGCTAATCTATTAACATAGAATGTAAACCAAGAATTACTTCAATGTATTTCAAAAAATCATTACATAAAAACAATACATGAAACTTAAAATAGCTTGTTGTAAGATATAACAGTTTCTTCCAAAACTTATTTCTCTAACTTTCCTCCCTCTAACTTGAAACTATCAGTCCAATCCCTATAAATAGAGGATCGAACACTTATTTTAAAATAGAAAAGAAACTATCTTGCTGAAAACATGCCGAAGAAGAAGATGGAAATGCAACAGCCCGCGGTGTGGGTAATAAAGCTTGGGCGACCAGTTCAACATAATAAAGTGTAGAGGGAATATAGAAACACTACATCCCCGCATACTAGAATAATGGCTCATCCATTGTAGCAGCTGTGTTTCCTGGTGCTGTGATGATCACTCTACCATAGCTGGTCTTCAATAGTCTTCCTTGAATGCTGTCGACCACTCTCAAGCCACTTTCTCTCCTGTCAAGTTAGTTGTGATGTGGAAATATTCATGCAACAAGCTTAATCAAATTAAATCTAGATATTAGAACATATATTAAGATGGTTATATGAAATACTGCACTATATGTATAATATTAGCAAAATATGTCACAAATATCTACCCATGGTTTATCAGTTCTATCTGGACTTTATCACAAGTTTTAACTGGCTAGGTTCACAAATGTTTTGTCAGAAACTAGAACAGAGTATTTAAAATTATACAAAATAAAGGCAATAATTTGGCCTTATCATTATTTGTGACTCTAACCCTCTCAGGATCTTCTATTTCCTCATACTCAAAGTACTCTTCCATATCATTGATCTAGTTGATCAACTCTTCCAGATTAAGATTTCCAGAAAAATGTAGAAACTTCAATCTTTTCTCTCTTTCCAATCTTGAAAATGGCCCTCAAAAACCTAGCTTCCTCAGGATCCCTAATTGTTTCTTTCTCTTCTTAAAAATATCCTTCTTGTTCAGATTCATCCTCAATTTCATCTCTTTCCCTAATATTAGATCCTCTACGAAGCTCCTCTTACAATTCTTGTACTTTCCTCTAGAGGGCTCTAAAACTCTCTTCTGTCACACCCACAACTCTCCCATTGTGGTTCCTTCATGGAGGCATTTTTAGTACCTATACCTTAGACCCACAACAACAATCCTGGTGAAAATTGCCTTACATTTGGTGATCTTTCTACACACTCAAGAACTTATACTCTAATACCACTTGATGAAGGGTACTCCCCTTATTCAATCAAATGCACACAACACAACAAGGAATTAAATAAATAATTGCAAGAATAGAACAATGGAAAGAATAGAACACTTGATTTTGATTTTTTTCAATGAAATGACATTACAATATTCATAAAAGTAACATGTTATAGCCACATGAACATTTTCATTACAATAATCTGCAAGCCAGAGCCACAATCTACACTATTGAAACTAAACCCTAAAATCCCCCTTCATCCCTATATATGTAGCACAATTAACCACCTTAGAATATTCTAGAAAGTGAAATTTTCCCATATTGGTGCCCAACAGTTCAATTCCCTACCTTAATTATTTTTTCATGTTAATCCTTTTGTATTGAAACTTGAGTCTTGAAGGACCAACTTACAAAAACCATAACTTATGAAGCATTCAGTCGATTGGCTATTATGACCCCATTTTGGAAATGCCAAGAAGCACTCCATGCCCTTCCATTTTGAACCAAAATTTGATTAAAGTATGATCCCTTTTTAGATCCTCTGAGACCTTCAAAACTAAACTCAAAGTTTTTGTACCACCCCGCCAAAACAAAAATGCAATATCTTCAAAACCAGACCTGATCTTGCCATCAAACTTTACCGATAGACTTACATATCTAAAATGAACCTCTAGGGAATAAATTAGAACAATCTCTACTCACATTAACCACTTAATAAAAATAGTAAACTTTCCAAAAATAGTAACCCTGTCAAAAGATAGCCCTTATTGAAAAACTAGAAAATATTTTTGGGTGATGCAAGATTGCTCTTACACCCTAGATGCTCCTACATTAGGCTCACTAGTTTGAACTTGGGATTTAATTAGGAATGGATTAATGAGTGGAGAGCTATGTCCTTTGACTGGGACTTGGATTCAATAGATAGTGATGAGCCATGCAAGGAGACCCTAGAAAATGATGATGAGGATATTGGAGATCATAAAATTGATCGCGATGACTCTTTCACAAATCATACGTACACTAGAAATACGTAAATCCTATGCAACTTTATGAAACAAAAAATTATAGTATCTCTTTTTTGTAATATTTTTATTTGATCGATAAGAAACATACATACATTCTTGTAAAAATTTACTCTAATGAATATATATTGATCTTTATATGTAAATGGTTCTTGTGGAAGAAAATATTCTTTTGTTTTTTTTTGTTTTTTTTGTTTTTTCTCTAAGTGTGTCTCTCTTGAATCATGATCATGAAAAGTGTATCTTAAAGTACAAAAAAATCTTGTTAAGAATTTTCATAGTTATGTTTCCTAAAATAAATAATTAAGTACAAGCTATACAATTTTATGGAAGTAACAGTAGAGAAAATTAACACTTCCTTCCGTATCTAGGGAAGGAAGTTTTATGTTGCATACAACAATTAGTAATTAATTTGAAGAAATACCTATGTCTAAGATATGTGAGGTGAGGAAAAAAAACCTTATTTCAGGCCTTAGAATATTTAATCTCAAAAAGGAGAAAACATGAGCTATGCATAAATGTGTTCCAAAACTTATTACCTTTTTAATTTCTTTTGTTTGGCTATATGATTATGTTGGCTAATAGAGGGATACTTGCATTTGTTAGCTCCTAGCAGAGCTAGAAAATATGTTTGGAATGCATTTAGGGAAAACATGACTATATGTGAGGCCCACTTATAAAATGGACGTGTGTGGCAGTTAATTTGGAAAGAATAAATGACCTACATACCTATCCTAACCAAACTATCTAAGAATTTAAAGTTATCCATTAACTGGATTTTGAAAGTATCTTCCCTTACAACCAAACTTTTTAAATTTTACACAATTTTTGACACTTGGTTGAGGAAGCCAAGGGATGAATGGGCCACACCATACAATTTTATACACATTGGAAAAAATAATGTAACTATGCATGTTGGGATCATTTTTCAATGACATAGGGTTAAGTTGATCTACTTTTATTGGATTATCCTCGTGTTTTAAGGTGAAGATGACAAAGACTAATTGGTGAGGTTAAAACTATGATAAATGTTGGTAAGAGATACTACATAGATTCTTTGGTGTTGTTATTGATGGAAACTTAACTCAATTTACACATCCATATTGTAGTAGGAAGGTCCATAGTAAGTCAAAATGAAGATTTATCTCGCAATGAAGAACATGGTGTTTTACCAGTATAATGTATTTGGTCTGGTAAAATATTCCATATTTACACCTTTATATATAGATGTAAGGGAAGTATTTTGGATGTCTAGAGATGCTTATTTCATATTTTGGAGGTCCAATATTACATGGTGTGAAAGTTACATGGATTTGTGTATTAGTATTATGTTTTCAAGTTAGAACAGTTGACCTAAATGGTAAATTCAGTTTGTAGACATGGTAAATAGTTTTTGGTAATAAATATCATATTCTAGTGATGGAGAAAACATGTATAGAGGCATGTGCATGATTATTTTGGTTTGAATTGATATTTGATTTTGAATTTGGCCAACTTGGTCAACATGGTACACATTTTCCTACAATGTTTTTGAGCTGACCTGGACGATCAATTTCTTTGGTTGTGGACCTATAAGATCATTTTTTAGGGTTTGAAATGGAAGTTGACACATGCAAGAAGTTCAAGAAGGTGTTGTGTGAAGGATATTCTATAGAAAATTAAGATCTAAATCTTTGATTAGCAAAGAACAATGATACAAGGTAGTCAGAGATAAAGTGTATCAGATCTATGTTATATTCTTATACAGATCTGTAACCAGACATTATTAGATGATATTAAAATAGTTAAATAATTCTTATGATTAATTTAGTGATATTATAAGATAGTGAGCCTTCCACAGGGTTGTAGTAATTATTTTATATGATCACTGAGCTCTAGGCAGTGAGCCTAGATGCATTTGCATTCCCAAACATTGTAAAACAATATTTCTATAGAGTATTATCTTGTGGGTTCCATCCACACCATGGTTTTTTTCCCTAAAAGGGTTTCCATGATAAAATCCTTATGTTATGGTGTTATGCTTCTTTTCTTTATGTTCATACTTATTACTTTTCATTCTATGTACTAAGTAGTTTGTGGATCGGTTTAATAAAGGTTAAAATTTGTAGAACATTGATTCACCCCCACCCTCCTCTTAATGTTCCCTCACTCCAACAATTTGTATAAGAGATTTGTCCCTTGGAGGAATCCTAATAGCTTAAGGGTGATCTAGGAAGGAAGAATGGATTCAAGTTTGCAAGAACAACTAATAGTTGCATTCGAGGGCCTTGATCAATCTAAAGATGAAATTAGGGTGTTGCACAGAAACCTAAGAGAACCTGAAAATTTCATCAAGTCATTGAAAGAACAGTTGAAGAAAGATAAGATGAAGAGAAGAAAACTTTATGGACAAATGATGCAAGAGCATCTTGGGTTCATGGAAATCCTGTTTCAAACAAAAAAATGTTTTCGTGTGATGTAATACCCACCTCTTAGGTTGCTTTTCAGTTTGTGGATGCCAAACTCTTTTAGGCATTTTGGATGTATGTGTTGATTCAATCAGATGGTTTAGATGATATTATGTGTTACATTGTAGTGTGTTATTGATCCATTTTTAGTATGTTATATCATTGGTGTGTATGTGATTTATGGTTATTCTATGATGCTTATGTATATGTTAGGATTTCATTTCAATTATGGTTTTTTGACAATACTGACCTTAGATTTATATGCACATGGATCACTGTATGTTTCATTACTGTTTGATGTGCTTGGTATGGTATGGGACAGAGTCGTAGATACTTGCTTCGGCGAGATCCACATGATAACCTAGTCTCGACCATTGGTTTCCATATGATATATGCATGTATGTTCATCTTTGTGATGATAGGTTTGCAGCTACCAGGCTACATCTTCCCTGAATTGGCAGGAGTGAGCGTGCTCTATCACTTTAATCTCAATGGTAAGAGAGGGGAGATAGTTTTCAGGTCCAAATCCTATCCTAAACCTACTTGTCCTAGTTAGTGGACAAGTATCTGTTTTGACTACCCTGACCAAATTCATATAGTTGATAGGAATTCGTGTATCCCTTTCCTTGATCATGTTTGATTTTGCATGTTTTTAGTTTCAAGTGCTTGATGTGATTATGTGGGTGTTATATCATGTTATTTATTTAATTAAATATTATTGCAATTAATTATTAAATATAGGGTATTTAATTAATTGAAAATTAAATTAAATACCTATGTTTAATTGAA
>MU228152.1:2262686-2278635 GCA_018584345.1 Thuja plicata | reverse complement strand
CACCATGTCCTTGCCCAAACCCTGATCAAACCTGGAAGAAAACAAGAGATTGGTTAGATTTGCATGCTTGAAACCAAAAGGAAACTACTCTTGAAAGATAAATAATTATATTTAAATTAGTCTTCTTGTTTTTATCACCATGCATGTTTTAGAGAAAATGAGAATCCCTTTCCTATTTTTATTTATTATTTTTATTGGAAATAAAAGCCTATATTATTGAAAATATAGCTTATTAAATTGCTATATATATATATATATAGTTCCTCTTTTAAAATTATTGTAAAATAATTAAAAAAGAACTTGCTGGTTTTCTAAAAAAAAAATACAGTGCTATTAATTAACACCAGTAAAAATAATAATAATAATAAATAAAAATTATTTATTATTAAATAACTTTAAATGTTTAAACGAAGGTTTAAATTATTAAATGTTGTTTAAAGAGAAAAATAAAAAAATAAAAAAAAATAAAATTAGTAGTGGGAGGCAGGGGCCACCACTTCCCCCTACCCCCCCGTGGGGCCGGTTGTCGCGCGGTACCCACAGTCACAGTGGGTCGCGAGGGCTGCGGTCCCCACTGCCACAGTGGGCCGCGGCAGACTGCGGTACCCACTGTTGTGGGGCCCGCATGGGTGGGGCTGAGGCCCCCCACTTAAAAAAAATGTTTTTTTTTTAATTATTGTTTTTTCTATGATTTAATTTATTTAATTTAAAATTAGATTTAGTTTGTTTAAATTAGTTTAAATTCATAATTAAATTAGTTTATTTTAATATTTAGATTAGTTATTATTATTAATTTTTAAATTCATTTATTATTAACTTAAATTAGTTTAAAAATTAATTATGGATTAGTTTATAATTAAATTTTGAATTAGTTGATAGTTAATTTTCAATTAGTTTTAAATTAATTCTAAATTAATTTTGTATTAATTGATGACAGGAGGAGTTGGATTAAGGCATATTATTTTATCATTACGATTAATTTATCATCATTAATCATCAAATTTTACTGATAAAATATTAGGGTTTTTGATTGGGTGACTTATGTTATTGATTATGTTGCACCTGGGAATTGTACAATCTTATAATTTATAATTATAACTGAAAATTGGTAATTAATCCCTTGATGTATTTATATGCTGATTTTATAAATTGATCTAGAGGTAATGTTAACATTTATTAATATGGAATATTTAATTATTTCTAGATAGTAATTTTAGTGAGTAAATGAATTTGCATGATTATGAATCATAAATTTGTTTATTTCTACGTTGACATTATACTTGTTTTTAATACAGTCTGAACATGAATTATTGTTCTATGATGTGTTTTGGGTGCGTGTTCTATAAATTGAATGATTTTTCTATGTTATCATGCTTTCGGGTATCTGTTGGGTTAGATGACCCTAGGACTTAAATCTAGAGGTTTTGGGATTGTACTTTCTGTATGATGTTACTATGATGTCAGTCATGATTATGTGAGTATGTCATGGACCCGATTTCCTAAACCCAACCTGATTCAGTTTTGATGTATTATTTTGCTTTATGAAGATATTATGGTTATTGTTTGGTTATTTAAGAACCTATGTGCTCCTGAATGGGCAGGATGCGATTTGTGGTTATGTATATCTTCACGTGTTGATCTTGAGCCTAGGTAGGATTACTAAGTGTATAGTGGGGAAGTGGCTTGCAATGGGGGTCCAGGACCCTAAGTGGTTACTAGGTAATCCCATTGGCAAGTTACTTAATAAGTGAAAATATGTTACATTAAAGGGTTTTAAAATTAATTAATAAGATGTCTGAGTCTCTACCCATGCCTTGAGTTTTGTCGCATGATAGGATGGGAGTTGGGATCCTTGTCTTAGCGAAAGGATCACTAAGCCACATAGTGTCACTTGGAGGCTAGGGTCAAGAGGTACTACTAGGGTTACCTTCAAGGTTGGACTTATGTGATGACACTTCCCTATATACAGCTTAGGTTATTCTACATGTGTCGGTTGTATTTGGTGTTGTTTGGTATTCTTTGTTATGGTTTAGATTGCTTCTAGGATCTTCCTTTGCATTGGATTTTGAGGTCACGTGTACCTTGTTTGCGTTCTTATTGTATACCCCGTGTGATGGGCCTGTTACTATCTCCTCAGCACGGTGGGAGTGGACCTTTGGTTCCACGTGGTTGGGTGGTAGTGATTCTTATTACCATTGAGATTTCGATGGATTCTTCTTCATGTTTGGATGTTCCTTGTTGCAGTTTCATCTTCATAGTCGTTTGAAGACTTGTTTAGTTACTTGAGATGTATATTTGTACCATATGTTTATATTGGTTATCATCCTTGGAGGATGCATTGTATTGTTTATTATATATTATTACATACCTTGCGATTTGTGCAGTGGATGTTGATTAAGTAGTATACCTTATGGTATCAGTTGTATATGTAATCTTTATTATGAGATGTATAATATTGATTTCAGATTATGTAACCTTTATGTCAGTTCTTTATTATTGTAATCGTAGATTAGTTTGTTTAAGTAATTCTACGTCAAGGAACCCTCGAGGAATGTTAATCATGTATGAGTTGTATTTCATGTATGTCATGTACTTCATTATGTTGCTTCCACATTGTTATTAATATTGTTTGTAAACATTTAAAAAAAAAATTATTCTATGAACTTAGTGTCGTGTTTAGGTTAAGTTCTCCTGGGTTCCCTAGCGGGGCATTACATGTGAGCTTGGTAGCTTGTTGGAGACTTTCAATAGACTACATGGTAAGTACTCTAGATTTCTTGGTTGAAGGTTCTATTTTGTTTCGCCAACCAAAATCGGTTACTATTCTTGGTGTGGTTTCACTGACTGGTCTTAGTGTCTCAGTGGTTTTCCTTTAACCTGTCTCACTAAGTGTGTTTTTCTATTGCTAGATCTTTGGGCCGACATCTGCATTTAATTTAGGTAGCAGTATTAATTTGGGATCTCTCATTGGGATGCATGTGGACCTAAATCTAGGTTGTTGTTGTTTTCTATGTTGGATATTTAGGATCTTTTTTTGATTAACTAATGAATATCTGATGGAGGTGATGAAGACGAAGTGATACCGAGCATCATGATTGTGGAAATGGTTAGATTAGTTATTGTTTTTTCATTGATGTCAAGCAATTGATTAATTGATTTTTATTATGTTACCATATCTTAAGAGGAGAATTTAAATGGGTGACAAATACAGATTAGATAATGATGAAGTAATGATGTTATAGTTGTTTTCTATTATATATTAATTTTATTAAATCGATACATTTGATTGATCAAGTTGAGAATTGCAATGAATTAAGTTATGGCTGAAAGAGATACTTTACTGAGCTAGACTGAGTTAGTCGGTAGAATGTTAGGTGAGTCAGTTATAGTTACCAAGCACCAAGAGCTAAAGATGAGTTAGACACTGAGAAGTGAATGAAGTCAGTTGCTAATTTGCAAAGAAATTTTTACCGAGTACAGTATACTGATATTAAATGATGATAAAATCAATTTTAATGCGAAGCGGTGATGAGTTGGATGAGGAAATGAATTAAATGAAGTTTGTTACAAGATCTACAAATGGGAAAATTCAATGAGGAGATCTAAGGTGAAGATCAAGAGGTTAGACAGAATTATGAAAGTTCCAAGAAAAGTTACAATTTCTGAGGTAAAAGTGAAATGGTTTACCAAGTTGGGAAATATAAAGAAGATGATGGAATAGTTGAGCACAAACAAAGGAAAATAAAATTAAGGAGATTAAGAGGAAAAAGTATGTCTATATAAAGGATGATAATTACACATTGTAAGGCTGCTAGCAAATTAAATAGAGGGAAAACAAGTTGAAGAACAACATTTACCAAGCAGAACAAAGAAAGATAGACTGAAGAATATACAGTTTGAGAAAGAGATAAATGGAGTATGAGATGCTAGTTTTCAATTGAGAATAAAGGATCTGATACAAGAAAAGATAGTTTCTATACTTATAGATCAAAGTTTACTATTTCTTATTAATATTTGTAATAGAGAAATCTCTTAACCGAGTGGATTTAACCATCCTATTTGTAAAACCTAGACTTAGGTGACATTCCAAAAGAGTGTTTAAAGAACTCTAACAAGACCACTCCTAATAGGGTGAAGATCTTAAGAGATCTGAGGTAAATCCCCTAATAGGGTCACATTTAGAAAATGTGTTTGTAATATTTAATAAGTTCTTAACCGAGCGTACTTCAGAAGGATACTTTTTTTTTATTGCGGGTTACGATTCCCACAAAGTTTCTTGCCAAATTGAGTTTCCTTATTAAATCATGTGTCAACCGAGTTATATCTGATGCTTACATGGTTAATCTGATGTTGCTAAGTTTGAATGATTGATTGATGCTTATGCTATTGAGTTATTTGGTGAATTGATTATTTACTGTATTTAGTATTTACCGAGTGAATCAATGAGTTTAGTTTTAAGTGTTTAAGTTTGATTTGTCTGATTCCNTCCCCCCCCCCCCCCCACTAAGACCAAAAATTGGTATCAGAGATAAGTTACTTTGAAGTGATAAATTTAAATTAATTGAGTTAAGATCTAAAGATGTATAAGAGGGAAGGACCAAAGATGAATAGGGATAATTTATCTACATGAAAAAGTAGAATAAGGTTATGTGTGTCTAGAGTAGGAGAGTTTGCACTTTACTATACTGAGAATGAATATGTAGCACTGAATATTGCACCTTTGACAATCAGTGAGCAAAGATAGAAATATGAACACACACAAGTTATGATTAAGATTGCTTCTACACTCACCGACCAAGAATATGATGACCTTGATGGGTGTACTACTATGAAACATATGTGGGATAAGATTATTTCTACCTATGGTGGAGATCATCATGTTTAGAAGGATAAAGCAGAAAGTTTGAGAGGAAAATTTGACTCTATGAGGATGAAGGAAGGAGAGAACATGATTCAATACAATACAATACTTAGGGAGACTGTTAATTCTATTAGAGGAACTGGTGGTATCATAACAGAGGAAGATGTTACAAGAAAAAAGTTGAGAACCCTACTACCAATTTATGTTATTCGTGTATATCTTATACAAGAGCTAAGATCTATACCCCAGATGAATGTTTCACTGGATGCTACTATTGGTAAGTTAACTGCATTTGAGCTAAATGACTTTGAAAATAGTATGCCTACTACTTCTAAGATTGAATCTGCATTTAAGTCTTCTTTTAAAGATTGGAAACAAGGAAGCTAGTGTGATGACCAGAAGCAAGGCCAGAGACAACACATGTTTGATATCTTCATTTGAGTTGAAGAAAGTTAAGGAAGCACTAGATAATAAAGATTGGATGAAAGTAATGAAAGAAGAGTATGATCAATTTGAGAAGAACAAAACATGGACTTTAAAACCCAGGCCTAAAGACAAAAATTTTATTGGTACTAAGTGGATTTTTAGAAACAAACTAAATGAACATGGATAAGTTATCAAAAATAAAGCTAGATTGGTTTGCAAAGGTTATGCATAAGAAGAAGGAATTGACTATGTAGATAATTTTGCACCTGTTTCTATACTAGAAGGAGTTAGAATACTTCTATCATATGCTTCTTACAAAGGATTCAAAGTATATTAGATGGATGTTAAGTCGGCATTTCTAAATGAGATACTTGAAGAAGTATACATTGAGAAATTTGAAGGGTTCATTGAGAACACAAATAAGAATAAGGTATGTAAGTTACATAAAGCTTTATATGGATTGAAACAAGCACCCCGAGCATTGCATGAGAGATTGCACTCTTATCTAATCAAAATAGGATTTCAAAGAACAAGAGATAACAGTAATGTTTACTTGAAATGTGATAGTGATAATAAAGTTTTGATTGCCGAAACTTTTGTTGATCATAATATGTTTGGAGGAAATGACACTTTATGTAAAGGATTTGCTTATGAAATGAGAAAAGAGTTTGAGATGTTAATGATTGGAGAGATTATGTTATTTCTAGGTCTATAGATATAGAAATTTATTGGAGGAATCTATATGACACAAGTCTAGTATGTCAAAGAGATTCTTTAAACTTTTGGTATGGAAGATTCTAAACCTGTTGGAACACTGATGGCCACTGGATGTAAATTATCTAAAGAGGATGAAACACAAGAGGTCGAAAATACTCGTTATCGATCCATGATTGGTAAATTGCAGTATGTTGTTCACAACAAACCTGATATAGCACACACTATTGGAATAGTTGCAAGATTTTCTTCTAATCTGAAGGAAATAGATATGTCTGTAGCAAAAAGAATTTTGAGATACCTGAAAAGCACAAAAGCATTTGGTTTACTATACAAAAAGGAGGTAATTCTGATCTATAAGTATACCCTAATGTAGATTGGGCTAGAAATGTTGATGACAAAAAAATTACTAGTGGAGGTGCATTATTTCTAGGTGAAAGATTGGTTACATGGCTGAGAAAGAAACAAAGGTGTATTTCATAGTCTACTATCGAGGTTGAATATGTTACTGCTGCTATGAATTGTACAAACATAGTATGGATTAAGAAATTACTTGGAGGTATGCAAGAAGAGGTCACATATCCGATTACTATTTTTTGTGATAGGAAGAGTGCTATTAATATATCAAAGAACCCAGTTATGCATTCAAAGACCAAGCACATTTCTATCAAGTATCACTACTTGAGAGAACAAGTTCAAGAGAAGAATGTGAAATTGGAGTATGTGAATTAAAAGGAACAATTGGCTGATATCTTTACAAAACTATTACCTAAAGATGATTTTGAGTATTTAAGAGGTAAATTAGGGGTTCTTCCCCTATCCAATGTTCACTAAAGAGCATGAGGCATGCTAGATCAATTCTATATTTCATTCAAATATTTATTTCTAAATTGATGTTAGTATGACACACTTTAGGTGATTCTTGAAGTTGTGAAAAGATTTTTGGTATGTAATGTTTTATGAGTACATGTTAGGTATAATCCACTACTACAACAAGTATTCAGGAGTATGACTTTTCGGCATTGTTGTCAAAGAGGGAGAATAATACATTGATGATATTGATAAAGAGGGAGAGTTATGAATTGATGTCATTTATCTAAATAGAGATATTTAGGGAGAAGAATGAATTGCTAATATTTACTCATGAAGGAGATTTAGAATGTATGTTATAGAAATATAGGATTTATCCAAGGGGGAGATTTAGATCAAAAATATCAAAGTGGAAACAAATATATCAACTTATAGGGACTACAGTTATGTATTTGAGAGATGCTATCATCAATTTCTATAAAAAAAATTTATAGTGGTTGCCATAATGCCAAAGAGGGAGATTTTTGATTAATTGATGAATATCTGATGGAGATGATGAAGACCGAGTGATACCGAGTATCATGATTGTGGAAATGGTTAGATCAGTTATTGTTTTGTCATTGATGTCAATCAGTTGATTAATTGATTTTTATTATATTGCCATATCTTAAGAGGAGAAGTTAAATGGGTGACAAATAAAGATCAGATAATTATGAAGTAATGATGTTATAGTTGTTTTCTACTATATATTTAATGTTATCAAATCAATACATTTGATTGATCAAGTCAGGAACTGCAATGAATTAAGTTATGACTAAAAGAGATACTTTACCAAGCTAGACTAAGTCAGTTGGTAGAATGTTATGTGAGTCACTTATAGTTACAGAGCACTGATCAGCCAAGATGAGTTAGATACCAAGTAGTGAATGAAGTCATTTATCGAGTTGCAAAGCAAGTTTTACCGAGTATAGTATACTGATATTAAATGATGATGAAATTGAATTTAATGCGAAGCGGTGATGAGATGGATGAGGAAATGAATTAAATAAATTTTGTTACAAGACCTACAATGGGGAAATTAAATGAGGAGATATAAGGCTAAGATCAAGTGGTTAAAAAAAATTATGAAAGTTCCAAGAAAAGTTACAAGTTCCAAGGTAAAATTGAAATGATTTACCGAGTTGGAAATATGAAGAAGATGATCGAACGGTTGAGTGTGAAGGAAAATAAAATTAAGGAGATCAAGAGGAAAAAGTATGTCTATATAAAGGATGGGAATTACATACAGTATAAGGTTACTGGCGAATTAAATAGAGAAATAAAAGAAGCTGAAGAACAACATTTATCAAGTAGAACAGAGAAAGATAGATTGAAGAATCTACAGTTTGAGAAAAAGATGAATGGAGTATGAGATGCCAGTATTCAATTGATCATAAAGGATTTGATACAAGAAAAGGTAGTTTATATATTTACATATCAAATTTTATTGTTGCTTATTAATATTTGTAACAAATAAATATCTTAACTGATTATATTTAACCATCCTATTTGTAAAACCCAGACTTAGGTGACATTCCAAAAGAGTTTTTAAAGACCTCTAACAAGGCCACTCCTAGTAGGGTGAAGATCTTAACAGATCTAAGGTAAATCCCCTAATAGGGTCACATTTAGCAAAAGTGTTTGTAATCTTTAACAGGATAAGTTCTTAACTGAATGTACTTTAGAAGGTTACATTTTTATTACGGGTTACAATTCCCACAGAGGTTTTTCCCAAATAGGGTCTCATTAAATCATGTGTCAACTGAGTTATATCTGATTTTTACATGGTTAATTTGACGTTGCTAAGTTTAAATGATTGATTTTTGCTTATGTTATTGAGTTATTTGGTGAATTGGTTATTTGCCATATTCAGTATTTACTGAGTGAATCAGTGAGTTCAGTTTTAAGTATTTAAGTTTGATTTGTTTGATTCACCCCCTCCTCTCAGTGGGACCAATATATTTTGGTAGCCTCTTGTATAAATACAGTGTTTTGTTCTTAATTAGAGGAGGTAGTTGGATGGTATTTTTGGGGATCTTGGGTTTATTTATCTCACATGTATGATGATTGTTCTATAATATTTTCATATTATATTGGCCATAACTGGGAAGGCCTTACAACCTGACATGTATGAATTTTGATGAAGTAATAAGAGCATTTGTATCCTTTCTCTCTTTTTATGTGTTTTAAGCTTTTAAGTTGTGTATCTGCAAGATGGTTTGGTGCTTGGGAGTTCCTTTGGCCCTAAGTACTATCCCTCCTTGCATAAAAAAATACTTGAAAAGGATAGTGAGATCTTAGATGATGAATATTTGAGTCAGGACATGAAGGAGAAGATTGAAGAATGTGAGAAACTCAAGCAAGAGAATGCATCAATAAAGCATGAGATGGAATCTATAATGATGAGGATGACCAAGAAGATTGAGTACAAAAAGAAGAATGAATATAACCTAAGTTAGTCATCAAAGGAAAGATCTAATGAATGCAATAGACTTGTTGCTAATCTATAGGATTCCAAGGATATCGGGGAAGAACTAAGAGAAGAACTTGTGATTACTAATGACTATAAGGAGAAGTTCATGATCAACACAACAAAACTTGAATCATTAATTGAAAGCTAGATGAGCACAAATGAAAAGCATGGTCTTGGATTTGGGAAAGGATAAATCTCCAAATCTGGTCATGAAAAACCTAGATCTAAAAATAAAAATACAAAGAGGACTTCCATAAGACAACCTAATGCTCAAAGGACTAGTAGTAACTGTTATACTTGCAAAAAATATGGTCACAAACCCATGCATTGTAGAGGATGAATAAGAATGGTGCATCTTTTTTTGGTCAATGTTTAAATGAAATAAATATGGTTATAATTCAAGTGAGTGCAGAAGTGTTGTGAACAACTCTTTCAACAATGAAAACAAGATTAAGTGTTATGCATGCAATGGGTTTGGTCACATTTCAAAGTAGTGTGGAACAAGAAGAAATTAGTTGAGAAACAACAATGGGAAAAGGAATATTGTATGCTTCAAATGTAATATATCTATACATATTGCAAGGCACTGCAAGTCTAATAATATTAATAAGAGATGTCTACTAGATAGGATCATAAATAAGAAAGGAAATGATAAAGGCAAAGAAAAATTGAATGTTGAATAAGTGTGGAAGTAGATGAAGAAAATGTGGGTAAAAAAGAGTAAGGAGGACACAAAAGAAGGATCCACACCTAAATCTGGCATTGAAAATTCCTCTGGGAATTGAGTTTAGGCCTTTGACCTAGGGGAGCTTGCATGAAAATATTATGAAACTCCCTGAAAATGTTGATGCCTAGATCTGACAGGCATGGGAATGTTGTAGTAAGTTGGCATAGAATTTTTGAAGCTAATATTGAAAGGAATTATTAATACAAGTCTGATTATTCAAAGGGGAGGGGTGAATCAGTAATCCACACACATTCACCAATTCAACTTCTTTAAACTTTATGAACCAAAACATATAACAACAACTAACATAAGTAAACTTCAATGCATAAATCCACAAGTAATCAACCACACAATGTAAACACCATATTATCACATGGAAACCCAAATAGGAAAAAACCATGGTGTGAGATGATACCCACAAAATCTATACTATTCTAGAATACGCCCTGTTAGGAACTTACCCTGTTAAAGGTTTACAAAACACTATTAGATGTTACCCGGTTAAGGTATTTTCCTAAGACCTGTTAGGATCTTTTCCCTATTAGAATAATCCTTGTTAGAGGAATTCAAACACAAGATAATGTGTCACCTTGTTATAGGATTTACAATAAATTTTTGTTAGGATCTACCTTGTTAGGGGATTTCATTGTTACAATGATTAGAAAGCAACAGATAAAATGATCTGTGAAAACTGCACTACCTCTGCATGATCAGATCCTTTTAAGCTCTGAAATACATCACCATATTATATATTCTTCCTTAGCTTGATCATACTTGAATTCTTTTCTTTTTTTGTCTCCAAATCTTTCTACAATTGACAACCACCTATCTTTTTGTATTTGTCCTTCTTCAATTGTTCTACAATATAGAATTACTTCCACCGACTTACAAAAAAACCTAGATCTGATATATGAATGATCTAGATCATCGTAGGTAAGATAAAATGTATCTAGACACTCTAAAAAAATTTCCTTTGACCACGTCGACTTGCTCATCGATTTTACCTTGGTAGTTGAGCCATTTTAAAACTTGCTTTGACCAAAAAGAAACTTCCTAAAGAAGCCTCCTCAAACATATACCTCAATCAAAGTGATTTCAAGTGAGTCCCACAAATCATGTAACTAACTCTCTACTTTATGAAAATAATCACCAATCCTATTTCCATATCGAATTCCATCACCGATCTACAAATTTGCATAGCCTGTTCAAGAATTTTGTCTTGTTAACCTGTTCATTCTTTTAACATCGCTTCCAATCAACTAAACTAGTAGCACTAATTAACATTATGATTCAAGCTCATACATATAGTATCTTTGCATTAATTAAAATGATATCCTATGAAATCTCCATCAAATAATTTACCGATATGAAATAACAATTAAATCACTTACTGTCTATCACTGACTATTTTAGCAATTATCTGGTTTGAGTCCATTCAAACATAGCCAACTTAATTCTTCATATCAAAAATCATGATGGAAAATTTAAAATCAATACACATGATATAACCTTCCATAAAAATGTTAGAAACATACTACAACTCATAATTCACTTACACAATATCATGTAACCTACTGAAAACACTAAGTCAAGTAGTTAACATCAATTTCAACAAAATAATTGATTCACCTATCATCAAATCTATACCAATCTTCATCAATGCATCACTTAGCATCACTGATTAGTTATGCTTATAGGCATTTGATAAGTTTTGGAGAGTCATAGTATGTTTCTATGAATCATCTAGTGAACTGGGTACTTGCAGCTTGTTAGGTTTTGAAGCATTTATGTCACCTAAAATTTAGGCGTGCAGAGTACAAAAGGTAATTTGTGGAACTCATTTGTCACTTTGCATTCGAGAAAAAAAAGAGAAGAATATATCTACAACCTATTTCCAGTGAGATCAAAGTGACTAAGCAATTATTCAATAGAATTCACATGCAAACCATAGTTGGGTGAAAGGTATTTATTTGTGCATATATTACAAATTCAAATCTTTCAAGATTAATACTCCTATGATTATGGATATTACTGAGAGTCCTCGACCTAAATTTAATAAATTCCCCTTTGAGTCGATTGAGGTAGATCCTATGGGTGCATTTTTTAATATGTCATATGGAGTGTTTCATGTAGAACATGTTAGGACATACATTCATGCCAATATGGAGGACCTTGTTACTGACAAAATGAAGGAATTTTACAATGAGAAGCTTAAAGGAAAGGATGAGAAGTTGAGACCAGAATTCAAAGACCTTGAAGATAAGAACTTTGAATAATTTTATAGGTTTTTATTGATAGAATAGGCTGAATGGATATGATACATACAAAGAAGGGTACATGATGAATTTATGTGGTTCATAAAAAAATCAAGATCACAAAGGAAGTTATACAAGTGGTAACAAGATTATGTGCATCTAGTGGGATTCATGTACTAAAATCAATTAAGAACCAAACAATTATAGATGAAATCAGTTCTAAGTCTGATAAAGGAGCGATTAAAATCAATGATATACTTGAATATGATGTAAAATTTTCATCAATGGTAATAGGTTACAAGGTATATCACTCTAGTTGGGAGAATTCAATGTTTGATACTGCAATTCACATTGCTTACCAAATGTTGAAGGAAGATAAAGAATATGACCTATGTGAAGTATGGAGGGGAAATTTGATACAGAACTTGGAGAATATAAAGAGGGACAAGAATAAATCATTCAATTATGGTATTTTTATCTTCTGCATATTCTTTTAATTTATGAATGAATTTATTGTTGTCAATCCTATTGATTGGTTCGATTATAGAGACTAGTGGTAGTTTAAATCAGAGAATTGATGTATGGAATGGATAGTAAGATGAGGAAAAGTGCTTTATGGGGATATTGCAAGAAATTTCAAAGCATGATGAAGTCTAGGGACAAAATTCCTTAGTCTATAGTTGAAAAGTATCAAGATACAATCATTTTTGGGATTGATATAGACCAATGCTTAATGGAAGTGATTGAACAAAGAACATCTTGCTTAATACCAATGGGATATGAAGTAGAGGATAAAATAATAGATGTATATGCTAAAAATTTGTTAACAAAACCTCTTGATCCCATTGAGGAGAGATTTGGGACATGTAGAAAAGGATCTCAAGTTGCATGTGGAGTTGAAGAAGCCATAGATAGAGAGGAGAGTGAGGAGGAAAGTAGAAGGCCTTGCGGAATACATGGGAATTATTATTGAGAAGGTAAGAGAAGATACAAGGAAGACTCAAAAATTTGTTGTTGAGAATTCTGTAGAGATTGTTGCAGCTACAACAAAACCCTCTCCTACTAAGTCTAAGTAGACTATAATTTTTTCAGCAAAGAAACCACAAGTGCAATCATTAGTGAAAGTGATGTAGGAGAATCCTTGGGTAATTTGGAATCTTTCATCACCCAAAAATATTTCCTTTTTTGTTTTTTATTGTTAGTTGTTTCATTGTTTTGATCGACAATCCTTCTAGTTGGTTCCTTATCTCTTGTGATCCAAATGACATGTTTTGGATGTCATGATGAATCTATGTTTGGCTTCGCATCTCGATATGTTCTTTCCTAATGAATATTTCTTAAGTTTGGGTCTAGTATTATTTTTTATTCATGTTCTAACAGTCAGATTGGGTTTTCTGATGTTCAAAGCTATTTCACAATTGGAAAATCTTAGTGGATATTCCTACATTCATGTCTGACCTTTGTGTATGATCACATGGCATTTAATACATATCTGGAGGAGGTCTTAAGGATTTTGGTCCTAATCTATATGTTGTAACATGTTTTAATCATTCTTGGAGAATGTGATCTTTTTTGGTTGACTTGTGGCTTGCAATCTTGTATACATTTGTAGTCTTGGTGCCTTGGTGGTTTTTAGAGGATTATTTTAGTAGTCATCCTTTGAGAGGTTATCATCTAGTATGGATATGGATTTATGAATGTAAGAAGGAATGTATGCCTTAGAATGTAATCTGGCATGTTGTTGGGCATGCATGATTTAAAGCTTGGTTTTCTGATAATATGAAGGCCTACAAGGCATATTGATTGTTCATTATTGAGTTCTTAATGATCTAAAACTAGTTGATTCCAATTGTTTACTCTTGTTGCATGGTTGGAAAATATCCATTGGGGACACTCCAACTACGACTGCATCAGATGACATCCGAGTGAGATTTGTTCCTACAGATCTGAGTTCTTGGACTTGTGAAACCCTAGACCTATTGATTGTGAGGTGGCAGAGTGAAGATCTGAATCATCATTATAGAGGACTTGCACAAGGTGGATAGGAAATGATTTTCTGTTTATTTTTTAGTGCTGAAGCATCCCACTAGTGGACAAGTTTTTGAAGCTAAGGTAGTTGCACCTAAAAATTTGGAGAGATTCTACCTAGAAGGATGAACCCTAGGAGGTTAGAACAAATGATGGAATAATTATGAAATTAGATGAGGAATGAGATCAAGAATCTATTGACTAGGTTGTGAAGTAATCCTGAGACTAAAGAAGAATATGAGGAAGATGCTAAAAATATTGAGCCTATAGATGCTGAGATCCTTGCAAATTGACGCAGGAGCATCTTGGGTGTAAGGGCAATCTTGCATCACCCAAAAATATGTGTTTTTTTATTCAATAAGGGCTATTTCGTACAAAGCTGCTATTTTTGGAAACATACTATTTTTAGTAAGTTGGTCGTTTGAACTCAGAATGTTCTAATTTTCCTAGTGAAGGTTCATCTTAGTCATATAAGAATGCCAGTTGAATTTCATTGCCAGATCTTCTGTATTGGTGAAGTTATTAAGGATTTACTGTTGAGATTTTAGGGTGCAAAACCTTTGAGCTCAATTTTCAGGACCTTAGAGGCTCCAGATCGAGGTCGAACGCCTGGCTGACTAGCGCTTTGCAAGTCAAGCACTATAGATCACGATCTCCCCTTTCCGAAAAGTGGTTATAATAGCCAATCAGAGCTACAATTCAAAAGTTGTGGCTTCCAGAAGTTGGGCTACCTAATCTCATGTTTTGTAAATATTTAAAGTCGACCCTTTTGTAATAAAAGTGAAAAATAATTAAATGCTAAGGGTAATCAGCCTTAATGGCTAGATTTCTAGAACCTTCTCGGGCGGTGGAAAATTGCCTATTTAAGGAAGGCCCGTGGTGTTTTCTAGGGCAGTTCTGGGTGGTTATTTTGAGGCTTTGTCCTATAGATTATTGTAAGGGATGCCCATGTGGCTTTTGATATTGTAATTCTGAAGTTTGTAATTCCACATTTGTGGAGCCAATAAGAAGCCAATTTTCTATTCTTGCAAATTTCTGTTGTTTCTCTTTGTTTCTATTGTGTACTTGTGGTTTTAAGGGGAGTCCCCTTCATCAAGTGGTATCAGAGCGAGAAGTTCCTGAGTGTGTAGATAGATCACCGACTGTGAGGCAGTTTGCACCAGGACTGTGGTTAGGGTTTCAGTGATAAGCGTGAAAATGCCTCCACGAAGGGAGCATGGTAGAAGAGCCAGAGGTGTACCGCCCGAGGTTAGAGCCCTCCAGAGACAAGTGCAAGAATTGCAAGAAGAGATTTGCAGAGGCATGAATCTTGTCATAAGAGAGGAAAGTGAGGATGAAGCTAACATAGAAGGAGATTTTGATTAGGAAGGTGAAACTTTGAACCAAGAGGAGGAAAGGCTTTTCTGGGCCATTTCCAAGATTAGGAAAAGACCTAAGCTTGAGGTTCTCACATTTTTGGGAAATCTTAACCCAGAAGAGTTGATCGACTGGATCAATGAAATAGAAGAATATTTTGAGTATGAAGATATTGAGGATCCTGATATAGTCAAATTTGTGAAGGCTCGACTGAAGGGTCATGCGAAGATCTGGTGGCAGGAGATTCAGTTGGAGAAAAA
>MU228152.1:2241974-2258323 GCA_018584345.1 Thuja plicata | reverse complement strand
AAAGTTATGGCTTCCGGAAGTTGGGCTACCTAATCTCATGTTTTGTAAATATTTAAAGCCGACCCTTTTGTAATAAAACTGAAAAATAATTAAATGCTAAGGGTAGTCGGCCTTAATGGCTAGATTTATGGAACCTTCTCGGGCAGTGGAAAATTGCCTATTTAAGGAAGGCCCATGGCGTTTTCTAGGGTAGTTCTGGGTGGTTATTTTGAGGCTTTGTCCTACATATTATTGTAAGGGATGCCCATGTGGCTTTTGATATTGTAATTCTAAAGTTTGTAATTCCACATTTGTGGAGCCATTAAGAAGCCAATTTTTTGTTCTTCCAAATTTTTGTTGTTTCTCTTTGTTTCTGTCGTGTACATGTGGTTTTAAGGGGAGTCCCATTCATCACAAATGAAGAAAGATTGTTGAGGGCTATGGCACAAGTAAGTAAAAGTCATAGGATAGATGTATGTACTTTCACTAGTTCATTGCATCTTGAGTATTTGATAGATTGAATTGGAGAATTAGAAGATTACTTTGAACATAAAGACATCATAGATCCACAGAGGGCTAGGTTAGCACAGACTAAGTTGAAGGATCATGTTGCCTTATGGTGGAAAAAAGTATAGAAAGATAGAGAGGAACATGGTGAAATGAAAATCACTAGATGGAGGGTGATGGTCGTTAGGTTAAAGGCTAAATTCATTCCCAAGGATTATAAATTGGAATTGTTCAATAAATTGAAGAAGTTAAAGGAGAAACACATGAGTGTGAAATAATACACCGAAGAGTTCTATAAGATGACTATCAAATATGAACATTGAGAGGTATCTAAGGAGAATGTGGCTAGGTATATTAATTGTATGAGATTTAACATTCTGGATGAGTTGAGTATGTTGATAATTTCTACAGTTGAGGATGCTTATAAGTATATATTGAGGGAATAATATAAGTTGAAGATGAGATCAAGTAACTCTCAAGGAAAGGAGAATAAAGTAAGTAGCAATTGAAAAGAGAAGCAAACCCTTGAAGTAGAACCTAATCAAAATACACTTAGAAGAGGTAATGCTATAAAAGAGTTCAAAGGTACTTGTTTCAAATGTGGTGGAATAAGACATAGATCTTTTCAATGTTCTAAAGGATCTAGAAAGAACATAGGAAAATAGAATTTTAAAGCACATGAGGAATTAGATACTGATGAACTTGAGGAAGGTATGGAAGCACCTGAGATAGGAGATTCTCTTATGCTTAAGAGAGTTATGTTGAGTGAGAAGGAAACTAAACCTATACAAAGGAGGAATTTATTTAGGATTTTCTACAAATTAGGAGGTAAATATTGTAAGGTTTTTTATGGACTATGGTAGTACTAATAATTTGTTATCAAAATAAATGGTGCAGAAGCTTGGATTGAAGAGGCTTAAACATCCTTGTCCTTATGGGATAAGTTGGTTTTCAAATGAACACATGGTGGAGGTGAAGGAACAATATTTGGTAAGATTTAACATTGGAGCTTACAAAGATGAGGTATTGTGTGATGTGGTATCTATGAGTGCTTGTCATGTTCTATTGGGAAGACCTTGGGAATTTGATGGAGGATCTTTTCATGATTGCAGAAGAAACATGGTCACAAAAGAGAAGGATGGACAAAATTTTACTCTATTTCCTTTGAAGGTATCATAAGGGAGAAGTGGAAGAAATCAAAGCATGGTGAGGAGTTACAATTCATAGAAGCTAAATACAAAGGTATGTATGGATCAGAAGAAGGAACTTGAAGACAAATCAGATGAGGGAAAGTTGGTATGAGACTGTAAGAAGGGTAAGGTGAAGAAAAAGAAAACCTTGGTTGCTGTTCAGATGAAGAATTTTAGTAGAGGTAGATAATTCATGAAAATGAAATGAGGTAGTGGTAAGAGTTATGATGTTGATGTGAGATATGATAGAGTAAGTGGATGGATTTGATAGAGGATAGGGTAGAGGTACATAGACAAAGAGTTTTAGATAAAGATGATGTTTGGATTAAAAATGAGTATGGGATTTATGTCCCACATCTTTTCAAATGTTTATAATTTTCTCTCATGGAAAATTTTATTCTCACCTAGGGTGTCTGATCTAGGAGCATCCTTGAGTCATTGGTAATCTTGCATCACCCAAAAATATCTCTTTTTCACTTTGTTCATGTTATCTATTTTAGTGTTTTGATCATAAATCCTTCCAATTGGTTCCTTATCTCTTGTGATCCAAATGACATGTTCTGGACATCATCACAAATCTATGTTTGGCTTCACATCCCGATATGTTATTTCCTGATGAATATTTCTTAAGTCTGGGTCTATTCCTATTTGTTATTCCTGTTCAAATGATCATATTGGGTTTTTCAAATCTGAAGCTATTTCATGATTGATGAAGCTTAGTGGATATTCCTACATTCATAGTTGACCTTTGTGTGTGATCACATGGATTTTAATTCAAATCTGGAGGATTTCTTATGGATTTTGTTCCTGACCTATAAGTTGTAACACATTTTATTTATTCTTGGAGAATGTGATTTTTTCTGGCTAACTTGTGGCTTGTGATCTTGTATATATTTATAGTCTGGTCTCTTTAGTAGTTTTTAGAGGATCAGTTAAGTAGTTAGCCTTTGAGAGGTTACAATCTAGTATGGATATAGATTTATGATTGCAAGCATGAATGTATGCCTTAGAATGTAAGGTAACATGTTGTTGGGCATGTATGATGTAAATATTGATTATCTAATAATATGAAGGCCTATGAGGGATATAGATTGTTCATTATTGAGTTCTTAATGGTCTAGAATCATTGATTTTGTTGTTTTGAATCTTGTTGCATGGTTGGAAAATCTCCATTGGGGACACTATGAATGTGACTACATCAGAAAGATGGAAAAAGGAAGAAGTTAGAGGAAAGGAAGAAATAGTAAGTCATCATTGAATATGATGAGGCTACTAAATCAGATGATTTTGTGAAGCAATTAAAGAAAAAAATTCTTAATCTTCACATATGCCTAAGTCTAAACCATCTAGTGAGGATGAAAAATTAAGTAAAAAGATAATACTTGAATCTGATAAACTTGGGTTGTCGGTAAATAATGTAGTAATTAGAATTACATATCATGGAAACTTGAATCCATTGTCAAATTTCCTTAAAAAATTTGATGAAGATGGAAAGAATGTCCTTGAAGAGGCCATGGTAATATATTTGTACAAATATAAGAAGGAACTAATTGAAATGCATCAGAATTACCTAAGATCCTATATAACAATCTTGATGTAATAAAATCTTAATATCTAGTTGAGGACAAGAGGTTGAGACTAAAAGTGCTAGTTGATATATGTTTGGTGATAGCAGTGGAAGAAGTGAAAGAGATTCTTAAGGAGTAATGAAAGGAGTTCAAGAGACAAATCAGAATGAATAAGCTCATGATGGGTAAAAAAAAGGATGTAATTAAGGAGACAAAATATATTATGATAATATTCCTTGAGAGGAATTGATATTAAGTCATACCTAAGACTCAAGGTGAAAGGTTTGTATCTCTAGAACTTGGTCTTCCCCCAACCAATGTCTCTAGTGTTCCGAAAGTAGACCAAGTAGAATTTGATGTCATGTATGTTCATGAGATTAGGATAGAGAATGAGAAGGTAGTGGAGAAGGAAGCTGAGACAAAGAAACTAGAACAAGTGGATGATATTCAATCTCTAGACTAGATTTCATTGACAAGTGAAGTCCCTAAAGGAGAAGATGAAAGTAAGATAAACATGGTGAAGGACATGAGAGGAAAATTGAAGGAAAGAGACACTACTAAGGAAGAAAAGTAATTTATGGAGCAGGTAAGTATGGAAATTTATTTGGCACTATCACAAGGGCCAAAAGACTTGTCTATTCTCTCACCTCTTCAGAAACTCAAGTTTGCATAATTTTTGGAAGCACAAGCAAGGGAAGAAATTTTGTGAAATCACTTGGAAGACAAAAAGTTTTTGGATTTGGCATCTAATGTATTAGATAATTTGATGCATAATTTTTTCAAGGATACAATAGACAATCCCTCTAACCATCTCAAAATCCTAATCAGTGCATTAAGTACTCATTTTGAGTCATTTGAGAAATCCGTTGATGTTAAGGTAATGAAAGAATTCAATGTTAAAAGGTTTAATGGGTTAAAATTAACAATAACATATGGAAGAGTTATATTGGACACCAAAATTAAGTTCGTTCAAGATTCTCTAACTAAAGATGGGAAAATTTATAAGTCATGTCTATCTATTTCAAAATTCATTGGAGGCATTGAGATTTAAATCAAGGATCTTGAACAAAAATTGGAGCACATTGCTCAATCCTTTGAACCTTTGGAAGATTCTGCTTCATAATTGAAAGGCTAGTTAATCTACCTACATGAAATGATCAAGATTTTAGTCCAAGAATGAGATAGAATCATTGGCCACGTGGGAGAACTTAGGAGTATGATTTCTCCTAAAATTCATGCCTTATTTAGTGCAATGAAGGAAGCACAAGGACCATTAGCTACATAAGCTCCAACTAATTTATAAGTGGAAGAAAAAAAGTTTTATCTATTCAATAAAGACATATAAGTTTTGATCAATCTCAAATAGGGATAGGACAATGATCTATAACTATTGAAGACCATTTGTGTAGACATTTTAAGGATGTTGTTAGTTAGTGACTTTAATATGTACATATGCGGATGTATATATAGATTTTGGAAGGATTGTTTCCATGTGGATCCCTTCCTTTGTCATTAATGTCAAATGGGAAGAGTAGGGTAGTGAAAAATGTACACAAATGTACATAGTAGTAGCTCAAGAGTCTTGTGAATATTCAATTTTTGACACTTAGTCATTTTCACTAAGTGTTTCCATCAATGCCAAAGGGGGAGATTATTGGAAAGAGACACTCCATATTTTCTTTGGTGATGTCATTTATGAAAAATAAACTCAATTTACACATCCACATTATTGTAGGAAGGTTTGTGGTAACTTGGAATGAAGATTTGTCTAAGTCTAGTAATAAAGAACAAGGTATTTTATCAATATAATCTATTTGGTCTGGTGAACTCTTCTAGGTTCAACAGTTTATCTACAGATGTAAGGGAATTATTTTAGATGTCTAGAGATGCCTACTTCATATTTTGGAGGCCCAATGTTACGTGGTGTGCAAGTTAGATGGATCTGTGTATCAATATTATGTTTTCTAGTCAAAGCAAATGACCTATATGGTAAATTCATTTTGTGGACATGGTAAATAATTTTTGGTGATATGTTTCATGTTTTAGTGATGAAGCAACCTATTGGAAATGGGTTGAGTAACTAAGAGGGGAGGGGTGAATAAGTTACCACAAAAACAAATCCAAGTCCCTTAGATGTCTTAATCAAACTTATCACTATTACTCGGTTAACAAAGATATCTTAAGATATTTAACTGTGATTATCCTTCAATGCCTAACCATTACTGTATTTCCCGAGTGAACTCGGTTAGAACTGAAAATCACTTGGCTGATATATGAGTCTTCTTCAATGCCTGAGAGTTCTTGGCATACACTGACTATGCTTAGTTTAGGTATAGACATTTGTGTAGCATCACTACATTTGTGTATACATCAATGAAAATACACAACTGAATAATTGTCTTTGTTAGAATAGTCCCAAAGGATAACTGAGAGAGGGGGGTGAATCAGTTATCAACCAATTCAATTCTTTTCCTTATTAAATTTAGAATACAACAAAGTGAATACACATTCAGATAGCACAATAGACAACACTTCAATTTGGTTATGGGGAAACCAAATGGTAAAAACCCTGGTGGGAATTAGTACCCACAATGAACTATACTTGTTTATAGTAATCCCTGTTAGAAGATATTTCAACCCTGTTAGGAGTTGTACTTTACAATGCAATAAGTATAGTGAATTGATTAAGGGTCTAACCCTATTAAGAGTCTTTTAAAAATAACCCTGTTAGGGGTGAGGACTCACTATCCAAAAGCTCACTGCTTTAATGGTGAAGGCTACAACCTTCTGTAGAACATATATACACTATATTTGATGATGAATTGTAGAGTAGAACTAATTTCTTGATTTGTTCCAATGTATTTCAATCTTCAACTACTTATTCACAAAGATCCTTGATGAATGAAACAACTCTGATATTTTTATCTATACTTTTTATGTCTCTATTCTTATCATTCACACTTTGCGTTTACAAATGAACTAGTATAAGTATCTTCTTTAAAGTAGAAGGTCATGATGGCTCTTGGAAAAACTTCAACAACATCTTTGTCGACTTAACTAAGCATGCAAACAATATTAAGTCCATGCAACACAAACTGAACAAACACGACGCTTCACTAAGGCGGCTTCACCAAATCATCTCAAATAGCACGATCCTGATGTTACATGATAGGCGCATTTAATCAAACATAGTTAACTAATAACTAATCATGAATATACACATGCATATCCTAAAGATAGGTGCAACTCAATAAACACGTTAAATACATCAGCTCTGAATAGATACTCTTCCAGAACTGTAACTGTCAATAAAAAATTACACAACTTGACTAAAACATCATATCTGAGTCTGCGTGTATGAACATAACATACTAGACATGTATACAACATAAATATATCCACACAAGGCTCGATATCATCATTTTGATAAGTACATACAGAATCACTAATGTATATTATATGTTGTCATCAATGATAAACATACAATCAATCAACTACACAAAAACAAATCTCCAACAATCTCCCCCTTTGACATTGATGGCAACATATGATTTTAAAAACATCCTCTATTCATGGTGTCCTCTTTCATTTACAATCTTCTCAATATCCTCATCAAAGATTTCTCTACACTGCTGCAGTTCTTCTGACTGTGTTTTTGCTCCATATATATACTCCCCCGGAGTATATGCTCCCCCTTAGTACATACTCCCCCTTTGACATCAATGGAAAAGGGTGTCATAAACCATTAGGCATAGGTACTACTCCAGAAGTAGAGTAGTCAACCATTTATCAGTCACAAGGGACTGATGTTCTTCTTGTATTCTCTAATCAGACTTAGGAGAGAGAATTACTCCCAACTTCTCTTTGAGATATGAAAAAGTATCTTTTGACAAAGGTATTGTGAAAATATCTACCAACTATTCTTTGGTGCTCACATAGTCCAATTTCACTTCTTTGTCTACAACCTTTTCTCTTAGAAAATGGTACTTGATCTCTATGTGTTTTGTCTTTGTGTGCATCACAGGGTTCTTAGACATGATAATAGTGCTAGTGTTATCACAGTGAATAACAATAGGATAATCAACTTGAATACCAAAGTCTTTAACCATCTTCTTGATCCAAACCATGGTTGAACAATTTAGTGTTGCTGCAACATATTCAGCTTCTGCTATTGACTGAGAAATATAGTTTTGCTTCTTGCTTATCCAAAAAACCAACCTATCTCCAAGAAATACTGATCCTCCTAAAGTACTCTTCCTATCATCAATACAACCTTCCCAATCTACATCTGTATACACATGAAGTTGTACATTCTCTAATTTAGGATACCATAAACCATAGTCTATAGTTCCCTTTAGATATCTGAATATCCTCTTGATTTCCATTAGGTGATTCTTCTTGGGTTCAGTTGTAAATCTTCCAAAAATGCCAACTACATTAGATATGTCAGGTCTAGATTGAGTTAGATAAATGATTTTTCCAATCATATATTTTTACAATGTCTTATCAACTACTGTGGAATCATCATCTTTTGAAAGCTTTCTTCCTATTATCATAGGAGTGCATACTGGTTTAATGTTTTGCATCTTAAAGGTCATCAATATTTCCTTCACATATTTTGACTGATTAATAAATATACCTTTATCTTTCAGCTTTACATTTAGTCCCAAAAAGTAGTTTATAGGACCAATCATGCTCATTTCAAATTCATTTTGCATTTCTTTTGCAAATGTTGTACTAAGTTTGTCATTACGTCCAAAGATAATGTCATCAAAAAATATGGAAACTAGTAGTAATCCATCAAGTGTCTCTCTTGTGAATAGGTTACAATCTATTGCACCTTTCTTGAATCCAATCTTGGTAAGATAACCATCAAGTCTCTCATACCAAGCTCTTGGGGCCTGTTTAAGACCATAGAGTGCTTTCTTCACTCTGCATACCATGTCTGGTTTATCTGAAAGATTAAATCCTTCAGGCTGTTCTATGTAGACTTCTTCCTTCAAGTCACCATTCAGAAAAGCTGACTTTACATCCATTTGATAAACTTTAAAGTCCTTGAATGTTGCATAGGCCAAGAATAATTTAATGGCTTCTAGTCTACTCATAGGGGCAAATGTATCAGTGTAGTCTATTCCTTCTCTTTGTGTATATCCTTTACATACCAATCTTGCTTTGTTTTTTACTACTGTACCTTCTTCATTCATCTTGTTTCTAAAGATCCACTTTGGTCCAATCACATTTTTGTCACTGGGTTTAGGAACCAGATCCCATGTCTCATTCTTAATTATCTGATCTAATTCTTCTTCCATTGCATTCTTCTAATCAGAATCATTACCAGCATCTTCAACACTTAAAGGTTCAATTTGTGAGAGTAAACATACCTCTTCATCCATTGTTAGACTTTTTTCTTTTGATCTGGTCAAAAAACTGTTGCTCTGATCTCCAATGATATCATCTTTAGAGTGGTATCTAGATGTGAATTTAGGAACCTTAGGTGTTACTTCTTCTTCTGTAATTTGTGATTCTTCTCTACTTGATTCAGGGTCATTGCATGAGACATCAATGCAATCAAACATTTCTTCAATGACAGTATTTTTCCTGCTAGGCCTGGGTTCATCTTCAATCATAGGTGCATATTCATAGTACCTCTCTTGAACCATAAAATTCTCATCAATTTTTACATGAGTAATTTCAATTATCTTTTTCAATCTTAAATTGAAAAATCTGTATGCTTTGCTTTTTATAGAGTAACCAAGGAAAATAACTTCATCACTTCTAGCATCAAACTTACCAACACCATCATCTCTCTTGATGTAGCATTTGCTGCCAAAAATTCTGAAATAATTTACTATAGGTACATTACCAAACCAAATTTCATAGGGTTTCTTATCTGCACCTGGCCTCAATTGAATTATGTTGATAGTATAGACTGTTGTATTTACTGCATCTCTCCAATATGTGTGTGCAACTTTTCCTTTAATCATCATAGTGCGCACTGTATCAAGTATAATCATGTTCCTCCTTTCTGGAATCCCATTCGTTGAGGGGTTCTAGGAGCACTCAACTGTCTTTTTATTCCATGTTCTTTACAGTACTCATAAAAATGATCAGAGGTGAACTCTCCTCCTCTATCTGATCTCATACATTTTAGTGTTAATCCAGATTCATTCTCAACCTTAGCTTTGAATATTTTTAACTTCTCAAAGGCTTCAGACTTCTCTTTTAAGAACACAACCCACATCATCCTTGAAAAATCATCAACAAACAAAATGAAATACTTTTCTCTGTAGTATGATCTTGTTTGGGTAGGACCACATAAATCTATATGCACTAGGTCCAAATTGTTTTTAGTTGAGTTTTACTTGCTTTTGAAGGAACTCCTTACATGCTTTCCCATAACACATTCCCTGCACATTGTGTCAACTGGTCTTGCTGTACTTGGAATATCTCTGACTACCTTGACATTACTTATCTTTACTATGTTATCAAAATTGATATGAGAAAGTCTCTTGTGCCATAACCAACTATCATCCACTTTTGCAACAAAACAACTTACATCTGAATTGAGCTGAAAAACATTACCTTTTGTCTTGAATCCTGATGCAATCATGTCTCCATCCTTGTTGTTAATGATGCACTTGTTTTCTTTGAGCTCCAAATGATAACCTTTGTCAAGTAGCTATCCAACACTTAGCAATTTATGATGTAATCCATCAACATACAAAACATCATCTATCTTGTTCTTTCCATCCAAAGTGATAGAACTTCTGCCTATGATAGGTTTAGGAGTGTTATCTCCAAGTCTAACCATACCACCTTTGTATTTGTCTAAATGAACAAATCTATCTTTTTCACCTATCATATGGTGAGAGCATCCACTTTCAATGATCCAATTAGTTCTGATGTTTGCTTTAGAAATTAGGGATAACTCTTGTTCTTCCTTTTCATCTACAATGTCCATTTCCTCAAGCAAATTTTCCATGTCTCTAAGGGCAATGAATCCAATTTCATCCTCTCCTAAATCTTCATCAGTTACACCTTCTTCAGCATGGTAGCATTCCTTCTTATATTTAGGTTTGTAATTAGATCTGAACTTCTTGACTCTTGTCGCACAGTTAGATGCAAAGTGACCAATCTTGTTGCATGAAAAACATTTGAATGGAAGCTGTCCTTCATATTTTCCTTTTCCTTTATTTTGTCTTTTGGAAATCATAGAAATGATATCTTCTAGGTCTTCATAAACTTCTTCTTTCTCATTGTGGCTAGAGACGCGTAAGGATTTCTTACCATGGACTGAGGCTTTGAAAGTTGTTTCACTTTTAGGTTCAATCTTCAATCTTGTTATCTCAAATGTAGAGATTTTACTGATCAAAGTCTCTCTCTTGAATTCTTGTGAGAATTTCACAGTTTCCTCTAGAATACTTATCTTGTTTTCATAATCTGATGTAAAGGTAGTTAACAGCTTGTACATTATATCTTCTTCTGATATTTCTCCACCATTGTTTCTAATTCCAAACTACTTCATTTATCCTTTGATTGTAGGCTCTAATGTTGTCTTCAGGTAATATCTCAAGACTATTGTATTTCTTTTTCCATGTCTTCCTGCGTGCATTTTTTGCTTGAATATCTCCTTCAAAAATGTCTTCTAAATACTTCCATATTGTGTATGCCTTGTCTAATTTCTTGATCTCAGAAAATTCACTGTCAGATAGTGCCCTTATAAGGGCTTCTTTGGCAACTACATTAGCTGTGAATGTATCCTTCTTTTTACTAGTAGCATCATCTCTTGATAGATCTTTTAAAGAGGGAATAACAACTTCTTGTGTGGCTATCTCAAAGATATCAAAACCAACACACTGTAGATGGGTTATCATTTTGTTTTTCCAATCTAGATAATTTTCTCCATCAAACTTAGGGCTCTCTTTTCTAAAGTAAGACATATGATCTACCTTAATCTGTTAGGCTTCTTCTCCAAGGCACTTGGCTCTGATACCAATTGTTATAATAGTCCCAAAGGATAAATGAGAGGGGGGGTGAATCAGTTATCAACCAATTTAATTCTTTTCCTTATTAACTTCAGAATACAACAAAGTGAATACACATTCAGATAACAGAATAGACAACACTTCAATTTGGTTACGGGGAAACCAAATGGTAAAAACCCCAGTGGGAATTAGTACCCACAATGAACTATACTTGTTTATAATAATCCCTATTAGAAGATATTTCAACCCTATTAGGATTTGTACTTTACAATGCAATAATTATAGTGACTTGATTAAGGGTCTGACCTTGTTAAGACTCTTTTACAAATAACCTTGTTAGGGGTGAGGTCTCATTGTCCAAAATCTCACTGCTTTAATGGTGAAGGCTACAACCTTTTGTAGAATAGATATACAATATATCTGATGATGAACTGTAGAGTAGACCTACTATCTTGATCAGTTCCAATGTATTGTAATCTTCAACTACTTATTCACATAGATCCTTGATGAATGAAACAACTCTGATATTCTGCTCTGTACTTTTTATGTCTCTATTCTTATCATTCACACTTTGGGTTTACAAATGAAATACTATAAGTATCTTCTTTAAAGTAGAAGGTCATGAGAGTTCTTGGAAACACTTCAACAACATCTTTGTCAGCTTAAATAAGGATGCAAACAATATTAATTCCATGCAACACAAGCTGAACAGACGCGACGCTTCCCTAAGTTGGCTTCACCAAATCATCTCAAATAGCATGATCCTGATGTTACATGATAGGTGTATTTAACCAAACATAGTTAACTCATAAATAATCATGAATAAACACATGCATATCCTGAAGATAGGAACAACTCAAGAAACACATTAAATATGTCATCTTTGAATAAATACTCTTCCAGAACTATAACTGCCAATAACAAAATTACACAACTTGACTAAAACATCATACCTGAGTCTGTGTGTATGAACATAACATACTAGACATGTCTAAAACCTAAATATATCCATGCAAGGCTTGATATCATCATTCTAATAAGTACATACAGAATCACTACTATATATTATATGTTGTCATCAATGACAAACATACAATCAATCAACTGCACAGAAACAAATCTCCAACAGTCTTCACTAATCTCCCTCTTTGGCATTGATGACAACACAACATGTCATAATACAAAGAATTATAGAGAAATAGAGATAGGAATAAAATTTTATTAATGTCCTTAGCTTCATTCTGATTCTCATCTAGAAAACTCCCTCTATCTTCAAAATCACTGAAATACAAATTTCTCCCTCTTACATCAATCTTTGTTTCTGATAAATTTTCTCCCTCTATCATCAATAATCTTTCCCTTAATAATTTATTTGGCATGATATCAATAATCTCTACCTCTTTGACATCCAAATTCCAAAGACTATCCAATGAAATTGTAGTGTACTTGATGTACTGACTCATATGAAATAAGCTCTAATACAAATTGTTGGAAATGGGTTGAGTAATTCAGAGGGGAGGGGTGAATCAGTTACCACAAAAAAAAATCCAAGTCCCTTATATATCTTAATCAAAATTATCACTGTTACTCGGTTAAAAAAGATATCTTAAGATATTTAATTATGATTATCCTTCAATGCCTGACCGTTACGGTATTTCCTGAGTGAACTCGGTTAGAACTAAAATTCCCTTGGATGATATATGAGTCTTCTTCAATGCCTGAGAGAGCTTGGCATACACTGATTGTGCTTAGTTTAGGTATAGAAATTTGTGTAGCATCGCTACATTTGTGTATACATCAATGACAATACACAATTTAATAATTGTCTTCAACAACCAACATGTATAGAGACATGTATATGATTATTTTGGTCTGAATTGATATTTGATTTTGAATTGGGCTGACTTGGTCAACACAATACACATTTTCCTATAACATTTTGGAGTCAACAGGGGCAGTCAATTTATTTGGTTGTGGACATATAAGATCAATTTTTTAGGGTTTAAAATAGAATTTGATGCATGTGAGAAGTGAAAGAAGGTTTTATGTGAAGGAGCTTGTGTACAGAATTTAGATCTAAATTTCTAATTGGCAAAGAGAAGTGATACACAAAATTCAAAGATAAAATGTATCAAATCTATGTTATGTTCTTATGTAGAACTAAAACTATGCATTATTAGATGCTAATATAGTAGTTAAACACTTCTTATGATCATTTTAGTGATATTCAAAGGTAGTGATCCTTCCACGGGATTTTAGCCTTTATTATATTTGAGCAGTGAGCCTGAATGCATGTGCATTCTCAAATATTGTAAGACAATAATTCTACCAAATATTATCTTGTGGGTTCCATCCACGCTATGGTTTTTCCCCTAACAGGGTTTCCACAATAAAATCCTTTTGTTATGGTGTTTTTCTTACTTTCTATATGTTCATCCTTATTAATTTTCATTCTATGTGCTAGGTAGTTTGTGGATTAGTTTAATAAGGTTAAAATTTATAGAACATTGATTCACTTCTCCTCTTAGTCTTCCCTTATTCCAAAAATAAATACCTAATAGGAAATATGTGCATGAGTGTAGAATGGTTCTTCACAAGTTTTATCTTTTCTTCTTAATGATCTCCATAGATAAGGCTCGATAACTCCTAAATTTTGACCCCTCCATGATTGGTTTTCCCTGTTTTGGTTATTGTAGGATTCTCATCGAGTGATGCACAAATTTTTTTGGATCATCCTAGAATTGTGCATCATTATCTTTAGTACCATTATGTTCCTAGATTAGAGTTGTAATTTTCTTATTCATTTTGTTTGTGTCCTTGGGGTTGATGACTTCTTCATTTTTTTCATTGGCATTATCTTTAATCTCATGCATTGGGGGTGGCTTTGTCTCCACTTGTTCATCTAAATATTATTCTTCTAAGTTGAGATTTTTTTGTTCTTCAACTTTAAAGAATAACATAATATCTTTGAGGAGACAATTAGGATCCTCTATTTTTCTCCATTCTAGAAGGCATTAATCATTTTCATGCAACTGGGGGCCATCATTGTCCTTATTAAAGAGATATCAAACTTTGAGAATGTATAGGATCTCAAGAGTCTATGATTGTGATGAATCTTGATTTTTCTACAGCACCTAATTGATCTCCCTATTATGGAGCAACCTTTGAACAATGAGATTTTATCAGGCATGGAACTCTAAGAGGAGTGAGATTTTTCAAAAAAAAGAGAAGGGAGCTTATTTTTTGGAAACAAATTTTTCATAGAGAATCTCCTTTGATGGATGAACATGAGCTTACTCATCATTATTAACTATTGGAAAGGCACCCAACTGCATCTCTAAGCTCCATATGAGAACATGTTGAATGAAAATTCCATTGCACCTTTTGTTTTCTTTGTCAATCACATTTATCACGTGCTAGAATTTGTGCAACATTTCTCAAATATCTCATAGTGTGTCCTTCTAAAGGACAAGATTGAGGAGAAACCCAAACAAGAATAACTTGATAAATTGAGTCCATACTTTGATTTTGGTAGATTTATATGTGCATGCGACTTCACCAGGTACACTGGTTTCTTCTCTTGAGAACTATAAGCCAAAGGGTGCACTAATCTTTAATGATGAATGTTCCAAACTTGTTCCACCTAGCGTACCAAAAAATATTATTGATCACTAAGAGGATCATGCCTAAATAAGGGTAGTCAAGAAGTTTCATAGGAATGGACTTGGTGTGCCCTATGAAACAACCTCAAGGGTTTTAGAATCTGAATCTTTATTCTTTTTTAAATTTGTAAAGGGAAATAAAGTTTTCCAAAAAGTGGAAGCTAGGCTATGGGATGATGTGCCAATGCAAAGATTTTACAACACTTTAAAAAAATCTTCAAGTAGCTTTTATAATACCCTGACCTCTTTGGAATTGGGGATCTGTTACCTTTTTAGAAACATATACAATGTACCATAGACCCTTCATTGTTGGAGAGGAGAACCAAAAAGATGAAGTAACTTAGACATACAGTGTAATGTTATAATCCTGACTCTGGGAAGTACCTACATGGATCTAAATAAAGAAAAATATCTCCTTGGGGAATGAATGACTTTCTAAAAAGAAAGACATGATATAAGAAGAAAATTTTTGAGTAGACACATTACAGTGTCTCCCTTATTCAAATATAAGTAGTTACTATAGGGTTGTGTTAAATTCTCATATCTCCCAAATTTCACAAAAATTAACCATTGTGGGAAATTAAATACAAGTACATTTCATCATCCTAGAGAATAATGGAAGAATAAAAGACTACATGATCCATTATTTCAGAGGATAAATGGAAGGCAAAGATACTAAGATAAGTAAATTGGATTAGATGCATTGAGAATTAGCACAAAAAACTTTGATAAATATAAGAAGAAATTAAACAAAGACACAATCCCCATATTTTATTAAAAGAGAAAACATGCTAAGAATGGAAATCAAATTTCAAATTACAAATATTACATGAAACATCTCCAAATGATAAATAGTGGGCTCTATAGACAAAAATTGAAGAGTTCTACTATCAAAACTACCTTCCAAACTTTCTCTAATGTCCTCTTTAGTGACACATATCCCTTTTTATATTGCATATTAGGGTTTTATAATTCCAACCCTTATATTTTAATAGGTTGGTGACATGATCATTTAATTATGATATAAGTTATAATTGTCTCCATACTGAATATTTTTCATTATTAATTTTTCATTCCCGTGACATGGGTTCCATTTGCACTTTTTTCCAACCAAAATTTCATCATTAAAAGGTAACCTGCTAATTCTACCTTGTAGTGAACAATCATCTTCTATCACTTGTCAAAAATCCTTCCTTGAAATTAGTCCCACGATGTCCCTTGAGAAGATCTTTATCTATATTATGTAGGGTTAGTTAATGTGACGCATGAGAAGGTGCATTGGTACTAGTCTTGTGAGTGAATGTTCTTAAAAGTGGTTCAATTCTAATATCTTAAGGTTCCACCATGCCACCACATTTCTTAGGCACGAGTTGTGAAGAGGCATTGAGCTAGGTAGTCCAAATGTATACAGGACTCCTCCACATGTTCAAATCCAAGGAAAAAGGAGAGGACCTTTGG
>MU228152.1:2199589-2241758 GCA_018584345.1 Thuja plicata | reverse complement strand
ATATATATATATAACAACTAAATTATAATTTATCTAGCAACAATAAGAACACAATTGATCATCTCATGTAAAATAAAATCCAATAAACACACTATAATTTATAGGACCTCTCTAAGCAAAAAGGATCAATGTACTCAACACTTGAAGATTAGGCCTAAATCATAGCTAGTGCTATCACAAAATGATTAGTAAATAATTTATGAACTTTATATGGTTATATTATTTCTTCAAACCAAAATATCATTATTTTATAATTAACATATTTCCTTAAAAAAAGGATATTATTTTATGGTTTAATTATAATGTCTTTAGGTTCTACCATGCTGCCATATTTCTTAGGCATGAGTTGTAAAGAGGCATTGAGATAGGTAGTCCAAATGTATATAGGAAGCCTCCACATGCCTAAATCCAAGGAAAAAGGAGAGGACCTTTGGTCATTGAAATTTTGGAATCAGGGGAAGCTGACTATTGTAGAGAATATATACTATAGGATCACTCATATTTTTAGTAAAAACTATCCAGTGACTCACCCTATTCCAACAATCTATATAAAAACCAAATTATGTTCAACTAGATTATAATTTATCTAGAAACAATAAGGACACAATTGATCATCTCATGTAAACTAAACTCCAATTAATACACTATAATTTATAGGATCTCTGTAAGGAAAAATGATCACTATACTCAACACTTAAATATCAGGCCTAAATCATAGCTAGTGCTATCACAAAATGATTAGTAAAGACTTTAGGAACTTTCTATGGTTACATTTTTTCTTCAAACCAAAATATCATTATGATATAATTAACATATTTCCTTTAAAAAAGACATATTATGTCAAAAATCTAATGCATGATGTATTAAACTTATAGATAAACATCTTTGATAAACTTCTCACTTAAAGTGGTTTAAATATTTCTATGGAATCATAATTAACATCTTGACAACAAATTTATAGGTATAAATACATCATTCCAAAATTGCTAATGTACTATTATGAGTTTCACATGCATCATGTCACCATGATCAACCTAGCAAATAATCTATCATAACTAATTATAATCCTACATAAATATCATATTGAAACATTATCAAATTCATTTCATTAATATTTAGTCTATGTCCTCTAAAATCCTTGAATACCATATGTATGTAACTAAAAAATTCTCCCTTAACACTTTGTCACTATCAAAACTCATTCTAGAAGTGATCCAAAACTTCCTAGAACAAAATGGTTCATGTCCTCAAAAAACTGAGGAATACACACTTATAGATCCACCTATTGAGGGGTATAAAGAGCTATCTTCTATATAGCTATAATTATATCCAAATAAAAATTTCTAAACTTTGGTGAGTTAACGTTAAATCACACATAATTTTGTTTCTATATTGAAATTTCCATACAATTCAAAATCCAAATAATATTATTCAATCCCTCAACCAAAACCATAGAATTCAAGGCCCTAATACAATTTTCACCAAGTTGAATCAATATTTCATTTCATCAAAGGTATCATGGTTGTGATGGATCCACAAATTTTCAATTTAAAATATTAATAAATTTTAAAAAAATTCAATTTAGAAATTTAGGTGTCTCTTTGGAAATGCATTGAAATGTGTTCATACAAAAAACTTGAGATATTAGTTGTATAATAACTTAAAATTAATTCTTTCTAAAAATATTAAGATATATCCCTTGGTGATGCATGAGCATCTAGGGTGTAAGTGTAATCTTGCATCACCCAAAAACATTGTTTAGTTGTTAATAAGGGCTATTTTTGGAAGAGGTACTCTTTTTGGCAGTGTTACTATTTTTAGTAAGTAGCTATTTTTGCACAAAATTCTTACATAGACCTCCTAAATAGTGAAATGGAGCTTATTGTGAAGGAATTATCCCAATATCTTGTGGCATTTGGGAGACATTCACATTTCCTAGGAAATTTCTCCAGTGAAAAACTTCGAATGCATTTTTATGGCCTTAAAAACCCCATGCAGGCTAAAAAGGGAAGATCTTATAGATTTGATGGAAGTGTGATGTAGATTTCTTTGAGATCTTTCTGATAATGTATGATAATTGAAAATTCAATGGTTGAATTAAAAGATATGGCCTCGAGAAGTTGTGCTACTTTAGGAGGAAAAATAAAAATTCTTGAAATACTCCAGTGAGTGCCAAAACCAAATTTGGGCATATATGACACTAGTGAGCATCAAAACCTATATTGGGCACATTATTGACATATCACAATGCAGGAAAAAGGATATAAAAGTGCTCATCCTAAAAAAAGTGGGAGTTACATTTTCTAAAACATTCTAGGGAAATTAAACTTCCCAAAATAAACAAGGAAAATGGGGGTTACAAGGGACAACTCTAGTAGTGTATATTGTGGCTCTACCTTATATATAATTGTAATAATAAGGCATATGTGGTTGTAGCAAGTTATTTCTAGAATATTGTAATGTCATTTCATTGAATATAATACAAAGAAAGTATGTTTCAATTCTTACAATTTGCTATTTATTTCTTTTTTGTGTGATGTGTGTTTGGGTGATGAAGGGGGAGTACCCTTCATCAAGTGGTATCAGAGTATAATTTCCTAAGAATGTAAAAAAATCATCAAATTTGAGAAATGTTTAACCAGGATTGTGGTTGTGGATCTAAGAGATAAGTGTGGAAAATTCTTTCATGAAGGAACTATGGTGGAAGAAATGTTGGTGTGTCGGAAGAGGGTTTTAGGCCCCCTAGAGAAAAGTGCAAGCACTGCAAGAGGAGATGTGTATAGGAGATGATATTAGGTTAAGAGATGAAAGTGAGGATGAATCTAAATAGGAAGGGAAGTTTGAGGAAGAGCAAGAAGAAGCTGGAAATCCTGACGAGGCTAGGTTTTGAGGGCCATATCCAAGATTCGAAAGAAGCCAAATATTGAAGTTTCCACATTTTTTGGAAATCTTAATCTAGAAGATTTGATCGATTGGATCAATGATATGGAAGATTATTTTGAGTATGAAGAATTAGAATATCTTAAGAGGGTCAAGTTTGCAAAGACCAAGCTAAAAGCTCATGCAAAAATTTGATGGAAAGATGTTCAGTTAGAGAGGAAGAGAAGAAGAAAAGAGAAAAAAAGATGAGATCAAATGGTGGTAAAAATTAAGAGATAGTTTATTCTTGTTGATCATGAGCTTGATTTGTTGAAGAAAAGGTATGGGTTTAAGTAATCAGGAAAATTTATCAAAACTTATATAGAATATTTCTATCGAGTCCTGATTATAATAGGTCATTCTAAGGCCAACAGGGAGAAAGTAGCAGGTTACATAAATGGGTTGAAATTGAATATTAAAGGAGAGTTAATAATTTTAAGAATGACTATTGAATATGAAAACCAATTCTCTTTGAAGGTAGAATATAAGCTAAATATGAGGTTTGAGAGAAAGTAAATTGGAAGAGGTCATGGTGGAAAGACTGGTGGATGGTCTTATGGAGGCCAAAATGAAGACTAGAAGAATAATGATGAGTTTAATAGTAGTTAGGATTAGAGGGGAAATAATTCCTATTATCCTTGCAATCAAAATAATGGAGATCAAAGAGGAAGAGGAAGAAAAAAAAGGACGTGGAACAGGAGGTTTCCATGGAATATGTTTCCAATGCGAATAAGAAATACATAGATCCTATGAGTATCCCCAACATCAAGGAAGGGAAAATATGCAACTAGAGGTAAATTCATGAGTTTCACATGTATATGAGGATTGTTTTTTTTTCACACTCTAAAAATTATAAAATAGGAGAGGTTCTCGTTACTAGAAGAGCCTTGCTACATGATGAGAATGTACTAGTGCAAAAGAAGAATTTATTATGTACAAGATGTAAGTGTAATGGTAAATTTTTTAATGTTATTATAGGTAGTAGTAGTACTAATAACCATGTTTCATAGGAAATGGTTAATAAATTAAAGTTAGAGAGAAGGAGGCATTTGAATCCCTATAGGATTTTTTAACTACAAAAGAACCACAAGGCTTTGGTCAACAAACAATGTTTGGCAAAGTAAAAAAAATGGAAACTATCCTGATGAGGTATTATGTGATATTATGCCTATGGATATTTTTCATATGTTGTCAAGGATACCATGATAATTTTATCTTTATTGAGTACATAATGAGTTTGCAAATACCCATTCTTTAAAAAATGATAAATTCCAACATAAGCTGAAGCCATTGAAGGAAACAAAGAAAAATATATTATAGTAATAATACTTAGAGAAAGCCAATCTATTGGAGTAGGTCATTCAATGATAGCCTTAAATTTCTATGGGTCCATTTTAAGATCATTTTTTGAGATAACAAATCCCAGGTACACTAACTCCTTCACAAAACTACACTTCTTCAAGTTAATCAATAAATTTTCTACTCTTCCACTATCTTGTTGAAGATCAAAATATCATCCAAGTAAACAATTAAAAACTTACTAACAAAATATTTCAATATCTCATTCATGAGTTGCATGAATGTTCTTAATGCATTGGATAGCCCAAAAGGCATGACTAATAAGTTGTACAATCCTTCCTTTATTCTTAAGGTTATTTTCCATTCATCTCCTTCTCTAATATGAATTTGGTAATATCCACTCTTTAGATCTATCTTTGTGAAGTACTAAACTTCACTCAAATAATCTATAATGTCATCCATCCTTGGAAGGGTAAATCTATACTTGATAGTAATCTTATTCATATCCTAAGAGTCTATACATATCCCCCATTCTCTATTTTTCTTTGGTTCTATTACTACTAGTACTGCACATGGAATAAAACTCTCTTGAATCAACCCTTTCTACAAATACTCTTGTTCTTGTATGCTCAAATATTCACTCTTTGTTAGATTCATTCTATGGGCTTCCTTATTTGACAAGATAGCTTGAGGAAATAAATTCACTTGATGAATATTCTTTATTGTTGGTGGTAATCCATCAAGTACATTATCAGATATAATATCCTAGAATTCATCCAACAAATCTACAACTTCCACAAGTAAATATTCTACTTCCTCTTTATCAACTCTTATAATTAAATAAAAACACATATGCTCATGCTTCATACCTTCTAGAAACTTCCTTCCATCAAATAAACATATTCTTCCTCCTAGAAATGCTTTAGAGTTAAGAAGTTGGAAAAGGAGAAAAGAGTAGTGTTGAAGCTAAAGACTTTGCAGAACACCTAAAGAATTTGCATGAAGAGATGAGAGAGTATATTAATAACATGAATATTCAGTACAAGGCTAATTTATATCACAAGAGGAGATATAAGAAATTTTAGATTGGTGATGAAGTGATGGTTCAACTACCAAAAAGAGAGGTTTCCAATAAGAACATATAATAAGTTGAAGATAAAGAAATTTGGACCATACAAAATCTTGAAGAAGCATAATTCTGGAAATGCTTAAGAGGTAGAGTTTCCAACTGGACTTAACATTTCACATGTATTTAATATTTAAAAAATTATATAGTATCGTGAAGGAAATATTATAGATAAAAATAGTGGAAGCACAATAGCTTCAAATAAGGAGAAGATAGAAGACATCTTAGGTAGTTGTGTGGGAAGAAGTACAAGAAACAAGAAATATAAAGAGAACTTGGTCAAATGGAAAGGAAGACTTGTTGAAGAATCATCATGGAAATCAAAATTTAAGATTGAATAACTTTATTTTCCTCTAAATACCTGAGATGTGAGAAGGTCACTTCTAAAATTACCCTACGTGTTTGATGCAAGAGTATCCTTGGTATAAGAGTAATATTGCACCACCCAAAAATATTGTTTAGTTTTTAATGAGGGCTATTTTTGCTAGAGTTACTATTTTTGGAAAGGATAATATTTTTAGTAAGTTGTCATTTTTGCACAAAAATATTACATAGACCTCCTAAATAGTGAAATGGAGCTAATGGTGAAGGAATTAACCCATTATGTAATGACATTTGAGAGATATTCAGATTTTCTAATAATTTCTCTAATTAAAAATTCAATGAATTTTTTAAGGTCTTTGAAGGCCTAAATCAGAATAACAATTATGGAACTTATAGATTTGACAAAAGCATGGTATATATATCTTTGAAAGCTTTCTGATAATGTATGACAATTGAAAATCCAATGGTTAGGTTAAAATATACAGCCTTCAAAAATTGTGCTACCTTAGGAGGAAAAATAAAAATATTAGGATTAGGTAATACAGAGTGGGAGGGGGGGTGAATCAGTATTACATCACTTATTAAAACTTTTCATCCAATTAAACATTAACCATATACTTGCAGAAATGAAAAGAACATAAGAAAATAACACAATACTCATAACACCATAATTTTGTTGTCGAGGAAACCCTGGCCAAGGGAAAACCTTGGTGGGGATGGTACCCACAAGCATGCACTAAATTATAGTGTCCATGTTAGGAGACCTAGCCTTGTGATGCAAAGGGTTTGGTACTCTAGAGATTTTCTTCACTCCAAGACGCTTCTTTGTCTATTCCAACCATCCAATAGTTGTTCCTTGTTGAATATTCCTTCAATTAGGATCTCCAAGACCCTCTCTACCAACTTCTCCTCCAAGGTATAGTTGGTATTAGAATATTCCAAAGTTTCTAGGCTTAACTATTCCAACTAGTTCACCAAATGCCTAGTCTTCTCCACTAGAACTCCTCCTAGAATGCCAAACCTCTACTTAGGATCTTCCCATACATCTACCAAGACTCTTATCACTCTTCTTGACCCATCCTAGGTCATTCTGAACTCATCCCAATACCCCAAGACCCTTTACCAATCCAATTGGTCACTATTTCACTAGGAGGCCTAATTGCCTAATTCCTAGTAGGTCTATTTTCACAATTTTTGAGATATTAATCCAAAAATACCCAATTGACCTCATAAAAGACCTTGAAAATATTCAAGGAATCAACCAACACTGTCAAAATCCAAAACCCTGACTTCTGAAAGCACCCATAACCCTAGTTTCTTGCAGGCCCTAGATTTTAGCCTATTAATTAGGCCTCTGGACTAGTCAGCATAAATAATTGTTAATTTGATATACTACTTCTAATTCACCTCCTTCCACCTTTTAATCCTTTTAGGAGATTATCTATGGAATCTAAAAATTCCACTAAGTCTTTCCCAAAAGGTCAGGAGTGCTCGACCAAATTCATTCTTCTCCCTGTCCTAGCTCACCTAGGTTCACCAGTCAGCCATAGGGATTCATACTTGGCCTAGGAAATTAATTTATACTACAAAAATGAAAATCAAAACCCTATCTATAGACTCTATCCCTACTTCCTCCATGGTTTCAGTCAATTCCATTAGTGGGATTTTAGGGTAGAGCCATCTCTACCCAAACAACACTGTACTGTCACTTGCAAACTACTAACCTTCAAAAACTTGTAAATTTACACCTAATAAAATTCAAAGAAAAATATCTAATGCATATGAAATATAATGGAAATCATTCCATCCCCATGGGACCCGATCTGCTCTACCAATCTATACACAACCATACAAGAATAAAGAAACAATGCAGATTACAAGAAATCAGTTGCAGACATCCATACATAAGTGCCAAGAATGATTGTTGCAATAAAAAATTTCATTATCCACTCCCAAACATTGAATCCATTCTCATATACTGAGCATGGGGTAGTTACAACAGTTCTAACTACATTTTTCCATTTCTTGCAAAAGTTGCTCAAGCAACTTTCAAAGTTGCTAGCAATTTTTTGCACTTTGTGCATTTTGACTTTCCTTATCAAATATATGGGTGGGTTTGACTTTGATGACCATAGATAGGATATTTAGGGTCCTAAAACACCCCTCAAACCCATATTTCACTAAAATATCCAATTTCACCAATTTAGCCAAAGTGACCCTAAATCACCTAATGAGCACTAAGGCTCTTACAAACATGAAGTTAACTTGTCATTGCATACAACCCCTTGGAAATTATTCCAATACACACACACAAACACCTAAACCAACCCTAAACAACACAAAAACATCAAAAAGGAAGGTGCCATGCACCATACTCCCCTAGACAAAAGAACTTAAGTCCCTTGAGTTAGGAGGCCTTCAATGGTGACCCCATGTTTCAGAATGTCTAGCTCTATCATCCAAGTGGCCTCAGCTTTAGGTAGTCCCTACCACTTGATGAGGTACTCCTTGTAGTTACCCTTCCTTGTCTTCTTTATCACTTTAGAATCCAGTACACTTTCCAATTTCAAAGGCATTGGGGCAGGTTAATCTTTCACCAAATCATCATCCTCCAAGATTGCAAGAGTAGACTGACCTATGTCTAAAGATGATACCTTGTAAGGGTACAAGTCACAAACATTGAAAATGGGTCAAATTCCCAAATTAGGAGGCAACTCCACTTCATAGGCATTCTTGCCATACTTATGCAAAATCTTCAGTCGCCCTATCTTCTTCATGAGTAATTTACTTGGTTGACCCTTGGGTAGCCTCTCCTTCCTAAGATAGAAAATTACTAGATCCCCTACCTTGAACTACAAATCTCTTCTTGCTTGATCAGGTTTGGATTTTTACTTCTCCATTTGTAAAGTCTTATTGACTTGATCATGTAGCTCTTTCATTTGTTCTTCAAATGACTTGCCTTGTGCACTCCTCTTGTCATTCAAATTGAGATCCCTCAACTCTAAGATCCCCCTAGGATTGATCCCATATACTATCTCAAAGGGGCTCTTCCCTATACTCCTATTAATGGAGTCATTATAGACAAAATCTACTTTCTCTATGATGTGATCCCATGACTGTCCATGTTGCTTAGTCAGACACCTTAGCAAGTTCCCAAGTGACCTATTGACTACCTCTATTTGTCCATCTGATTGTGGATGGTAGGCTGAGAAGAAAGACAAATTTGTGCCAAGCATCTTCCATAGGGTCCTCTAAAAGAGTCCCACAAACTTACTATCTTTGTCATGTACAATATTCAGAGGCAATCCATGGATCCTCACAATGTCCCTAAAGAATAGACCTACAATTTGAGAAGCATCATTTTTTTTTTCTTGCATGGAATGAAGTGTGCCATTTTGCTAAAATGGTCCACCACCACAAACACATTGTCATGACCCCTAGGTGTCTTTGGTAACCCCAAAACAAAATCCACACTAAGACACTCCCAAGGCCTTTAGGGTATGGATAGGCGTTGGTACAACCCACTGTTGCTGCTTTGTCCTTTTGCCTTTTGACAAATCTGACATTGTTCTATAAATCTCCTCACATCTGATTGTAACTTAGGCCAACAGTAGTGTCTATTCACTTTCTCCAATGTCTTGTTCACTCCAAAGTGGCCCCCCAAGCTGCCTTGGTGTTTCTCCTTCACAATGTTTTCCCTCATTGAGCATTGAGGAATACACATAAGATGTCCCTTAAACAATAATCCTTCCTGCAACATAAACTCATTGAAATCCACTTTGAAACACTGCTGAAACTTCACACATGCTTCATAGGCTTCTCTAAAATCTTTTTCCTCTTTGTAGAGGTCCTTCAAATCATCCATCCCTACACTTTGCAATTTTATCTCCTATATTGTGAGTACTCTCCTGCTAATAGAATTTTCAACCTTGTTTCTAACCCTCTTCTTGTGCTTTATGACAAATGTATAAGCCTGCAATGATTATACCCTCTTCAAGTGCCTTTGATTCAATTTTTCTTGTCCATTCAGAAAACTTAGTGCATGGTTATCAGTGTAAACCACAAACTCCCTAGGTAATAGGTAGTGTCTCCACTTCTTAAGGGCTTGTACCATAACATATAACTCCAAATTATAGGTAGAGTAATTTTGTTTAGCCTCATTCAACTTTTCAGAGAAGAAAGCCACAAGATGTCCTTCTTGGCTTAGCACTGCTCCAATAGCCAAATTTATAGCATCACATTCTACCAAAAATAGTTGAATGAGATTAGGGAGCCTAAGAATAGGTAGTTCTGCAATCCTCTTCTTTAACACTTCAAACCCTTGGTCTGCTGCCACAGTCCACTCAAACTTACATTTGATTCCACCTTTTATGGTGTAAATAATAGGGGCACACACATGACTGAAATTTCACAAATTTCCTATAGTAGGAGGCCAACCCATGGAAACTCCTAACATCCCCTATGGACCTAGGTGTTTTCCACTCCAATATTGACTTAACCTTTTCAAGGTCCATCTTCATGTAGCATCCATTAGCAGCCACAAAACCAAGGTAAACTAGTTCAGTTTTTAGAAACTCACACTTTTATTGATTTATCATCAACTTCTATTGATGTAGCTTCCTCAAGACCATCTCCAAATGCTTCATGTTCTCCTCGGACCTACTAAAGATCAAAATATCATCAAGATAAACTATTACAAACTTACCAATGAACTCTACTAACACTTCATTCATGAGCCTCATGAATGTGCTAGGTGCATTACTTAGGCCAAAGGGAATTACTAGCCACTCATACATACCCTCATTGGTCTTGAAAGCTATCTTCCATTCATCACAAGGCCTCACTCTTATCTGCTGGTACCCTGACTTCAAATTCACCTTTTAAAAGTAGCAAGAACCTCTTAAATTATCCATCAAATCTTCTATCCGGGGCATTGGAAACCTATACCTAATTGTGATCTTGTTTATATCCCTAGAGTTTGTACACATCCTCCATTTACCATCCTTCTTGGGTGCAAGTACTGTAGGTACAACACATGGCTTAAACTCTTCCTTATCGACCCCTTATCCAACAAATCTTGAATCTGTTTGGCTATCTATGCATTTTGACTTGGTGTCATCTTATATGTTGCTTTGTTTGGAAAATTTACCCTAGGAATAAGGTCAATCTAATGACTCACATCCCTCATAGGTGGTAATGCATTTGGCAACCCATTATCTACTATGTCATGGTACTTTTCCATCAATGCTTGTATCTCTAGTGGTAAACTGACTTTCTCCTTAGTCTCCTCCTTTGGTTTTATCACCACTGCATAATAGAATCCTTTCTCCTTCTTCATGGCTTTCAGAAACTCCTTCCCACTCAATAACATCACACTTGTTCCCACATGCTTCTCCTAATTAGGCTCTGCCAAAGGATCCATCTGAAACTTCTTTCCTAGCTTTGTGATCACATAACTATTTTTTCCCCATCATGTATTGCTTTGACATCATACTACCATGGATGTCCTAGAAGTAGATGACATGCATCCATAGGTAGTATGTCACATAGGACCTTGTCCTTATACTCTCCAATATTAAACTCAACCAAAGTTTGTTCATCTACCACTATTTTTTGACCCTTATTCAACCATGAAACCTTATAGGGTGTGGTATGAGGTATCCTTCTCAACTTCAATTTGTCCACCATCTCTCTGGATACTATGTTCTCAGTGGATCTAGAGTCCACTATCACTTTGCAAATCTTCCCATGAGACCTACAAGTTGTCTTAAACAACTTCTTTCTTTGAGGTGGCTCTATAGTGTTAGGCACCTTCAACAAATTTCTTCTCAGCATCAAGTTCTCTCCATCCAATACTGGCCCTTCCTTGGAAATAGGAGAAGTAACACTTTGTGTGTCATCCTCCTGTACCAACCTATTCCTTCTATCCCCCCATGGAAGATGAGGAAGTATTTTTAGGACACCTGCCCATTGTGTGACCCACTTGGTTGTAGTTGTAACACCTACCATTAAAGACTGAATTGGATCTTCCTTGGGATTGAAACCTTCCTCTAGGAGTCCCTCTTCCTCTATATCCTCCTCTCTAAAAGGATCCCCTAACTTGATTTCCCCTACTGTTATCCATAGAATGATTATCTTCTTATCTACTAGGGCTCTGTCCCCTACCAAACTTACTCCTTCCTCTCTGAAAACCTCTATTATTGTTACCACCTCTTCCTCTTTGATGGAACTCATTCCTCCTTCTATCCTTATCCTCTACTCTCAAGGCTAATTGGAAACATTTGTGCATACTGTCAGGAGCCATCATGATAATCTCATCTTGTATTCCTTGTCTCAACCCATTTAGTTTCCTTTTCACCTTCTCCATTTCTTCTTCTTGTCTTCTAGCCCCGAGGCTCAACTTGTGAAACTTCTCGATGTAAGCACTCACTATCATCTCCTTTTGTCTTAAGTTCTACAACTTTTGATACATCTGTATCTCATAATCAATGGGCAAGAATTGTGCCCTTAATCTGATTTTCAATCTTTCGCAAGAAACAATATTTCTTTCCATTGGTTTCCCTATCATCCTATATCATGTTCCACCACACCAATGTAGACCCCTTGATTCTATCCTTAGCACAACTAGCCCTCTTCTCCTCTAAGATTTATTTGTATCAAATTGGTTGTCAATGGCTTCAAGCCAATCCAACAACTCTTCTCCATTTAGGCTGCCACAGTAATATGGTATGTGTTCCATACTATCCTTGTTTAAGGACTTGAAGGCATATAGGAACACCTTTTTCTCTTTTTCCATCTCAATTTCTTTACCTTTATTGGATTACTCCTCTATCTGACTCTCATCATCTCCATCACTCTCATCTCCCCATTCACTAATCTTATTTTTGCCCTTTGTCTTAGACACACTAGCCTTCTCCAAGAGGCCTTGAACCAATTCCACTATAGCATCCCTACTCATTTCCTTAGGAGGCATGTTTTCTACCTCTTGACTCTCTTCCACTTCAGACATACACAATCTTCAAGATATTCTAGTTTTGATACCACTCTGATGTAGAGGGTTTGGTACTCTAGATCTTTTCTTCACTCCAAGATTCTTCTTTATCTATTCCAACCATCCAATGGTTGTTCCTTGTTGAATATTCCTTCAATTAGGATCTCCAAGACCCTCTCTACCAACTTCTCCTCCAAGGTATAGTTGGTATTAGAAGATTCCAAAGTTTCTAAGCTTAACTAGTCCAACTAGTTCACCAAATGCCTAGTCTTCTCCACTAGAACTCCTCCTAGAATGCCAAACCTTTCCTTAGGATCTTCCTATACATCTACCAAGACTCATATCACTCTTTTTGACCCATTCTAGGTCATTCAGAACTCATCCCAATACTCCAAGACCCTTTACCAATCCAATTGGTCACTATTTCACTAGGAGGCCTAATTCCTAGTAGGTCTATTTTCATATTTTTTGGGCTATTACTCCAAAACTCCCCAAATGACCCCACAAAAGACCTTGAAAATATTCAAGGAATCAACCAAAATTTTTAGAATCCAAAACCCTAACTTTTGAAAGCACCCATAACCCTTGTTTCTTGCAGGACCTAGATTTTAGCCTATTAATTAGGCCTCTAGACAGTCAGCATAAACAATTGTTAATTTGATCTCCAACTTCTGATTCACCTCCTTCCACCTTTGAATTCTTTTAGGAGACTATCTAGGGTATCTGAAAATGCCACTAAGTCTTTCACAAAAGGTCATAAGTGCTCAACCAAATTCCTTCTTCTCCCTATCTTGGCTCACCTGGGTTCACCAATCAGCCATAGGGCTTCGTACTTGGCCTAGGAAATTCATTGAAACTACAAAAATGAAAATCAAAACCCTATCTATAGATTCCATCCCTACTTCCCCCATGGTTTCAATCAATTCCACCGGTGGGATTTTAGGGTAGAGCCATTTCTACCTAAACAACATTGTACTGTCACTTGCAAACTAGAGACCTTCAAAAAATTGTAACTTTACACCTAATGAACTTCAAAGAAAACTATCTAATGCATATGAAAGAAAATAGAAATTAGTCCATCCCCATGGGACCCAATCTGCTCTGCCAATCCATACATAACCGTACAAGAACAAACAAATAATGTAGATTACAAGAAATTAGTTGCAAACATCCATAAAGAAGTGCCAAGAATGATTGTTGCAATCCAAAATTTCATTAACCACTCCTGAAAATTGAATCCATGCTCATATACTGAGCATGGGGTAGTTACAATAGTTCTAACTACATTTTTCCATTTGTTGCAAAAGTTGCTCGAGCAACTTTCAAAGTTGCTAGCAAATTTTTGTACTTTGTGCATTTTGACTTTCCTTGTCAACTCGATGGGTGGGTTTGACTTTGATGACCCTAGATAGGATATTTAGGGTCCTAAAACACCCCTCAAACCCATATTGCACTAAAATATCCAATCTCACCAATTTAGCCAAAGTGACCCTAAATCACCTAATGAGCACTAAGGCTCTTACAAACATGAAGTTAACTTGTCATTGTATCTAACCCCTTGGAAATTATTCTAACACGCACACAAACACCTAAACCAACCCTAAACAACACCAAAAAATCAAAAAGGGAGGTGCCCTGCACCACACTATTAGAAGCTAAATATTACATAGTACATTTCATTGTTAAAGGAATTGCAACCCTGTTAAAGTTATACAACACCCTGTTAGGGGCCAATTGAGCTTACAACTCTTACAATGTAATTTTGTTACAAAATGTTTTCAGTAATGAACAAAACAAGCATCTCTAATGCTTAGATAGTTCCTGTCATAGATCATCAATGATATATTTCATCCTCTAGTCTTGAATTTTCATGTCATATCATCTATCCAATCATCTCACATACATCCTTATGTTCGCTCAACAAAGAGTTCTCCATATATATATCTTATCTCTTAACTAAGTCGGCTATCTTAACCAAATATTACATAGTCGATTCTCAATACAAAATACATTTAATAAAACAAATATCAAATGCAAAGTCGGTGCTCTTAAATAATCAAAGTGTAGGTTATCAACAACCATAATCCAACTCCAATTGCCTGGAGTTCATGACATACTCTCTGAATCAACGCTTCTATCCAACTGCTTTGTATCACTGTTCTGCTATTGTATGTCTATCTTCAAATCTCTCTAACTTGCTATAAACTTTACAAAAACAAAATTGATCTTAGGTGGAGGTCACATATATGTCATAATATCTTCCTCTAAGATCGCTTGCCCTAATTCATTGATCTTTTTCTTCGATACCTAAAATACCTCTATAACTCTGCTTCTGTACTTAGTCAATTTCAGAGTCATCAAAATTCAACTTCATAGGAATCAATCTGTAACCTAGATGTGTTTCCATAAAAAAAAACCAAAATGTTAATCTCACCATGCAAAATAGATCACTTGCCAACAATCTTTTAGAATAGTCCTAAAGGATAACTGAGAGTGGGGGTGAATCAGTTATCAGTTAATTTAATTCTTTTACTTTTATTAACTCTATAATACAATTAAGTAAATTCACATTCAGATAACACAATAGACAACACCATAATTTGGTTACAGGAAAACTAAATGGTAAAAACCCCAGTGGGAATTAACACCCACAATGAACTATACTTGTTTATAATAATCCCTATTAGAAGATCTTGCAACCCTGTTAGGATTTGTTCTTTACAATGCAATAAGTATAGTGACCTAGTTAAGTGTCTGACCTTGTTAGGAGTCTTTTATAGATAACCGTGTTAAGGGTGAGGACTCACTGTCCAAAAGATCACTACTTCAATTATGAAGGCTACAACCTTCTATAGAACAGATATGCACAATATCTGATGATGAACTATAGAGTAGACCTGCTATCTTGATCAGTTCCAATGTAATGTAATCTTTTACTTCTTCTTCACATAGATCCTTGATGAATGAAACACAACAGATATTCTACTCTGTACTTTTTCTGTCTCTTTATCTTATCATTCACACTTAGCGTTCCACAAATGAACTACTATAAGTATATTCCTCAAAGTATGAGATCATGGGACCTGTTAGGAAACTCTTCATAACATCTTTGTTGGCTTAACCAACCACGCAAGCATAATTACAACTGTGCAATATAAACTGAATAGACGCGACGCTTCAGAAAGTCAGCCTCACCAAATTAACTCTAACATTGCAATCTTGTTGAAACACATTTGGAGCCTTTAGATAACTATCTTTAACTTATAACTAAACTTGAATATACACACACATATCCCAAAGATAGGCATAACTCAAGAACCAATGCAATACATCAGCTCTATACAAACAAACTTCATAAACTATAACTGCCATTAACAGAATTACACAACACAACTGAAACTTCATATCTGAGTCTGTGTGTATGAACAAAACATAAACAACATGTCTACAACATGAATATAACCACACAATAATTAATAACATCATTCAGATAAGTACATATAGATCACTGTTGTATATTATATGTTGTCATCAATGACAAATATGCAATCAACTGGTTGCCATAAGTAAATCTCCAACAATCTCCCCCTTTGACATTGATGGCAACATATGATATTAGAAACATCTTTAGCACATGGTGTCTTCTTTCTTTTTACAATCTTCTCAATATCCTTATCAAAGATTCCTCTACACTATTGCAGCCCCTTTGTCTATGTTTTTAAGTTACATGATTATATACTCCCCCGGACTATATACTCCCCCTTTGACATCAATGGCAAAGGGAGCCATAAACAAGTAGGCATGGGTACTACTCCAGAAGTAGAGTAGTCAACCATTCATTAGTCACTATGGACTGATGTTCTTGCTTCTTTATCTAATCAGACTCAGCAGAGGGAATTACTCCCAACTTCTCCCTAAGATACTCAAAAGTATCTTTTGATAAAGGCTTTGTGAAAATACCTGCCAATTGTTCTTTGGTGGTCACATAGTCCAATTTTACTTCATTATCTGCAACTTTTTCTCTAAGAAAATGATATTTGATCTCAATGTGTTTTGTCTTTGCGTGCATTACAGGATTCTTGGACATGTTTATAGTACTAGTGTTATCACAGTGAATAAAAATAGGATAATCAACCTGAATACCAAAATCTTTAACTATCTACTTGATCCAAACCATTGTTGAACAATTCAATGCTACTACAACATATTTAGCTTCTGTTGTTGAATGAGAGATACAATTTTGCTTCTTTCTTACACAAGAAACCAACCTATCTCCAAGAAATACTACTCCTCTAGATGTACTCTTCATGTCATCAATACAACCTACCCAATCTGCATCTATATACACATGAAGTTGTACATTCTCTGATTTAGGATACCATAAACCATAGTCTATAGTTCCCTTTAGATATCTAAATATTCTCTTTATTTCCATTAGGTGATTATGTTTTGGTTTAGCTGCAAATCTACCAACAATGCCAACTGCATTAGATATGTCTGGTCTAGATTGAGGAAGATATATAAGTTTTCCAATCATAGATTTGTACAATGTCTTGTCAACTGTTGTGGAATCATCCTCTTTAGAAAGCTTGCTACCTGTTATCATAGGAGTGCATACTATCTTATAGTCTTCCATCTTGAAAGTATTCAATATTTCCTTCACATATTTGGACTAATTTATAAATATTCCTTTATCTGTCTGCTTTACATTTAATCCCAAAAAATATTTTATAGGACCAATCATGCTCATTTCAAATTCATTCTGCATTTCCTTTGCAAATTCTTCACTAAGCTTTTCATTACCTCCAAAGATAATGTCATCAACAAATATGGCAATAAGTAATAATCCATCAGGTGTCTCTCTTATGAATAGGTTACAATCTGTAGCTCCTTTCTTGAATCCAATCTTGGTAAGATAACCATCTAGTCTCTCCTACCAAGCTCTTGGGGCCTATTTAAGTCCATAGAGTGCTTTCTTCATTCTGCATACCATGTCTAGTTTAGATGATAGATTAAATTCTTCAGGCTGTTCTATGTAGACTTCATCCTTTAAGTTACCATTCAAAAAGGCTAATTTGACATCCATTTGATATACTTTAAAGTCTTTGAATGTTTCATAAGCCAAGGATAACGTAATGGCTTCTAGTCTGCTCACAGGGGAAAATGTGTCAGTGTAATCTATTCCTTCCCTCTGTGCATATCCTTTACACACCAATCTTGCTTTGTTTCTAACCATTGTACCATCTTTTTTTCATCTTATTCCCGAATACACACTTTTTTCCAATCATATTTTTGTCACTAGGTCTAGGAACCAATTCCCATGTATCATTTTTGATTATTTGGTCTAATTCTTCTTCCATTGCTTTTTGCCAATCAAAATCCTTGCATGCATCTTCAACACTTAAAGTTTCAGTTTGTGAAAGTAAACATACCTCTTCATCTACTGATAAACCTTTTGCTTTAGATCTAGTCAAAACACTGTTGCTCTAATCTCCAATGATATCATCTTTTGAATGGTATCTAGATGTGAATTTTGAAAATTTTGGTGTGACATCTTCATCTGTAATCTATGATACTTATTTGCTTGATTCTAGTTCATTACATGATACATTAATGCAATCAAATATTTCTTCAATAACAATGTCTTTACTACTAGGCCTAAATTCATCCTCAATCATAGGTGCATATTCATAGTACCTCTCTTGAATCATGAACTTCTCATCAATATTTACGTGAGTACTTTCAATTATCTTCTTTAATCTTAAATTAAAACATCTGTATACTTTTATTTTAGTAGAGTAACCAAGGAAAATACCTTCATCGATTATAGCATCAAACTTACCAACACCATCATCTCTCTTGATGTTACACTTGCTACCAAAGATTTTGAAGTATTTTACTGTAGGTACATTACCAAACCAAAGTTCATAAGGTGTCTTATCTGTGCCTGGTATTAGTTGTGTTCTGTTGATAGTATAGACTGTTGTATTGACTGCATCTCTCAAATAGGTGTGTGCAACTTTTTCTTCAATCATCATAGTGCGTGCTATATCAAGTATGATCATGTTTCTTCTTTCTGCTATCCTATTTTGTTGAGGGGTTCTAGGTGCACTCAACTGTCTTTTGATTCCATGTTCTTCATAGCAGTCATAAAACTGGTTAGAGGTGAATTCTCCTCCTCTATCCAATCTTAGGCACTTTAGTTTTAATCCAGACTCATTTTCAACTTTGGCTTTGAATATTTTGAATTTCTCAAAGGCATAAGACTTCTCCTTTAAGAATGCAACCCACATCATCCTTGAAAAATAACCAACAAACAAAATGAAATACCTTTCTCCGTAGTATGATCTTATTTGAGTAAGACCACATAAATCTGTATGCACTAGGTCTAACTTGTATTCAGTTGAGTTCTGCTTGCTTCTGAAAGAGCTCCTTACATGCTTTCCCATAACACATTCCTTGCACATTGTGTCAACTGGTTTTGCAATACTTGGAAGGTCTCTAACTTCCTTGACATTGCTTATCTTTACTATATTGTCAAAATTGATGTGACAGAGTCTCTTGTGCCATAACCAACTGTCATCCACTTTTGCAACAAAACAACTTACATCTGAATTGAGCTGAAAAACATTACCTTTGTTTTTGAGCCTGATGCAATCATGTCTCCTTCTTTGTTGCTAATAATGCATTTGTTGTCTTTGAATTTCAAATGATAACCTTTGTCAAGTAATTGTCCAACGCTTAGTAAATTGTGATGTAATCCATCAACATATAGAACATCATCTGTCTTATTCTTTCCATCCAGGGTGATAGATCCTCTGCCTATGAAAGGTTTGGGAGTGTTATCTCTAAATCTAACCATACCACCTTTGTACTTGTCTATATGAACAAATCTATCTTTATCACCTATCATGTGCTGAGAGCATCCGCTGTCAATGATCCAATCAGTTCTTATGTCTGCTTTGGAGATTAGGGATAACTCCTGTACTTTCTTTTCATCTTCAATGTCCATTTCCTCAAGTAATTTTTCCATGTCTTTAAGGGAAATGAATCCAATTTCATCTTCTCCTAAATCTTCATCAGTTACACCTTCTTCAACATGATAGCATTCCTTTCTATATTTTGGTTTATAATCAGATCTGAATTTCTTTACTCTTGTAGGACACTTGGATGCAAAATGGCCAATCTTGTTTCATGAAAAACATTTGAATGGAAACTATCCTTCATACTTGCCTTTGCCTTTTCTTTCCTTCTTAGCAATCATAGCAATGATTTCTTCTAGTTCTTCATCAACTTCTTCTTTCTCATTATTGCTAGAGATGCGTAAAGGTTTCTTACCATGGAATGAGGCTTTGAAGGTTGTTTCACTTTTGGGTTCAGTATTCAATCTTGATATCTCAAATGCAGAGATTTTACTGATCAAAGTATCTCTCTTGAAGTCTTTTGAAAATTAAATGGTTTCATCTAGAATATTGATCTTGCTCTCATAGTCTGTTGTCAATGTAGTCATCAGTTTGTCCATTATATCTTCTTCTGAGATTTCTCCACCATTATTTCTGATTCTTGAAACTACTTCATTTATCCTCTGATTGTATGCTTTGATGTTCTCTTCAGGTAACATCTCAAGATTTTTGTATTTCTTTTTCCATGTCTTCCTGTGCACATTATTTTCTTGAATATCTCCTTCAAACATGTCTTCTAAATACTTCCATGTTGTGTATGCTCTGTCAACTTTCTTGATCTCATAGAATTCACTGTTAGATAATGCACTTATAAGGGCTTCTTTGGAAACTGCATTAGATGTGAATGTATCCTTTTGTTTACTACTAGCATCATCTCTTGAGAGGTCTTTCAGAGAGGGAATAATAACTTCTTGTGTGGCTATCTCAAAGATGTCAAAACCAACACACTATAAATGTGTTATCATTTGGTTCTTCCAATCTAGATAATTTTCTCCATCAAACTTAGGACTCTCTTTTCTAAAGTATGCCATCTAATCTACCTTAAGATGTTACGCTTTCTCTTCAAGGCACTTGGCTCTGATACCAATTGTTAGAATAGTCCCAAAGGATAACTGAGAGGGGGGGTGGGTGAATCAGTTATTAGTTAATTTAATTCTTTTACTTTTATTAAATCCAAAATACAATAAAGTAAATTCACATTCAGATAACACAATAGACAACACCATAATTTGGTTACAAGGAAACCAAATGGTAAAAACCCTGGTGGGAATTAACACCCACAATGAACTATACTTGTTTATAATAATCCCTATTAGAAGATCTTGCAACCATGTTAGGAGTTATTATTTACAATGCAATAAGTATAGTGACCTGGTTAAGGGTCTGACCCTGTTAGGAGTCTTTTATAGATAACCCTGTTAAGGGTGAGGACTCACTGTCCAAAAGCTCACTGCTTCAATGGTGAAGGCTACAACCTTCTCTAGAAAAGATATGCACTATATCTGATGATGAACTATAGAGTAGACTTGCTTTCTTGATCAGTTCCAATGTATTTTAATCTTTTACTTCTTCTTCACATAGATCCTTGATGAATGAAACACAATAGATATTCTACTCTTGACTTTTTCTCTCTTTATCTTATCATTCACACTTAGCATTCCACAAATGAACTACTATAAGTATCTTCTTCAAAGTATGAGATCATGGGACCTATTAGGAAAATCTTCATAAAATATTTGTCGGCTTAACTAACCACACAAGCATAATTACAACTGTGCAATATAAACTGAATAAACACAACGCTTCACAAAGTCAGCCTCACCAAATTAACTCTAACATTGCAATCTTGTTGAAACATTTTTGGTGCCTTTAGATAATTATCTTCAACTCATAATTAAACTTGAATATACACATGCATATCTCGAAGATAGGCACAACTCAAGAACCAATGCAATACGTCGGCTCTATACAGACAAACTTTAGAAACTGTAACTGTCGTTAATAGAATTACACAACACAACTGAAACTTCATATCCAAGCCTATGTGTATGAACAACACATAAAAAACATGTCTACAACATGAATATAACCACGCAATACTTAATAACATCATTATGATAAGTACATACAGATCACTACTGTATATTATATGTTGTCATCAATGACAAACATACAATCAACTGGCTGCCAGAAGTAAATCTCCAACACAATCTCTCCCTTTGGCATTGATGGCAACACTTAACAAAAAAATGACTAAGTGTTCCAACAAAACTATCTTTCCTTCTCTATTTTTTTTTTCTCTTTTCTTCTCTTATACATTTTCTCCTTCTCCTTATTTATTTTACTCTTCTTTCTTCTCCCATTCATTTTTATTCTCTTCTCCCCCTTTGATAACAATGACAAAGGTGCATACAAAGTAATAAAATCAATGCTTGCTCACTAGTTTCAGAATATCTTGAAAGGAATCTTCCAAGATCTTCACTTTTGTAACCCATGAATTCATTAGTAATTGACTAACATGAATTAGTCCATTCAATGCAAATGATGCAGTCTCTGCTTCTTTCAACTCTTTAGGCATAAAGTTAGTCAATGCATCTGCTGTCTTCTCCAAGTCTGATAGGTGTGCTTGAATTATGGATAGCTTAGGAGTGATTAAACTCTTCAGAAAATTGAATCTAGTCAGTACTCTCCCTTTCTCATTATCCAGTATATCCAGTTTTGCCAATATTCTTGTTACTTCCTTGTCTAATTTTGTTATAGATTGTGAAGAGGTTTCACAACTGTCCATCGTATTATTCAAAGTTTCCCTTTCCTTGGCAATGATGTCTTCAATGTTCTGAACATGACTAATAGGATTCATGTAGTAACTAAATAGATTTCTTCCATGTCCAATGAAACTCTTAGCATTTGCAGTAGTGGTTTTCAAAATGCTCAAGTCCCAAGAGATGGACTTGCAAACTTTGGATAGCTTCTTCTCAGAGTAGTTCTTTTTTGCCTTCTCCTCTGCAATCTTTATCAAACTCTCATAATAGCCATCAAATTCATCAAGGGTTATATTTAGGTTTTCAATGGCATCTCTATACTGGAAGTAATTTGTTCATAGTATCAATTTCTTTGGTTATTACCTTAACCTTTTTGTCACCTTTTTGTTATGATCTCTCACTGGCTTTAATGAGTGCAGTAAAAGCCAATTTAACTAGCTCATCTTCATCCATGCAATCAACATCAACATCTGTTGTATTTTATTTTCTTTCCAAAAATGAAATAGAAGATGTGATTACCTCAGTTTTAGTCTCATATTTTTCTTCCCATTCTTTTTTTCCTTCATCCTACATTTTTTCACTCTATTCTTTCTTCTGCTCTTCTTCCTCTTTCTGCTCTACTTCCCCAGCAATTGTGTTGTCCATACTTTCTACAAATGGGTCCTTCTCATCATTAGACATTTCAAGTGCTATAGGTACACCAGGAACATAGAAATTTGGTTGTGTGTTAACTTCTCTCTTCTCAGCACTTGCCTCAACTGGCTTAGAACTTTCTCCCATTCCTAAGTTTGTAGGCAAAGTGGTTTTAGGAAGTGGAGTCTCCTAAGGAGTAGGATTCAACAATATTTTTTGCAGACCATTCTAAGTCTCCTCAATGATTTCATCATATCTTCTTGCCATAATTTTCAGTAGTCTGATCTTGGTTCTCAGCAAAGGTTTCAATTCTTTAAGTATTTTGTCCCTTTATTGTAAATATATCACAGGTAGCATGTTGTCAATTTCTTGATTTCTGATTGTTTCATATTTTATCTGTGCTAACTTTTTCCTTGTCTCCAATCCTCCATATAGATCTTCAGGTACACTTCCCTCAATTTCCAATAGTTTCTTCTTAAAACCAAGTAAGTGATTAACCACAATATCTTCAATCTTAAGTTTGTCTGCTTCACCATACCTTTCATAGTATCTGTTTACTGTAACTAGCTTTCCTTGCTCAATATCTCTCTTCTCAATCACCTTCATGTTAGGCTTCCATATGTGCTTCTCACTTTCAGTTTTTTTCTCTTCTCTTACAATACTTGGTTCCATAGGTGATGTCTGCCTGCTAGATCTGGTGTTTACTCTAGGAGTAATATTCTATGCTTGTGATGTCTGTTGTGATGGAGGAGGTAAACTGTCTATCATTACTACTTTAGGAGTGGGAAGGGCTACAGTACTAGCACTTGCCAATACAGAAGATCACTCATCCATTTTCCTTTTCACTTATTTCAATTCTTCCTCTCTTATTCCCACCTTTACACCACACTCATGCACAAGGTTATCAATTTTCCTTTTCCTCAGACCTCTAGCATGTTCCTCTCTTTCCTTAGTATATTTCTCATCGTAGGTTCCCCATCTTTCTTCGAATGTATCAATCTCATATGCAAGAACATGTTCAACTTGCATAGTAAGTACCTTTGAAATTACCTCATATCCCATAGGATAACACCACTTCTTCCTTAGTTTGACTGCCTCTAAGCATACATAATCAGTTTCAACCATGAAACATATTTTATCCTTGTACTTCTCAACTATGTCATTAGGTATCCTATATCTATCTTTCATCTACCTCTGAAGGATTTTAATCATTCCAAATAATTCACCATCAACCCATGTTTTATTATGTCTTCTGTAACTCTGTGTGATCTAAATACCAGTAGGTATCCCTGATTTCCAACCACTAGGGTGCATACCCAGGAATTTGTGTTCAATGTGGATTAACATTACCAATAGGGAGCCAAATATGAAGGTCTTCATTCTGTCTTTCTTTACCAATTTTACATTCTCAAGGAATTTCTCTGCCAATACTTCTCATAGGTTATATTTTACATTTTCTTTTACCATTCTCCATGCCATCATGATAACTCCTACAGATACCGAGTTAGGTCTACTACTGTAGTAGAATTTATATCCAAGTATCATAGCAATTAGTCTCACATATTATTGAAAGATGTCATTCACAGTCATTGCTCGCCAGTCCCATTTAGAGTGTGTTAGGGTTTTGACTTGCTTCTTCACATGTTTTTATGCAAAATGAATGATTCTTGTATTATCCAATCCAGTAATATCATGAATTAAATCATTGTAAATCTTCACAGGCATCTTTCCTATCCAAATGAATTGATCATGTATTTTTCTCAATAATATCTTGAAACACTCTTCTTCATCGAATTCATACAAATCCAAAATTTTCATAATAATCAACTGATCAATGTGTTTGAACTCATCTCTCATGATTCCTTTATCATTCATATACTCCATCTCAGTACAAACATCATTAGTGTCTAGTATATCATACTTACAATGAATGTAAGCCTAATATCTTCTACGTGTAAAACTCTATAGGGTGTCCAAGAAAATGCTACTTCAGGGTCTCCTTCAAAAGAATTGAATGGATTTTTCTTGAACTTATCCCTAGGTTGATCTACAAAATCATAAATAATAGGTGCATCCATAGGTAGATTATGTAAATACCTCTTTCTAACTGAATTCTGAGTTTTCACTTCAATCGATCACGCAAGGAAAATGTAGGATAGACTGAATTTGTCTTCTCTCTGATCTCCTTAGGTCGATCTTCATCAAATGGTAAGGAAATATATGTTCATATGGTGCTTTATGCAATGTTTAAGTTATAAAAGTTCACTTTACCCAATACTGTCCATTTGGCTGTAGATATCGTGATCAAAATATACACATCGTCTGATGTCGCACTCTTAACTGTATACTCCATGATGTCAGCCATGTTCATACCTAAGCTCACATGAGCTCAATCCACAAGTTTTAGGGTCGGATATATACTGATGTCTTTACCCAATGCTCCCCCTAAGGCCATGATCAACCAATTAGGTCAATTCTATTTTACTACCATCAGGCGAAGATCCAGTACCATCTATTGTCTCACCTTGAACCAATGTCTCACTTGTATCTTTGATCTTCCATATTTTACCACTACTATTATCTTCTTCTTTCTTAAAACAACTGTCAAAATCATTCTTCAAATCTGTAACACTTTTACCAATATCACTTCCATTCTTCTATGTATTCATAGAAGGTGGTACTCTTCAATTGTTTGCTCCATTATACCTATAAAACTTTGCTATATGACCTAGATTATTGCATTTTTAACATATAGGAGGTCTTCTTTCTAGATTTACTTGTAGCTTACAGTACTTTGTAAAGTGTCCAATGTTACTACATTTGTAGCATGTAGCTTTCACTGTAGATTCTCTTCCATTGTCTTGTCTATACCTAGATTGATTAGGTTTCCTGCATTCTGCTTTCTTGTTCCCATATCCATTACAATTAAAACAATATCCAGAAAAGTTCTTAAAAGGGGCATTACCTCTACAGTCTCTTTTCATGTGTCCAAACTTGTTACATCCAAAGCATCTACCTCTAAAAGGTTTGATATGCTCTCTAGGTTCTTCAATAGTAGGTTTTTCAACATCAATCTTTGCATAATATTTGTCTTACTGATTCTTTGAGCATTTAGCTTCATTGAAGCCAATACCAGTCATATCACCTTTAGGTTTTTGTCTGTCTCTTTGTTCGTTGATCAAATCACTGTTGGTGTGAATTTTCTCAATGTTTTTTTTTGCCTCAACTTCACCTTTTATAATCTGATTATATTTCTCCAGGTCTAGATACTTGTTCTTGTAGTTTTCAACCTCATTCTTCATTTGTTCTAATGCACTATTCAAGGTTTCTTCAATCTTCTTCTTAGCATCCTTTTGTAACTGTATCTCTTTAGTCATCGCTTCATTCTCAAGTTTCAAAGTTTCATTTTCTTCTTCAAGTTGCTTCATCTGATCTAAATTGTCTTTGTCTAAATCTTCTTTTATCTGAACCACAAGATCCTCTCTTTGACTTCTGGAAAGTTCAAGCTGTTCTCTGAGTTTCCTTATAAAATTTTCAGCTCTTCGCATCTTGAATCTCAATTCTCCATTCTCTGCTTTTGCTTTATCAAGATCTTCAAGTGTAGCATCAAAGTTCTCTTGTAAACTGTCCACATCCATTATGTTCTCCCTCAAGTTGTTAGACTTTCTCTCCAACGGCCAAAAGCTCTGATACCAATTCTTAGGATTAGGTAATACTGAGAGGGGAGTGAATCAGTATTACAACACTTATTAAAAAAATTCATCTAATTAAACATTAACCATATACTTGCAGAAATGAAAAGAACATAAGAAAATAACATAGTACTCATAACACCATAATTTTGTTATCGAGGAAACCCTGGCCAAGGGAAAACCCCAGTGGGGATGGTACCCACAAGCATCCACTAAAGTATAGTGTCCCTATTAGGAGACCTAGCCCAGTTAGGAGCTGAATATTACATAGTACATTCCTTGTTAAAGGAATTACAACCATGTTAAAGGTATACAACACCCTGTTAGGGGCCAACTGATCTTATATCTCTTACAATGTAATTATGTTACAAAATGTTCTCAATAATGAACAAAACAAGCATCTCTAATGCTTAGATAGTTCATGTCATAGCTCATCAATGATCTATAAAAAGTTCTCCATATATATATATATATATATATATCTTATCTCTTAACTAAGTTGGCTCTCTTAACCAAATATTACATAGTCGGCTCTCAATACAAAATACATTTAATAACACAAATATCAAATTCAAAGTCGGCTCTCTTACATAATCAAAGTGTAGGTTATCAACAACCATAATCCAAATCTGATTGCCTAGAGTTCATGACATACTCTCTAAATCATCGTTTCTGTCCAACTACTCTGTATCACTATTCTGATGTTGTTTATCTGTCTTCAAATCTCTCTAAATTATTGTAAACTTTATAAAAACAAAATTTATCTTAGGTGGAGGCCACATATACTTCATATCATCTTCCTCTAAGCTCTCTTGCCCTAATTCACCGATCTTGATCTTCGATACCCAAAATACCTCTGTAACTCTGCTTCTGTACTTAGTCAATTTTAGAGTCATCAAAACTCAGCTTCATAGGAATCAATCAGTAACCCAGATGTGTTGCCATAAATGACAACCAAAAAGTGAATGTCACAATGCAAAATAGATCACTTTCCAACCAAAATTTCTTAAAGTACTCCAGTGAGTGCCAAAACCCATTTTGGGCATATTCCAATATAGAAAAAAGGATATAAAAGTGGTCGCCCTAAAAAAAGGGGGGAAGTTACATTTTCCAGAATATTCTAGAGTGGTTAAATTTCCTAATATAAAGAAGGCAAATGGGGGTTAAAAGGGATAGTTCTGGTAGTGTAGATTGTGGCTCTGGCTTGTAGATTATTATAATAAGAAGGCTCATTTGGCTTAGAAAATTATTTCTATAATATTGTAATTTCATGTCATTGCAGATATTAGAAAGAACATTTTTTTGTTCTTACAATATTTTGTTTATTTCTTTGTTGTGTGGTCTGTGTTTGGGTAAGGGGAGTACCCTTCATCACTTGGTGATACCTTCCAATCAATTTTTATCAGCCATATTAGATGTCTACAATGTGATAACTATATGTCTCACTAGCGTAAACCCTTACCTATGACTTGGGTGATTACTTGAGGTGTTCTATACCATTCAAGTTATATATTAGGTAATACCTTTGGGTCTCCTAATCTTATATATCATTGTTGGGGAAAGACATTTCTTAAAGGTCATCTTGTAAATTTGAAAACCATAATTATTCATGAAGACTCAAAACAAGGCATCATTTTGTCTTAGAGGAGTATTAGCATGGAATTATTTCTTCTCCATCAGGTTTCACTATAGTGATACATTAAATTTATCCTTAAAAATACTTTTCCAATGAGACTTCTTTACTATTCTTGTTCATTGAGATATCACTAATTTAATAGTTGAACATGTCCTAAATCTCTTCTAAGGCATCACTTGGGTGATATTTTAGAACAGATGGGAATTCTACATAGTATTAAAATCAGATTTAAATAGAGTTCTAATAGTATGTGCCTTTCCAAAGCTAAATATACTCTAACCTTTTTGTAACCTTCATTATAAAAGACAAAAAAACACTCCCAAATAAGTTATCTTACTCATAAATAAAAATTTTATTACCAAACATGATATAGCACCAAAGAATCTCTTGGCTCTCTAATTAATGCATAACAAAACATGAACTTGACCATTTTGTGACCAACAATTTTACGAGATGTATTATCTCCTAATAAATTATCACCTATAGAATAATTTTTCATATTGAGAAAGTCACTCCCCATAAGGAATTATTTGACAAAACACAATATAATCTATCATCCATGCATCTTCACATGCACTAATAATAGAAAATGTAATAAGCATCTCCTTTTCATTTTTCCTTAATTTTTTTGAGAGTCGTCTCTATAATCAATTTTATTTTTATTTTCTTTATAGTCATCCTTGAAGTATCTTTAGTATTTCCATATTTATAGCATTTCACCTCATATTTTTGGGAGACTTTGACCTATATTATATTTTGATCTTTTTTTCTTGGATATCTTGTTCTTATTTTTATCCTTTGAATGATTCCTAACTGATAAATCTCCTCTAAATAACACATTTGATATAACATGTGGTATATGATGATATCACAATATAATTATGGTTTGCTTGTGCGTTTGTTGATATTCTACATGGTAGTAAGATATTTGAGATGATTTAATCTCTATGAAAACATCTTAGTACCTATGTATGATTTCCTATAGGAATATATATTGATGATAGACTTGTTTGGAGGTTGTATACTAAAATTTTTATACAAACATTTGGATTGCAAGAGAGCTAATTATACTTGGACATAGTTTCCTTTTAACACAATTATGACTTTCCTTTCACTAGTGGTTTTTAAGTAAAGGTTTTCCACACATATCTTTTATCTCATATTAATGTAGTGTGTGTAGTTTTAGCATAAAATGTTCCTTCTTTAATGTTACAATCATAACTGCATTTGTATCATACAATCTAAAGTGTTCTAATATTGACTGTATTGATTAAAAATAATAGGTATTAAATTCCCAACAAATAAAAAATCTACATCCTCAAAGAACATAAATATACTTCTTTATAGAAGAAATATTATTCACTAGCAACTTTATCTAATATAGAAAGAAACAATATTTTTTGAAAGATTTTCTATAATGTTATCTTTAAATACATTCAAAACTACAAAATCTAAAAGGTTAAACTTAGTTGAAAGTTAAAAACAACCTAATAATAACAACAATCTCAAATTATTTAAATAATGAATTAAATAAATTATTATTATTATCTAGAGAATTGCATCCAATTTAGCTATTCTAAATTTGAGTTACAACATTTAGAAGGCTTGCAAGGTATACAACACATACCTAACATAGCAAATAGATTTAAACTTTAATGGATTCCGGTGATATGTCACTTTGAAATTAACACCTTTTTTGGATGCAATATTAGTTGAATGAAAATCAAGACAAAAATAGAGGGGAATTAAACTACACATTTGAAGTATCAAAATTAATCCTACCCTAGAACTAAGGATGAAATGCAAATTTATAAAATGTGCTCAATGAGAAATGAAAGACAAGGCAAACATATTCATAAACAAAATGAGTTGAACATTGCTATGGGCCAACAACTTCTATATATTCATCAATGTCATACAATGTCGCATTCATATAGAGAAACATAATAAAACCATATCGACATTCTTCTCTACATCCAATTGATAATTGCATACTTATATGGATTTATAAGACTCAATTAGATTTAACTCACTTTACACTTCTAAAAATTTTACATCTAGGTAAACAACTATTTTCGTGATGTAATATTATTTTCCATGATTTATTATTTACAATACTATCGACATCTTTTTAGTCCCAACATTTTCAAGAGATGGAATTATTTGTGGTTTTGTTCATAACAATTCGAGATAAGTGAACTTAGGAAACTTTAAATTATTATTGTAGAGAAGCCTGCAATTAATTAATGCTGGACTCAAATTGGGTGTGGCTCAAAAAAATGATCTTTGAGCTGTCTATTGTCAATGTATGTACACAATCACAATGTTACTTTAAAGTGTTAATACTATTGTAGTGAGGTGCACAACTTCATGTAGCTATGCTAGATTTACTCATCCAACATGGCATGCAATCTCAACCATTTTCTCTCTAAAATCGTACTTAGAATCTTGTGCTCATGTGCCTTGGGGCCTTTCGACCATAGAGTAAGGAGTAAGGTGCAAATATTTTGTGGCCATTGTTCTAGTTTGATAATGTCGATAATATAAGGATATAGTGTGTATGCCAATTTACGATATCCTTGTCAATTGTTTTCCTTCAAATGTTTATTATTTTTTATGATAAACACTTTTTCAATAAAATTATACTTGATCTTATTGATATATACTAATTCAATTTATTAAATACAAATATTATGGCAAATACAGTTTTTTCCAAAATGTTGTATGTGATGTGTTTGAGGGTTGATTGAAATGCTTAATCTTGAGCACTTCATGTGGAATAGTATAGCTAGTATAGCTGACATTTGATTCCCTTGCTAAAAACCTAAATAAATTTTCTACTATGGAGTTGATTTAAACTTTCCATATCATATAAAGGTAGAAGCTAAATATGATTATGTCAATGGATGAAGAAGTTGTCGAGCATTTATATAAAGGTAGAGAACCGTAGATTGTTTTTTGAGCATGAAGGGTAGCATAGTGCACGTGAATACAAATGATATCCATGCAACTTGGAAAACATAAATTTTGTTTGAGCATGAATGGCACGTCAAGATTATTGAGAAATGTCATGGAAACATAAAGGTACACAAGGTATGGCACGCCTTATTTAATCTTTATATGTACGCAAAAGAATTAAAGCTTTGACAAGGACAATGAATAAAATAATAGAGTTATGTCATTCATAGTATGGAAGTGCAAACACGTAATGGTCAATAATAATAGGATAAATATTTATCAAATCTGATTATGTATTTTTTATAGTTTTTTTTTTTTTTTTTTTTGTGTAAATGAGTTGTAAACTTATTGTTGATTAAAGATATCTGTTTTCCATAATCTATATTGTTTTATGTTGTTTTTTGTGGATTTGGTTGTGTTCATTTTCTTGTATCAATGTTTCAGATAACATTCTGTGAATTTTTATTGAGGCATTAGACAACTGGAGGAGTAAAATGATAATGGATCATAGAGTGTGATATGAAACGCTGATGTAAAAAAATGAACACAATCAAATCTAAAAAGAACAACAACAAACATATTATTGATTATTTGAATAACTCGATGTTTACTTAGATTATTTCAAGCATATTGTATAGAAAATAAATAATGAATGAATGTGTGTGTGTGTGTGTGTGTGTGTCCATACATACACACATACATACATCCAAGAGATTTGTGTAGAAATATTTAGAGATTCCTAAAAGTGTGTTATTGTAAAGTAGTAGATGTGCACATATAGTAATGATGATGCAATGCAACATCCAAAGGCACTTTAGTTTGCAATTGATTTGCAATATAATGTTTAGGGTTTGGCTATGTGTTTATGTTTGTGTTCATGATACTTCTTTTTGTCAAAATTTTAAAGATGAATATGGATGGGTACACCATGACTCATTGATGGGGCTTTGATAGCTTTATTTATACATTTTGTGTGCCTTGATCGCCCATTTATGTATATTTGAATAGGTTTCAAAAGGTGTATTGTTCACAATAGTTTTCTGCTTCCATAGGCACACATGAACATTTCATTTAAAAGTTATATCACAAGAAATATTACAACATTTGATTATGAGATATGAGCACATCGAGGTTAAACATGTTTAAGCTATAGGATGCACAAACCAAGTGTATATAATTATTGGGTAGAGTTTGATAGTGGTAGGTCACAATTGGGAATACAATTGTGGTTGGATTGGCATGGGGTTTGAAGCATTGGGACAAGATCAAGGAAAAGAATGTATGTAGGAGTGGGTATCTTCTTTTCCTTGATGTGCATAAAGCAATTTGTGTTTGTTTGTTTGAGAAAAAAAAGAGGCAAATTTCTCAATTCTTCTCTATTGTGCATTGTTTGTGTTTGCAATTTATTTGTATGTGATTACAAAAGTATTAAATCTTCCTATTTCACTTTCAAAATTGAAATTAGAATAGAGTTGTTTTTTTATTTTATTTTTAATTCTCCAAAATGTAGCCCTCATAATGCCAATATTTTAAATAACCAAAAATTAAAGTTTATTACATAAGAATAGGAGTTTTGCATTTTTGTCCACCAAAGAGTGTTTTTAGATTTTTGAAAATTTTTATTGTGTCAAAATGAAAAATTTCAAGGTATTTTAATGGAGTTTATTGCTAACTTTTTTTTTAATTTTGGTATTGAATAAAAAAATATAACATTTGAATTTGAATGATTTGCAATGGGGGATTTGAAGTCTATTTTTTATGAAAGTGAATTATAGGCTATTTAAGATTTGTTGAGCCAAAATTGTTGAATTCATTTTTTTTTTATCATTTTTGTAAGTTCCTAACATCAATAATTTTTGCATCTCCTTACCTTTGATAGCCTATCATTTCTTGTAAGTGGTCAATCATCCTTTCTATTTGGTGGAGAGTTGTACCTCCTAGTTAGTTATCCTATTGTGATGTTTTTTCTTGTGTTGAGGTTGTAGAGGTTAGTTTTTGAGTGGATTTGAAGTGATGGTATCTTGTTCTACTCATAGTCACAAAAATTTACAATGGCATCATTTGGTTAGGTAGTGTTGGTCCTTAACTTTCCATTAGTAGTGTTAGTTCTTATATGCTTGTGGTTAGCATTCTCAAGTGTGGTTTTTATGTGGATTGGAGGATGGTGTTTCTATCATCTTATCCTTGTTTGGTTTTGCAAGAGAACATGATCAAGGGTTAGTACCTAATTGTCATTGGGTGTTATTCTCTCTCTCAAAGATTCATCATGGTAGATTTATCCCATAATTCTTATTATTATCACAAAAGTTTTCACCCATGCTTGGGGTATGAACCCCAAGAAACCTTGTGAAATATTGAATCAACCTCAAAGTGTGGGACCTTGCGCATGTGAGGCTAAATCTCTAGAGAAGGCCGACTTCCTTCCAATCTGGGTGTAGCGTTGAAGAAACCCAACACTTGAAACTTCTTCTAGCCTATTGTAACAACTTACAGAGAAAAGGGGAAGAGGGATTATAGGAAAAGTAAAGGGGGTGATGCATCATATTGAAATATGGATCTCTAGAAACTTGTTGAAATTTTTGTTGAGCCAAAATTGTTGAATTAACTTTTGTGTCATTTTTGTATTTTGGAAATGTGTTGAACTTAGGGCCTAGTCCCTAATTATCTTGAGTTCTTTCAATGTTTCCTCTATGGTTTAGTGTTCCCAATGGGATTTTATTGGGTTATGTCAGTGGTGATCATTCCCAACTACAACTCATGTTTTCAATGTGACTAATAGGAGCGAGTTGTTACCCCATTGATTTTGTGTCCAATGAGATTTGTATTCTTGACCATCTAGTTGTTGATTTACCTTGGCTATCCTTGTGTGATGTGTGTATACTCCATTTATTTCATGTATGTAAACCCTCTCTCAATGTGTTTGGTGTGAGTGTGTTTGTGGACCATGTGACTATCTCCTAGCACAAGGGAGTGGACCTTTTTGTACCTATGGTTGGCGTGGTAACCATCATTGAGGAATCCAGGTTCTTTGGAGGATCTTCTCAATGATATATGTATTGGTTAATTATATAAAATTAATTTATTTACTATTTTATAATGTTATATAAAGTGTGACTAAATGAAATTTGATTCCTTACACAATTTGTCTAATATAATTATTGTACCTTCTTATTAAATTGATTGTAAATATGCAACATATGTGGCGTCATTAGTATAAGTGATTTTATATGTATATATCTTGGTATTGAGCACACATGCTTCCATGTATGCCTTTTAAAATTTTCTTTAAATTGTATAAAATAAACTTAGGAATCTTCATTTGAGCTTTAAAATAAATATGGTATTTAGAAAATGGTTTTTGGTATTTTTGTTATTGCTAAGTGGTTAATAGATGTGTAGGTGTCATTCCTTAGCGATTTGGATTGTCTTTAAGGACATTTTGGAGCCTCTTGTAAAGGAGTAAAAAAATCATTAAGTGTTGTTTCTTTTCTCCCTTATGTCATTTTTCTTAGATAAGTATGTAAGAGCATCAAGAAGGTCTTAAGACACCTCCCTACCTTATCCTTTTGTGTCAATAATATTGTGTGCCTTGGGAGATAGAGTTTTTCATTTGGGGTTGTGTTTCTTTCATCATTCTAGGGTTTAGTTTTTGTTAAGATTAATCTTTGATTATTTTTGGGTGTTTGGCATGTCCTAGGTACCCCATCCCTACTTTGGATTTCTCAATGTTTTGAACACTAGTGCTTCATAAGGACTAAAATTATTTTTCTTGGAGTATAGAGCTACAGGAATACCCCAACATTAGACTAGGATTGTAGCACCAAACTAGGAATACAATGCGTTGGTGTGAGTCTCTTGTCTTGGCACTAGTGTCCCATTTAGATTCTAGTGTCTTTTTTGGGTGCTAGTGTTCTCTAAAGACTCATTTTTTTCATTTCATTTTCAAAAGGCATTTTTTAATCATTTTGAAAAAAAATCTTAACACAAAATTTGTCCTCCTTGACCTCAAGAGTTTTATAAGTTATTTTTCCATCAACAAGTGCCTCACATCAAGAATTGTTACATCTATTTTCCTTTAACATCACATCATTTCTTATAAGTGACTAGTCATCCTTTCTATTTGGTGGAGCATTGTAACTCCTAGTTAGCATCCTCTTGTGAGATTTTTTCTCATGTTGAAGTTGTAGAGGTTATCTTTTTGAGTTCACTTTAATTGATGGTATATTTTTCTAGTCATTGTCATAAAATTTTACAATTTCATCATCTAGCTAGGTAGTGTTGGTACTAGGCTTTCCATTGGTAGTGTTAGTTCTATGCTAGTGGTCAATAGTCTCAAGTGTGATTTTTATTTGGATTAGAGGATGATTTTTCTCTCATCTTATCCTTGTGTGGTGTTTCAAGAGACCATGATCAAGGGTTAGTACTTTATTTTCATTGGATGTCACTCCCTCTCTCAAAGGTTCATTATGGTGGATTTATCCCATAATTTTTATCTTGCATTGGTGTTGTCATACTTATGCAACATTGAGGTAATCATTATTGGTGTTTCCTTCATTTCATTGTGTCTCACATGATACTTTTTTTTATGTTATAGTAAAAGTGTGACATGTTGTGACACATCTCTAGTGTTGTGGTTGTGTTTAAAAAAAATAAAAATTTGTCAAGATTTTTCTTGGTCCTTTGGATGGGGCATTGCATCTATTATCAAAGCCAATGTTGTAGCACTAGGATATTGGGTTGTTGTTTCCCATGTGGTAGTGTTCTTCATATGTGTATTCTAAAGTGCTTCTATTGTGAGATATTCTTAGCAATTTTTGCTCATTTGTATGTTAGCATGGTATTTTTAAGGGTTGAATTTACCAACCCATTTATTAGGTTTGTGAAGGAAATATTCATCTTAGGCCTTTCCATACTTAACAATATTATAGTAACTATGTTGGTTGAGAGTGTCCCAAGTTTGAGAGTGGCCACTCTCTTTCATCCCTTTATTGTGTGGACATGTTAGGGCCTTAATGTTCTTGTGGGTTGTAGGTCACGATCATGTTGCCTAAACTACCCTTGCATGGCTTCTTGACTCATGCTTTTTTGGAGGGTCAATTAGATTTTCAAGTTGCTAAGACGTGTTTTTTGAGGTGTATTACATTCATTTCCTCTACCTCCTCATTATAGTGCTTATTGAAATGTTCCTATGCGGTCTTGAGTTTTCTTTCATATTTCTCTTGGTGCATAATTTGGTGAAAATGTTAATTGATATTTGTAGTATAAATTGTGAACATTTGACCCTTAAAATAGAGGTGTTTGTTTCTTTTGTAACTTTTTTTACACAATATAACTGTAATCCATTCTTCTCACTTACGTATATTTATCAATATATTTATTCTAATAAGTGAAATGATTTGTTCTTCATGCTTTCTTGATTTCATTAGTAGATTCAAGTATCTTTCCTTTTCATTTGTATTTAAGGAAGCCTTGGTTTAGCTGTCAATATCCTTATTGACTTCTTATAGAGATAATCATATAGATAAATTCAATTCCCTTTTATACTATGCAAATTGTTTATTTATTTATATTGACTATTGGATATAATAATATTAATCCTTGTGCAACTACAAAAGTCTTCTTTTTAAGTGCATCACCATTTAATCAATTTTATGTTTACATTTTATGCTCTTCTCCCCCCTCAATGCTACAATAAGAGAAGCAACCAACATTTTAATCTTGGATGCTATCTTCCACTTTGAAGTATTTAACTCATAGGATTTCCCATGATAATACTCTTTTTGTGACATGACTATTGAGCATATCTAAAACACCAATAGGTGTGGTTACAAATCAAAATATTGCAATGATAAAAAGGTGCATTTACAATTATCATTAAAATGATACAAAATAGCTATATCCATGACCTAACAAAAATAATTATCAAGCATAATAGCTTATGAATTTTTTTAAGTAATTATATATATAGATGGTAATATTAAAATAGTAAGATTAGAAAATTAAGTTTTTTTAATGTTACAAATGATACTATATCCAATATACATCTAAGATATAAAAGTAATAATAGATAACGAAAAGTTAGGCCTTACAATTTTTCATTTATTTTTGGATTCATAGTGACTAGGTTGTCCTTTATGTATTGATTACCACACAAGTAAGCATATTATGGTGTTGATAGAAAACCAAGTATCCTAGCATATCCCCACCTACACTACTTACCCCTAGGATTTGATTTTGATTTTGCATCTAATTACTCACCACTCCACTTAAATTCATGGTGTGGAATTGTCCCAAGTCATTTATGTGCCCATAGAGCTAAACCTAAAAATGTTAATTTTTAATTTTTAAAAATTGGGCCTATGTTTTCCTCCTTTACTAGTAATTATTAGTCTACTAAATCATAACTTTTTTTTCAAATTGGACACTAGGGTGTCTATTTAAGGGAACACCCTTTTTTATTGTTATCATTTGAGAATCTAGATCAAAGAGTATTCAAGATGAGTCTACATGAGCTTGACCAAATGAACATGTTAGAGCATGTTATTTGTTGCATTATATAATTATGCACATGATCATGCATATTCTCATTCATAATTGAGCACATGTTTCAACATTCATGTTTAGCTCAAGTTCACTCAGGGGAGCTTTAATTGAGCCTAATCTAGCATGGTTTAGTCTAGTTGAGCTTTAGTTTAATTTTTTTTCCCTGTTATTAGGGGTAATGCTTTCTATAAAATAAATTAATCCATGCATTGTAATTTATCCCAATTGTAATCCAACTCATTTTGTGCAATCAATATGAAAATCTTAGGTTGTGTTGAGAAAATTATCCTTGCTTGATCTTTGTTTGTGATAGGTTGTGTACTTGGAAATTGTTATTGGCTTGTGGGTTGAATTCATCACTATTACATAGTATCAGAGAATGGATTCAGAAAAACCCTTCTCAATATTTGAGATTTTCTTTACTCAAAAGTGTTACAAGGTCACCAAATATACCTTTTTTGTAGATGTAGAGGTGCGTATTTTTTGGGAATCTACAAATTGGCTCATCTTGGAGAAAAGTAAAATTTAGGTATTTTTGTTGGACACAAAAATGCATTTGGGTTGCTCTTATTTTTACAACATTCATCATATCTTGTGAGAAAATTTTAAGAGAAAAACATTAAATAGCACAAAAGAAAAGAAAAAGAAAAACAATTTTCCATAACTTTGTTTTTGCAAAAAAAAATTGGAAAAAAAGGTTTGTGGGTCTTTTTCTCAACACCAAAAAATCATTTGGGTCTTTGTTGTATTTTTCATTTAGTGAGTAGATTTTGCAAAAATCAAGTTGCAAGGATCTTGTTTGTTGGTTGTTGGTTGGCTAAATTTTGTATTTTTTTTTTCTTTTGGCCATAACTTTTGCATATGGTGTCCAATTTTTTTTTAAATGAGATATCATCAAAAACTATTCTAGAGGGCTATCCAGTGGTGCTAGTGATTTTTTTTAGATATTTCTCCTGGATTTTTCTATAGCCCATTTAAGTTGATGTTATATCTTTTCTCCCAAGCTGGTATCTTTTTGTCATTTCCTCTATTTTTTGCAATTCTAGCGGTGTTGGAAAAAGCTCTTTGAGCTCTTCATATCTATCCAAGCAATTTTCTAGATTTTTCCCAGATATATTTGATTTATTTTTTGTGTTTTCACATTATTGATAATTACTTGGTCTTTTTGGCTTGTTAAAACTTTTTGTTTTTGTTGGACGACTTCACTTGGGTTTTTATACATGTATTTCCACCACTTTTTCCTATTTGGGTATTTTGAGCATCTTTTACATGCAATTTAATGTTTGTAGACACACTGCGATAAAGTGCAACCCTTGTGTATGTTTTTTTTGGATTTTGCACATTCTATTGTGTCTTATTTTTATTGTATAATAAATTTTCATGGGGAGTTGTGTAGTGTCTTTTTTCACCACACCTTCGTTTGGTACAAGTCCTTCCACAATGAAATTGAATCCTAGTGATTTTGGTCTCATGCCTATGCAGATTAGTTGCATTCCCTTTTCCCTTTTCTTAGTTGCAGGCACATTTAGGTTCTCCTTCATGCACTACATGGTGACACACAGTTTCAATTGACTTGTCATATATCTCTATTGTCATTATCATGGAGGGTTTTCATTCTTAGTGATAATGCTTCCTTAGTTTCACTTTGGAGTTAGTTATGTATTTAATATTTGTTCCTATGTTCTAGTCAGATGCAGTAATTGTATTTCAATGAGATGGATCATTTACTATATAAACACTCTTGCATTCTATTTTGTGGAGGTGACTTATCCTCTGTTGATCAATTCTTTAGACTATTGGCATCTATATTTTTTACTAGCAGTCTTATATGGTTGAGTAGTCTCATTGGGTTCACTCGTGCAGATTCGTGTGTCATTTATATCTTCTATTCATTGTTCAAGTAGTGTGGTTGGGGGCAGTCATGCAAATTATTTTCTTCTTGATCTCAATCATAATCTTGTTTTTAGACAAGGCTCTTTATTCAACACTATAAAAATTATCATTTGATAGTTGTCTACAAGTTTTCTGTGTTTCGAGGATGTTCTTCATGTTCCTATTCTTTTTGGGACATTGTTTTAGAGGTTTCTTAGTCCTTCATTTTTCTCTTTTGGAGAGGAGTTTCCTCCCACTGTGTTTTCCTCCTTTTCTTCAATTGTGAGAGATCTTTTGTTTGTACATGGGTACCTAATATGGCCTTTTGTTGTTGAGACACATTCTTTCATTTCATGCTTATTTTATTCTTCCCTAAGTTTCACTTAAGGGGGGTTGTTAAAGCATATTATTTGTTGCATGATGCATATTTTCATATTGTTCCATTACATAATTGTGCACATTCTCATGCATAATTGAGCACATATTTGCACATGCATGCTTACCTTAATTTCACTTGTGGAAGCTTTGGTTGAGCCTAATTTAGTCTATTTTAGTCTAGTTGAGCTTTAGTTTTCTTTTTAGCTTTTTCCTATTATTAGGGCTAGTGTTTTCTATAAAATCAATCCATCTATCCATTGTAATTTATTCCAATTATAATCCAATTCATTTTAAGAAACCAATACAAAATTCTAAAGTTGTGTTGAACAAATTATCCTTGCTTGATCTTTCTTTGTGACAACTTGTAAAAGATTTTTGGCTTGTGGGTTGAATTTATCATCAACTCCTATAGAAAAACCCTATCTATAAATTTTTGATACTCTATCTCTGAATACCTCTCCACTTCGATACAAATGTACCCTAAAGGAAGGTGAATGAATTTTAAGTTGTCATAATTTCATTTAGGATAGATTCACAAGTAAGGTTCAATATACACACTAGTTTCATTTCCTCAAATGAAAAATTGAAATTGATAATTACAAGAACTAGAACACTTTCCAACAAATCTCTATTTTAAAAAATATTAATGTATGATAATAAATTGATTTTGAACATCAAACAAATTAACTTCTCCATCAAATTTCAAATTAAATATAATTATTTTTATTTAACTAAATATAATTACATTTATTTATTTAAGTACCGTATTGATTCAAATATTTATCACCTATAAATCCTAAATTATTATTACACCGAAGGCGTTCCATTATTTGAGATGGACGACCTAACATCTCAAATCAACAGTTATCATTTGTGCAGAGGCGTGCAAGATGATTGAAACATTTTTCGCTAATGATTTTTAAGTGGCTTTTCATTTTACATTTGCTGCCTTTTTTTGTATTTTCTTTTGAAAACTCTGCCAACGTAATACTCTATTCGTATGTGTACTGCATTAATAGGCATCTGAATAGATGTGTTGCATTCACGTTAATTTGACATGATGGTAAATGGTACTTTGTTTTGAGTGGGCCTTTAGAAAAAAAAAAAAACTCCCTGACAAAGTTATAAAACCAATAATATATAATGAAAGAATATTTAACTCATTTTTTTTTCTCTTCCAAGGATAGTTGTGTGCATGGTTTGAATTTTAATAATGAAAAATTAAATTAGTTGTTTTCTTTCTACTTTTGGTCATTTCATACAATATATTTCCACATTAACGACCCATGCATTTTTTTCTTTAGTATTTAATGTATTACTTTTCTTTACCAAACTTTTCATTATAGATATATATATATATATATCACACACACACACACACACACACCAGTAAAAATGAGCATTACTAGTTACTCATTACATTTTATGGTTATTAAGTTTTTCATTGATCAATATAATTGTAAAAAAGAATGACGATTATAATAATTACTTTTGGAATCTATAAAATTTTAATAGTTTTATATCACTATTTTCAAATACTATTTAATAAATTAATTTTAAAAAATATTACATAAACATTAGTCATCTTATTCATTAAGTAATATCTAGAAAACAAATTTTAAAATTTCATCACACATCAACACCCGATCAAAAGTATACTAATAACGTTACTATCAAATAATTTATTTTGAATCATATCTCATAAATATTAGTCATGTAATTATGGAAGAATATTTAGAAAACACATTTCAAAATTTTATCACAAAGTAACAGTCAATAAAAAAATGTTAACAATGTTATTAATTATCTACCATATATTACATTTTTCACTATACTTATGCTTTATCAATCTAGATTTTCTAGATTTAACTATTTGTTAGTATATACATTTAAAATGGCGTTGAATAATTACTCATTATATTTATATTATATGCAATGAATGAACAAATGGCTGGCAAACTCTCCAATCATCCACCCCACTTGAAAAAATAGAGCAATATACATTATAGAATATTACTTTTATATATATATATATATATATATATATATATATATATATATATATATATATATA
>MU228152.1:2180374-2197053 GCA_018584345.1 Thuja plicata | reverse complement strand
GGTATTTAAAGACATGAATTGTAACATTTAAAGACAATTCATAGATCATTAAAAAATCCTAGAAATTAAAAAGAAGAATCATTGTAGGAATACTTTGTTTTAAGTACAAAAAATAGTATAATATGGATCAAATTTGTCGAACAACTTGTATGCTTGATTGATGTTTGTCAAGTTTTGCTAAAGGTCGTGAATCTACTATACAAGACATTGACAAAGGAGAATATCAACCCTTACAATTTAATAATTTTCTAAAGTATGTCTAAACATTTATAATGCTTGAGGACTACTGGAAAGTAGAAAATAAAGTAAAATAGATGTAAGAGTGCCTATTTAGTTAGATTATGTATGTGGGTTACATGACAAATCCATGCTATATCAAATTGATTAATATATATGGGATTAGCACACAAAATGTTCTAGGTTGTGTAGAATTTTTTATAGTTAGCATAGTGAGGAAATATATTTTCAATACCTATGCGATGAGATTTTCTACTACATCAAGTTTATTGATCATTCTAGTTTCCACAACTCGAATAGTTGGCACATCGTAAACCTATCCTTTCCCTCCTATTAATCACAAGCTTGCATTTCTATAATTACATTTAGGGTCATCCTTAGTTGTCAAATTCATTCCCTTAGGTAACACTATCGAATCAATTAAACCTCATCCAAGATCCAAGTCAAAAGTCTAAAAAAACCAACATCCCTACTTTGGTTTCACGTCCTTTGGAGTTGCTTAGAACCTACATCTTAAACCAAACCCATCTTTTATATCCCCACCCTTTCACTAAGCATTGTATAGGGTAACTTATTTTGTCCTTATGACCTCATCACCTTGATCCAACGGTTGATTTACATTGACAAAAATCTTGTCCTCCAAAAGACCTTCAGTCCATCTTAGGTTGACTAGTCACATACATTTGAGCCTACATTAGGTAAATAAACTCACATATTTTAGGATATCATCATTAGTTTGCATCACCACCAACATCCTTAAGTGTCTTAGACTCATTTGTACGTCAATCCTAAATCTTGCATCATCATCATCCTTAGACATTTTAGGAGCATTTGCACACCATCCTTAGGAATAATTTCCTTAGTACCATCTTGCATTCCTTCCTAATTCATTTAGAGAATACATTTCATGCCACCTGAAACACGTTCCAAGAAGAGGAAGGATATGGATCCTAATCTTTCCACTAGTTTCTGACCCAACAATGGATCCTAACAATGCCATGGTTTCCTTTGATCCCTGACAAAAAGTACAAATCAAGCATGTATGGGCTGACCCAGATGAAATCCATACCCCTAGCTCCATGGAAGATTTCATGAATAATCCTGTACATGCACATATGGTCAGTGCCATCATAGACAAAAATCATGCCACCATCCTTGCTAACTGTCAGCACGAGGGTACTCACATTCCACCTAGACTTTTGTCACTCAGTCCAGCACGTCCCATACACATCCCAAGTGACACATTCAATCCCTTTGCGGAGGAAATAATTGAGCCCCTCCTACGGACATCCCATGTTGCCTCATCTGTACCCCATTTACTCCAACAACCACCACTCAACCCATAGTGCATACGGTGGCACAACCAACCCCCTTATCTATTATGGGGGCTTCATCCTCTAACCTCCTACCACCTCTAGAACCACAACCAATTAAACACATTGTTACCCAAGCCGCAAAACCACACAACCAACTATTACCCAACCTGTGACTACCCATCCTTCAATTACTTAACCAGTTATCACACAACCACCAGTTACACAACCTATGGCCATACCACCAACCTCAGCGCCAACATCACTACCACCCTTCATTCCTCCACCACAGTATAAAAAGCCACAATTCACCATAGGAATGTCTCTCACATGAGATTTTAATCAACCCTTGTTCCCTCAAGGCCCTACATTCTATGCTTCACGAGCAATACCACTGCAAATTGCTTTTGTATCCTAACTGCAACCTAGCATCCAAACACAACCCAATGCATCTACTTCCCAACTAGCCTCCCAAACCAATCAATCCGCATAAGGCCCTCATGCATCCCAAACTGCTTCATCAGTTGCATGGCTCCAAGAATAATATACACTCCAAACCCAAACACCCAAGCACAACCATAGTTTTTCAATCCCTTTTTCACCACACAATTTGCAGTGCAACCAACTCAACCTTAGCAACCAACATTTACCAATTAATTGGTTATGCCTTCAGCCACAACACCGCAAATCATACCACACCCCATCAACCAAGTTCTTCCATGCACATCAACTACCCTTCTCCTCCTTCCAGGGGCATGAACACACAAAGAACCTACCCACCTTATGATGGGACCAGCACACAACCAACCTATATAGGCCAAACTCATGCTTTCCTTGCCAACCAAGCCTCACAACAACCACCATCCTTCTACCAAAAAACTTCACAACCATAGAAAACCTTACCTCTACTCCCTCAGCAATATCACACCCAACAAATGCTACCACCATTGCAACTCCCTCATACAGTCGATCAATCCCCTTATCATACTCCACAATATACTCCGCAAAATCCTTCATGTTCCCCAATGCCATTTGACCCATACCAAGTGCCGGGATCCAATGTTATGCGAGTACTCACTCCACTTCTTGTCAATCCCAAATAGGAAGAAATGAAGAGTGCTCTTAAGGAGCTCCATGCATGGACTAAAAGAAAGACCTTCAAGTTTGAGGAGGCATGTCCTTATCCACTTGACTATTCCATCACAACGATTCCCTTCCCCAAACACTTTGAAACTCCCAAATTTGACAAATATAGGGGGAAGGAAGATCCCATCATTCATGTTCAAATATTTTTACATGGCTTGCCAAGAATTTTCCTATAGTGACAACTATCTCATGTGCCTCCTCCCGAAGAGTTTAGGGGGCACAATTCTTGAATGATTTTACAAAATCCCCTATGGCATGATCTCAACATTTGCAGAACTATACAAACAAAATTGTGTCACGGTATGTGCATATTATTGAGAGTGAACTATCTCTCCTAGATCTCTATAATTCAAAATAGAAGGGAGGAAAAATCTTGGCAAATTACCTCCAAATATGGAAAGGCCTTACTAAAAGACTATCAAATTAATCCCCTGAAAAGTATTTGATGAAGATATTCATTGGCAATCTACATCCCAAGCTAGCCCATCACATGTGCATGAAATATTTGCAAACCTATCAAGACATTCAAGGAAAAGGGATGGACCTTGAGAAAGGCCTCTTGGATGATAGTTTCATCAAGCACTAAAAGGAAACACAACATGATAGGTGCAACAATGATCATCCACGCTATTAGAAAAATAATAACAATGTAGTAACTGATGGGTCCATGGATACCAAGCATGTCAAAATAGTCATGGTTAGGCCAAAACCACCACAACCTCTTGTTTTTCAACTGATTTCCAATCAAACAAATTCTATATCAGTCACACATGGAAAATCTAAACCACAAGTATAGAATACCCAAAAGTGTACATTTACCCCTCTAGGTGAACCCCTGGATGTTATCTTCCACATAATATCTAAGGCCAACTTGATTGAATACCCAAAAACTCAACCATTGGATGATTCTACTCCTAAACCTACATGGTATAGGGAGAATGAGTACTATGATTATCACCATGTAAGGGACATGCCATTTTCAAATGCATGAAGCTAAAGTAATACATCCAAGATCTCATAGATCAAGAGGAAATCATAGTTGATCCTCCAACAAAGACCTCACCTAACACAAACCTCTAGATATACCAAAATGTGTCTCTTCAACATAGAACTAGAAAGGGACCTACTAATCCCAATCCACACGAGAATCAAGGGAAAAGAAAACAAGGTGACCACACTAATGGAAAAGATTACACCACAGCTTATATCAACTATGACAAGTTTGTCAGTTGCATCACTCGGGTTGAAGCCTCTGTTAATATATTATGTGTCAAGGGTGTAGATAGCCAATGCACAGTTGCCACACACCAAGGAAGAATATCCATTGGAGGTACCACCACTTCTTCATCCTCCTTTGCACAATATCAAATCTTGGAACACCTTGGGAATACACATACGCAAATCTCCATCCTCGATCTCCTTCGTACATCACCTGCCCATCAGGAGATCCTCAATAAGGCATCACAAGAGTCACATGTACCTAATAACATTGAACCAACATAATTACAGGCCCTTATAGGCCACTTATCAGCATCTTTTGGCCTCTCATTCAAACACTTGGACATGCCATACATGGAGCCAGATCATAACCTCAACTCCATATTATCGTCGTGGTCAATGACTTTGTAGTCAAATAGGTCATGATAGATAATGGCTCAAACCTAAATCTATGCACATTGAAATTCATAAATCAAGTGGGGTACATTGAAGTAGATAAAACACATGACATCATAATAATTAAGGCATATAAAAATCTAGAGCTTACCTCTGATGGTACCATCTCACTACCCATCCAACTGGGCCCAACAGTACATGACACAATATGTCATGTTGTTGATCTTGACCTCCCATAAAAAATTCTCCTTGGTCACCTATGGATATATTCAATGAAAGTTGTCCCCTCCACATTTCACCGGTGCATCAAGCTTCCACACAATGGCACTAAAGTCGACATCCATGCTAATCCTCAATCCTTTACATATTTTCGCACATTGGAAGCCTCATTCCCACAATCAAATTATTGCCTAAGAATTGACATTAATGCTTCTATTTCTAATTCCTCTAGATCCCACATAGATCCAGAAACCATTCTTTCCTCCACACTCTCTACTATCAATATCAACAACAAGGGTTGTGCGGAATATTTCTTATTAGATGCATTTGCAGTTGGATCCCTACCTCTCAATCTAGATACTCAAGGGAAACCATCATATCAAGGCCCACCAAAGCAAAATGAACTACAACCAAGGAAAAATGGCTCCTCTACATTCTTATCTTATGGGATTCTGAACAATCAAGAAATGGAACTAGACACCAATAGAGGGCTATATCAAGATGATCAAACCCATGATGAAAATCTCCTTGACTACATTAAGGTGAAATATCCCAAATCTCACAAACTAGCTACAGAGAAATGGAACTCTATGGGTGGTGGTTAGGTCATGAGGAGAGTGGTATGAAGGCCCCACTAGAAGCTCAAATATGACCAAGGAACTAAGGTCTTGGATTTTTCCTAGACATGAATGAGGGATAAAAAAATGCTATACCTATCGTAATACCCTAGGAAAAATCATTGAAGTTGAAGACATCCCTGAAGAGGAAGTTAAGCGATCCTGCGATGATATCCTTGATGATGAAACCTTCCTTGGAAACTTTGTCCTTTGCCAACTCTCCATTAACCTCATAGACCTTCCACTCCTCCACCCTGAACTCATAGACTGGGATCAACCAAGTGTCACACATATCGATGATTTCCAAAGTGAGGACGCGCTCCTAAGATTCATGGGCGCAATGACACAATAGAAAGATCAAGAGAACGATTCAACATATTTCTACAAATTGGACCCTAAGGCATATTTTAGGGAAGATTAATTCTTTAGCCACAAAATTAAAAATAAAAATAAAAAGGAAAAGCATGGGTCTCCTAGTGAAAACCCCCTTGGCACACTTTCTGACTCTAAAATGTTAAAAACAAAGTGTGTATCCCCTGGTCAAAATCTCTTTGAGTCACCAAAGGATGAAGACTCCCCTCTTCCTCTCACATGATTACATGCTAAAATAGTCATCTATTTTAATTGAAGAGACCAAACCTATCAATCTAGGAACAAAAGAATGTCCAAGAATCACCTAAATAGCAGCGTCATTATCAAAAGCTAAAGAAAGCGCTCTCACAACATTAATAAATGAGACCACTATTAATTTTGTATGGTATTACTCACACATGCTAGGATTAGACTCTAATTTAAGGGTACAATATATTGTAGTGGACCCAAACATCAAGCCAGTCAAGCAAAAGCTTTGAAAGATGCATCCTAAAGTTGCTTTACTAGTCAAAGAAGAATTGGAGAAACTCCTACAAGACAAGATCATATGTGTCATTGACTATTCAAAATGTATTTCTAGCATGGTACCAGTCTCTTTACCAACCAAAGATTATAATATGCACAAATTTATGGGGCCTCAATAAGGAATGTCCTAAGGATGAATTCTCATTGCCTAACATTGATATGATAGTAGATCTCACAACCAAACATGAGATGTTGTCACACGTGGAGGGTTTCTCTAGATATAATCAAATATGAGTCATAGAAGAAGGTCAGCTTAAGACAACATTCACAACCCCATGGGGTAACTCTTGTTACAACGGAATTCCTTTTGGTCTAAAGAATGCATGGACCACCTCTGAGAGAGAAATGACTATCATATTGCATGACATGATTCATAAAAATTTTGAGGACTATGTGGATGATATCCTAGATAAAAAAAAAAAAGAGTAGATAATTTCTATGTTCATTAATGTGTATTTTATCGACCCCATCACTATGGTTTGAAACTCAATCCAAAGAAATGTGTCTCCGAGGTCACATCCAGAAAACTCCTGGGATTCATAGTATCACGAAGAGGCATAGAGATCGACCCAAAAAATTTCAAGACTATAATGGAGATTCCTCCCCAAGGAACTCTTTAAAAACTACATAGCTTATAGGGAAAGTTGTAGTCACTCTAAAGATTCATATCCCAGCTTGCTGATAAATGCCAATTGTTTACCCATCTACTTTGCAAATACACATGGTGTAGGAGCACCCATTTTACAAGCAAAATCAGATGTCCAAGGTCACTAGTTGATAATATTTGGGTCATTTATGACTTGTAAATAATCTATATATGTATTTGAGTTCATTTTTATCCAATGGAGTCATAATGTAAGGCTACTTGAGTCATTTGTGTAAAAGTTGCATAATTATCCATTTAGGGCCTAGTAGGGTCAAAAAGTAAAAATGATGTAAACATTCCATGAAAGGGAATAAGTGTTTTTAAAATTTCATTTAAGGGTCATTTGATATTATTATAAGGTTTTTGTCAAGTTTTTAGGTCATTATGTGAAAAGTCACAAAAGTTGTCAAGAAGATGAAAAGTTGCAAAATTGCATTAAAAGTTGTAAATGGGAAGTTGAAAGGACTTGGAGGTAGTTTTAAGGTCCAAAATGACCAAGAGGCTATACAATTTTTTATTTTTTCGAACCAAGCATGAATGAGGAGGATACCAATTTTGAATAATTTGTGTATTCAAAAGCTTGTCATTTTGATAGTTTCCATTGTTACTTTATTGTTTCTAGGCCCTATACAAACCTGTACAGGCTAGAACCCATATATAATTATTATGGTTAGATAGTATGACGAATTATCTTCCTTATTGTTTTTTTTTGGAGTTATTTCATTGAGAAATGAAGAAGTTATGGATGTTTTATTGATTGCAACTTTCAGATTTCCTGAAAACATACATGTTGCAGTGTTTGGTACAGACGCATATTAAAGAGTTATGACCTCTAAGTGGATGGATTTGAAATATATGTGAATAAAACTTAATTGGATTCTATTTTTATTTGTTTTCATGTATATTTGAGGAAGTTATGTAAGTTTTGGTGAAAACAGTTTGAAAAACCATCAATAACAGAGGAGAGAGGAGAGTACAAGGGTTTGTTCATATTCCAAATTATAACCATCAGAAAAATTTAAATATTATTTTTTATGAAATTATATTAAATTGGTGTGATTTAATATATATTTGATTTTGGATAAAATGGTTTTGTATTTTGGAAGATATTTGATGCCCTAGCAAGCTAAACAAAGCATTGTTTTGGGTTTTGTTGACAATAAAAACGGGTCTCTATACAAGGGGTGTATCTCACAATTCCACCATTGGATTTTTATGATTTTTGGATATTATTTAAGAAACCTAATTATCTATTTTTCCAATTTATATATTTCCCAAACATTTCATGGATCAAAGTTTATGAATAACAGATTATAGGGTATAAAAAGTGTCACAACTAGGACAGATTTGGAAGATGGGTGATATCATGATTTGGTAAGACCCCATTGTTGATTGAAAATGGTTTCAATAATGTTTTTAATGTTTTTTTAAGGCATGTGCAGACCTTGTTAAAATAGAAATGTATTAATTTCTTTGATTGAACATTATGGGTTTTGAATCCTATAGTGATGATCTCTTGAATGTTGAATTGGTTTAGTGAAATGGAACCAAAGATGTTGTTTTGTTGTTGATTGATCTTAATGGGATCAAATGTGAAGTTGATAGACCAAATTTTGATATCTTTGAGTGAACCTATTATATTTATTATTCCATATTGATTGATTCACATTGTATATTTCCTCTAATCATGAAATGTTGTATGTTGGATCATGTTGGATCCTAGAACGCGTGTGATTTTAAGATGCTTGGAACTGGTGGGGGAATTCATATGCATCAAAACAAGCTTCAAATGGGACATTTATTGCCACATAATTTTTGATAAGATCAAGGAATACCTAGAAAATCCACTCATATTTCTACCTGTAATCACCAAAAATTGGTCTAGTAAACCGATAGCCCCTAATTCGATTAATTGGCCTTAAAAATCCTAAATCAAAGGAATTTATTGCTATACCTTAATTATGTGAGTATTTAATCAAACTTACTTGCATAATTAGATTAAATTATTGAATCAAATCCTCAATCAAAGCTTAGAACATTTAATTTCTTGAACTATAGGGTGTAATTAAAAGTCCTAATAGTTTTAATGAAAAGAACCCCTTCACACATCATCACACGTGTGTGAGTACATAAAATTAAAATAAAAGAAATTAAAGGGGGATAATTACCAAATTTTTCCTATTGTCCCCCCAAAAAACATAAGGTTTACCAATTAATGTTCTTCCACCCAGATCAATCTCACATGGGTTGAAGGGAAATGCATCTCAACCGCCCTTCGTGGCTAAATCTCAACCATTCATTTCGAGGAAATTCCTATAAAAAGGATAGCTCTTCTTGCACAAAGAGAGGAAAAATTTAAGAAGTAACATCATAATGCTATTTTGATTCTAGGTTTTGATCATGTTTAGAATGCCTTTTCATGGTAGCTTAGTGTTATGCATTTTTTTCTTAAATAGTATTCTAGTTTCAATTTATTAGTATGTAGTTGCATATTGCTTAGATTAATCCATGTTTTAGCATGTATCTAACTTAGTTGCACTTGTGCATTTCATCTCCATGGTCTTGAGGTAAAAGTATGCAAGTTCATGCATCATGCCCATTCTTCAAATCTTCCATTTTGGATTTGTCTAGTCACTGATTCCAAATGCCAATCTAATGAGCATCTATTGACAATCAAACCTACTTCAACTAGGAAGCAATAAGTTGCTCTTGAGGGTCATTGCATAATGTTAGATGTTTATTTGATTGATCACTAACCCTTGAGCTAATAATTTATTCATTGTTTGGTGTTTTTAGGTTGAAGACCACATTTAACACACACACATTTGGTGCCCACCGTCAGTCACCAACTGGTTTTTAGCCCCAATTCTTAGTATTTTTTATATTTTTCTGAAAGTGCGCTCATTATTGTATGGCCTGTCATGCCTGATCATACGAAAAATCACTAGACTATAGTTTGTCATTTAAAATCATATGTATTGTCGTACGAGTCTACGTTTGATTAAAATATTTGTACTAACATGCTTAAATTGTCTTACAAGAAATCATCTTTCTCTATTTTTTCGTATGGTTAGTACTAAATTATCCTATGAGTTTTGATGTTAGTCTATCCTCTATACTTTGTTGTTTCAAAAGTAGAGAGAAATTTTAGGAGTTCATTTGAAGTTATTTTTGGTTTCTAACCTCTAACATGGCTGTGTTGGTCTTATGGCTCTCTGATTTGGAAGCTTGACATGTTTTTGTAGTATGTATAATAGAAGGTTTTCTTGTCAAAGTAACACTAATAACACTCTTTTATCACAAACTACTAATTCCCATGTGCTTGTTGGACGATTTTACGATGACATAAATTTTGTTGAGAGTACTAAGCCTTTGTGTTTGTAGGTTGCCTAATGTCTCCATCAACAAAATGATCATGATTTCTTTAAATGATTATCTAGGCACCTAGTCTAAATAGGGATTTCTTTTGTGAGCCAAGCTAAGCATTAGGGGATTATGCTCTCTTTCCTCTGGGGAAGATAAAAAACCTAGACATGTTTGAATTATCTTAGGAAAGTAATATTTTGGGAAAAAAATTGGAGTGTTTGGGAAAAACAAAGAGAAATAGGAGATTATGCTCTTCTCCTCTTTGAGGAAGAATCAAAAATCCAAACCTTTTCTTTTCTATCCATTTCTTTTCATGCATACCTTTTAGATGGGCCTTTCGTTTGAGGTAAAAATCTTCTGAGAATGAACCACGTGAGAATGAGGTTTAAGCCACACCACTCCAACTCACATTAATCAAATTTTCTTCTTGGGGTTAAATCCTCAAAATTCAGGTGCCATTTGAAATTATACTTGACTCTCGCCTAACACATAGTAGGGTCCTTGGGTCTCAATCATGTTTACGTGACTACTCATGCTAAGGTGCTTTGTGAGGCTATACACCTAAATTGCACTTGTGTAGACGTAAAGGATGTACTCAAATAGAGACCCTTACTAGATTCCATAGAGTAGTAGCCACCCGGTTCACCTGCAAAAGTTGATAATCCAAGTGAAAGGGAGATAGTAACTCCCCCAAGTCCCTCTTCATATCATGCCCCCATTAGCATTTGGAGTCATCTAATAAAATATCACTATGCCCATTGCATGAATGGTGGTGGTCGTATTCTGATTAACTATTGGGTGTGTACCTAAGTTAATAAATGAGGATTTTCTCACTAAACCAAATTGACTCTAGGTCTAAAAAGTGTGCTTAATATTTACTAATTTGTGTTTGATCTGTTTGAATCACCCAAATATAACACCAAAACAACATAAGAGATTTTCATAACAACATAAGTCATTTTCATAAATTGACATTATCACCTCAAAGATTGCACAAATTTGTCCATAAATTCATCCAAGTCAAGTGGAAAACTATCCCTACATTATAATATCATTTTGACCCATTAGAATTGGTGTATGAAAAAATACTTTGACAGAAGCAAATCGTATGGTAACTCAGGAATTTTCATATGGGAACCTGGGAATTGTCATATGGGATTACATTGGAATCCAATAGTTACTTTGATCCTTGATTTCCTTATGTTCATCCTATTGCCTATCTGTGTGACCTGAATCAATCATTTTACCTTCTCATAGCAATCATCAGTTCTTGACACATAGTGGCATGGCTTATCATTGTCTCTTATTCTAGGTTATCTAATGGTCTTACTTGTTGTTCTCTATCTCATCCAAAGTCAACCTCAATGATCTCAGTGAAAAGTTTCTTCCAATAGACATTCATGTCTCAAATCATGATACCTTGTACCAAGCTTAACAAGATTTCATCAACATATTTCTTACCTATCTCTCCGATAAGTGATCATTCATAAATATTTGACATTGACCCATCAGTCTGGTCATCTCAAAATATTAACTATGATTTTCTTTCATGGTTCAAACTCAAATCCAAAAACAAAAAATTGATCTTGATTCAAAGAGAAAAGCTATTGACAAATCTCCTCCAGGACCCTCATCCTATCAAACCAAGATCTACTTAAAGGAATCCAAATCAAGACATGGCAACTATATACCAATCAATACCCCTATTTCAAATGTCAAGCCTTCAACATCAATCAAACCATACTAAACATCAAGACATGTCGACCATGTCAACCTACGACTGGGGAGGTAGACAAGAATGACAAATTCATCATACTAGTGTTTCCTCCTCAATCGAGGAACCTACTGAAGAGGAAATCAAGAGATGTCAATAAGACAAACACTTTCAAAAGATGATGCAAATCCTCATGCAGATGGACAAGGATAAATACTTATTGCACTTACCATTTTTAGGTGTTAAACTTCCTCCCGAATTTGATATCGAGGGACTAATATAGCATGAGGAATAATCTCCCATCACTATCCTTAATCAACAGTTATAAGACATGAGGTGTGGACTTAGAGAATTGAAGAAAGAAAAAGAACGATCCTCTAACAAATACTCATTGAATTCTATATGTCTCTTTCAATTTTCTAAGAACTTACACATGCCACCATTTCCTCCCAAAGTCAAGATTCTAAAATAGAACAACTACAATGAGAATGGTGACCCTCAAGACCATCTCAGATAGCTTTTCACTCTTAGCATGTTGTTTAAGCATGAAAGGACATACCTAATGGGACTATTTCCTCAGACCCTCAGTGGCCAAGCCTTGGTATGGTTCACAAAAATCTCACCGGGCGTTCAAACATTCAATAAGCTTGTGCAAAAGTTCATCCAACACTACTACAACATCTTACACACAGTCACTATGCTGAATTTATGCAACACCAAACAACACTATGGTGAACCTTTTGTTAAATTTCTTCAAATATGGAGGAATATGTTCGCAAGATATCCTAGACAAATCCCATAAACTAATAAAATAGACATCTTCATCAACAACTTGGTACCTGAGATGATTATGCAATCCAGATGCAAAAGCATACTACCTTTAGTGAATTGGTGGAAAGTGTTATCAGAATCCAAGAAGTTCTTGTGAAGAAAGGTGAACTCACCTTAAACAAAGGCTTTAAATCCTTGAGTAGTCCTACTAATAAAAATTGTAAGGAAAAGAGATAATACTACAAAAAGAACAAGAATGTGGTCAATGAATGAGCGGTTGATTCATCTAACTTCAAAACCAAGGAACCCATACTCAATCTATCTAGTAGCATCCAGGATTCTAAGAACAATGTGAATGTTTCATCAACATCCAATAATAACTAAGACACGCAAAAGGACAAAGCGCCATGGATACCCAAGCCCAAGCTTAACTTTAATCCTCTAGGAGAACCTCTTGAAGCCAGACTAAAGACTTTGGTGGCTAACAAAATCATCATGATACCAGATTCAAAGCCTTAGGAACCAGTTGTCAAACCCAAATGGTGGAATTAAAATCACTTTTGCGAATACCAAAAAAATAAAGGACATTTGATTAATGAATGCATGAAGTTGAAGTACGTCATACAAGACTTGGTTGATAATGAAACCATCATAGTTGATGGACATCAACCAAACAATGATCACAGTAATTTTAAGCAACCTCTACCCTCTTATGCACAAGGGTAATCTTAAAATAATCAAGGAGCTAAGATAAATTACATATATTTTATTAATGACAATGTGATCCACATGCTCAAACCATCTAATCAATTGATCAACATAATCATCATCAGAGACAAGAAAGAGTCTGAATCGACTAATGCTATAACAAGGAATAAACCTAAAGTTACTCTCAAGGGAGTGGCATCCTCATCTAAAAAAACCATTGCATCAACAACTAAGCCCTCAACATCAAATAAATTTGTCTTGTTAGTCCCAACTACAAATTACAATTTGGTTGATTAGTTATAAATAACCCCTGTCCAAATTTCCATTATTGAATTGCTTAAAATATCACCATCGCATAAGGAGATACTCAAAACAACCCTTCTAGAAACAAGTGTGCTGAAAGACCTCGGTGTTGATCAATTACAAACAATGGTGGAGCACTTGACCTTGCCTTATTACCTATCATTTTCAGAAGAATATGATAAGGTGCTAAATCATTCACATAATCAGCCCTTTCATATAGAAGTTTTGATCCACAAGCACATCTTGATAGATGGAGGCATCAGTTTGAATATTTTCACTCTCAAACTTGTGACAACATTGGGTTTGTAAGGGAATTCTATATATCTCAAGAGGAAAATAATCATAAAATGCCTATGATGAAGAGTATAGGTCATCAAATGGATTAGTTGTGTTACCTATCGGGTTCATACCAATTGAGAGGGACGTAACCTATCAATTTTAAGATTTACCACTGGCATACAACATCTTATTGGGGAGACCATGGATCTATGAAATTCAAGTTGTCCCCTCAACATATCATCAGTGTGTGAAGTTCCCACACAACATAGTAGAGGTTTCTATCCCAGCTGACAACAACTACTCTTGTAATAATTTGAAACAAGATGACAACATGGTTCCACATAACAAGGAATCATCTAATGGACACGAGGCTGAGAATTCCAAAGAAGCACTCTTGAAGAATTTTGACAAAAAAAATGAAAATTAAAGACACTATAATGGGAGAATATCAAGTGCAACCCTTTTCATTTGTGGTCAATATCCCTACGTCCCCTTAGGTCCTACGGAAATCCATCATCATCATTCAAACCTTCTAGTGCCCAACCATTAACAATACATGAATGGATGGTATGGTGAAAGCTCGTGTTTATCTTTAAGAGGCAAATGACAAAAAGGTGTTCTTGCCTAGCTTTATAAAGAGGAAGAGCATGATCAAGAAGTCAAACATTTTGAGATCTCTCCACAGAAATATGGAAAGGGATATCAACTCATGCAAAAAATGGGGTATAAAGGTAAAGGAACCCTAGGTAAAGATAAAGGGTTGCTAGAACCCATACACACTGAGTGCACGAGTCTAAAAAATAAAATAGGGCTAGGATACCATGAGAAAAAGTTCAATCCTTCCTCTAGAAATGGTCCAATAAGAAATCAAACAAAGGACTCTGATGATGAGATTGAGGAGGAAGCAAAGGTTACATGATTATCCTTTGAAATATTGTTATACATACAAATAGAGAATCCCCACTACCAAGGAGAACTGTATATCCCACATCAATTCAGAGCCCCCTTTGAACCAAATAGATCAGCATCCCAAAAATCATGGGAAGAGATTTAATTGACCAAAGAAGAAGTGGTGGGCCAACAACAATAATAATTGAGACTACAAAAAGAAGGTGAACGTGAAGAGAGACACCCTAACATGGGGAAACTAGTTACTATTTCTCATATACTTGATTTACCTCACTTCATGGATACAAGAGTGAAAGTGATAAAGGTATCTTCGCCTCATCCTATATCCATAAAAGAATTTGAAGAAAAATTAGTAACACATGAAAGTAAAGATGACCAAGAAGAAGAAGGCAACTCCAGTGGATATGAAGGAGCCTTCATGACTATATCACAATACCTAGGTAGATCCGATGATGGTTAGACTGATTCTCATGAGTATGAGTGTTAGAATAACTAAGAGGGGGGGGGTGAATCAATGGCCTCAAAAATAATCTAATAAACCAACCAAAACTTTATATCTCAAATATAAACCTCTATTTATCTTCAGTCCTACAAGATGTATGCCTTTAAATTATCTTATCAAATAACTACTTCTCAGAGTCCACTGTTAAACCTTATTCTTCAGCTTTACCGAATAGGAGTCTAGCCTTTACCGAAATACATTAAATAACTTAGTGTTTACCACTCAATCATGTTTTAGTAATGTGTAAAGAAAAACATTAAAGTAATGAACCATAAACATATTTGACAGATGGATTTTTAACATGGAAACCCTGTTAAGGGAAAAAATACTTGGGACTGGTAACCCAAAATTTTCACTCTTCTGAAGTGAGCTCAGTGAAGAGCCAACCTTGTTAAAGGTTACAAACACACTATTAAGTGTGACCTTGTTAGAGGATTTAAATATAATGGTATGTCACTTGATATCTAGCATTTCACTATGCTATTTTCATGAGAAAATTTTTGATACTCCTTGGGATGTATCTCAATATATAAAGGATAGTTAAATCCCACTCTGTTAAGAGATTTTATGAATCAATGGTTAAACTAAAATAGTACATGATCTGTTCATATACACAACTTAAACTTGCAGATGTTCAGATCTATTATAAGATAATAATACCTTTCTAATTAATGTTTCCTTTCTTTTCCTTTGCACCACTTCTTTCTGCTAGGTGATGTTGTGCTTTTCTGTTGCTCGGCGTCCACAGAAATCTTTAGCTCCATTCTTCAGCTTATTTGATCAGGACTATATGAAGTCTTCTCCACCAGTATTCTCTTAACATCTTTTTCTCTATTCACCCCTAATTCATAATTAATTATCGTGTCTCTCTTATAGACATGATTTCACTGCTTCTAGGTCTTTGTCTTTCTTGTTCTTGATGTGATCCGCAATTCTTGACATTCTTTCTTTGAAGCTTGCTTTAGTTTTATCCTGTAGATTTCTCCTTGACAACTGGAATAAAAATAGCTTTAATCTCTAGCTTACCCCTGTCTTTTAACTTGTCGATGAAAACAATGTAATCAACTAGTTAACTCCATATTTAGCTCCTGCCAGCTACGTCTTTTGTCATTTTTGAACTTCAGTTATTATTGGTGTTTAACTCCTTGTTGTAGAATCTGATGAAAGATCAGATTCACGCCAAGATCCAGCTGCATGCAAAAACCTGTCACAAGAAATGAAGTGAAAGAAGGAAAAAAGAGAAACTCAGTTTTTACTCAAAAGGTGAGAGAAAAATATTAACTGAATTAATGAGAAGAGATTACAAAGTTTGACCTTATAAAGGTGAACAAACCCTAAAACCTAAAAGCTAGGATGCGCAATATAATTAATATAAAGTATTAATTATATGCACCTAAGTGAAAGCATAAGCCGAAAAGGAGTAAACTGATTACTCTAA
>MU228152.1:2143851-2154443 GCA_018584345.1 Thuja plicata | reverse complement strand
AGGGTTCATGTTAGGGTTCAATATGGTTAAGGTTTCATGTTAGGGTTAATGTTAGAGTTTTTAAGTTGATTTATGTTTCAGTTTTATGTTAGGGTTAATTTGTTAGAGTTTATATTGATTTATGTTTTAGTTTCATGTTGGTTTTATGTATTGTAATATTTTCCTAATGTTTTGAAACATATATAATAAAAATAAATTAATTAACTAAATAACATTTTCCTAATGTAACATTTTCTTAATGTTTTGTAGCACATTCCTACTGTTTTGTAACATTTTCCTACTGTTTTCTAATATTTTCCTACTGTCTTGAAACATTTGTAATAAAAGTAAATTAATTAAGTAACTAACATATAATCTTAATTGAAAAAAATAATTAAATCTACATAAAAAAATATTGTATATTTTCCAAAATTAAAAATAACAAAATTAAAACAAAAAATATTAAATAATAGTGCAACTACATTAATTTAACTAAACAAAACTTAAAAAACATTAAAACATTAAAAAAAAACCTATTTTGAGCCGAAGTACCCCTATTCTGCTCCACAATTCTCGGAAGGTGCTCAGTGCAAGTGAGCCGCTCAAATGATTTTTCAGCCTATATATAATTTTAAGGGTTCCAGCCAAACCATGTTTCGGCCAGACCAGTTTTGGCCGAAACACATCTGCCACATTGATGCCACATGGCGCCACCTGTGCACCACGTATGTATGACCGAACATGTTTCAGCCGAATGGGGTTTGGTTGAAACAAGCCAAATGGTCCTCAAGTGTGAAACAGCTCCGTACGTTTACCCAGACATGATTTCACCATTTCTAGGTCTTTGTCTTTCTTGTTCTTGACGTGATCCACAATTATCACAATTCTTTCTTTAACGCTTGCTTTAGCTTTATCCCGTAGATTTCTCCTTGACAACTAGAATAAAACTAGCTTTAATCTCTAACTTATCTCTGGCTTTTAACTTCTCGATGAAAACAATGTGATCAACTAGTTAACTCCATATTTATCTCTTGCTAGCTAAGTCTTTTGTCATTTCTAAACTTTAGTTTTTATCGGTGTTTAACTCCTTGTTTTCTCGATCTTGACTTCAGTTGTCCTTGGGCATCTCTATCCATTGGGGTTGTTAGTCCATCGGGAAATACTATGACTTTTAGCTCTGCTCAGGTATTTCTTAGGTTCTTCTCGGTAATGATTTCTTGGGAGAGTTTCTCAAGTATCACTGTGACTCTTCTCTTGGGGTTCTCTATCAGTCGGGGTGCACTGTTCGTCAGTGTTTGTTGTCACTTGGTGTATACTGAACTTTTATGCATTATAAATAGCATAAACTTTATCTATTTGGTTCTTTGCATTCTTTGAAAATATGTATATAACCAATCAGATTATATCAAGTTGACATCAATGGCAATACAATACATTAATTGATTTAATGTCTTGCATTAACTTTCTGCAGCTTGGTCATCATCAACTTAACATCTTCAAACATTCAATCAGTTATAATTCATCAACGAGTTCTGTCAAGGTGCAAAGAATGACCTCAAAGGAAGGCATCCTAACCGGGGAAAACCAATCACCCCTAATCATGTATTAGATATGTCTCATTCTATTGAAATAAGTTCTAATAAATATGAGTTAGATTCCCTCTTAAATTCCATAGTAGACATTGAGATTAATGTTATTCACAAATATGCACCTCAATTTGAACAAGGGGAGATTTTGAATGCTACCAAAAAAATGGTTTTTCCCCAAAACATAAATTAGAACTTTGGAAATAATGGTAGGAATAATCATACTAGAATTGGATCCACCTCAGTTATTGAGATTATTCCTCTAATAACTTTTTTGGAATGAATGCCTACTCGAGAGGAGAACCAAAATGATAGCATTAGATCAAACGGGTTTGATTCACAAAATACTAACAACGACTGCAATAGTGATGTTAGGACATCTCATGGTCTAGGAATTCCTTCAGAGAGTACCATCATAGATATTCTCTTTCCCATTGAAATTATTTATCATGATAATGCGGTGTTATATTTAGAACCTACTAGATCTTTGTCCCTATTCTACCCCTAACTTATTGAGTGGAATCCAAACGAGCCTATAAAGCTGATCTCTTCCCCAAATGACTATACCTTTTCTTGTTATCTAAATTCTATTAAGCCTCTTACCTCTTCCACTAGTACAATGAGTGAACATGAAGGGGGGATATCCATTTTCTCAGTCTTAAAAAGAAAAATAAAAATGAAGAGTTTTGCTGGTGAAAACCACTATCAGAACCTAAAATTGTAAAAACAAATGATGTATCCAATGGTGAAAACTTCTCAGAAGAGCCAAAGGATGGGAAAATTAATATCTTTCCTAATCACTTTCAGGAGTGGTCTTTAGTGCTTATAGAACCTACACAACTAGTCAATCTCAAAACAACAGAACCACCTAAATTGATATACCTGGCACAATCCTTGTCTGAATAGTAAAAGGAGTAGTTCACTAAATTTTTCATGAGAAAAAAAGATAAAATTTACTTGGTCCTACTTAGATATGCCAGGACTTGATACTTCTTGTATAATGCATCACTTGTCTATTTCTCTTGGAGTGAAACCAGTTAAGAAGAAGCTAATAAAAATGCATCCCCATGTGGAACTATTGGTTAAAGTTGAGTTAGAATTTTTTTTGAAAGAAGAGTTCATTAGAGCTATAGCATGCGTTGACTAGATCTCAAACATTGTAAGTATTCCCAAGACTGATAAATCAATTAGGGTCTGCACAGACTTTCAATATTTAAACAAAGCTTGTCCTAAAGACGATTCCCAACTTCCCAACATTGACATGATTATGGACCTCACAATAGGGTACAAAATTTATTCTCTCATGGATGGCTTCTCAGGATATAATCAAATAAAAATAACACCTGAAGATCGGGAAAAGACAACTTTAACGTGTGCTTGGGGTATGTTCTATTAGAACATTATGCCTTTTGGTATTAAAAAAAACATAGGAGCAATGTACCAGAGAGCTATGATAACCATACTCCATGACATGATGCATAAGAATATAGAATATTATGTCAATGACACTTTGGAAAAATTAGCAAAAAGGACTACACATTTGGTTGATTTAGAGAAAATATTTGATCAAATGGAACAGTTCAAGTTAAGGCTAAATCAAAAAAAGTGTGCCTTTGGTGTGACATCAAGAAAGCTCCTTGGGTACATTGTCTTAGAAAAAGGAATTGAGATTGATTTAGAAAAAGTGACAGTAATTATGGAAATGTAACCACCAAGAAATATCATTAAATTAGGACATTACAAGGGAAGCTATAGTCAATCAAGAGATTCATCTCATAGCTAGTAGATAAAGATCAACTCTTTACAAGAAAATTACATAAGGGCATAACATTCAAATGGGATGAAGGATGTGAAAATAACTTTCAATGTATCAAAGAGTTCCTAGAAAATCCACATGTTTTAATGGTACCCATACCAGGGAAACCTCTCCTGCTATATATATCTGCTACATAAACATCGCTTAGAGCTTTGCTAGAACAACATGATGAAATAGGGAAGGAAAGAGAAATTTACTTTATAAGTAGAATGATGGTTTCTGATAAGAACAATTACATAATTATTGAAAAATATTGTCTATCAGTGGTATTTTCTTTAGAAAAGATCCTACATTAAATGCTCGCACACCCTATCAATCTAATTGCCAAGATCAATTCTTTAAATTAATTGTTAAGAAAGGCAACCTTGACTAGTAGACTATAAAAAAGGGTGATGATACTCAATGAATTTGACATTGTGTACATATATAGAAAATATATCAAAGGGAAAGTCATTGCAGATCACCTGGCGGATGCTCCTCTTAAAGACAATAGACCACTAATCATAGATTTTCCAGATGAATCCATTCTACATTTGATGGAGAACCCATGGAAAATATCCTTTGATGGCTCATTCACACAACACGGGTCTAGAGCTGGTGCTCCCTTTATAATACCTCAAGGATATAAACTTCCTAAAGCTTACAACATGATCTTTCCTTACACGAAAAATATAGCTCAATATGAAGCCTTGGTGAATGGACGAAAGCTATCTATTGAATGGAAAATCATAGAACTACACATTTATGGAGACTCTCAACTAGTGATCAACCAAGTAAATGACCAATACTAGGCTAAGGATGAAAATATCAAACATTATAGGAGGATAATTGATGATCTAAAGAAGTACTTTATCTTTATCACCTTTTAGCAAATCCCAAGAGAAGCAAAAAAAGTAGTCGATGCCATGGCTACTTTGGCCTCAATGTTACAACTAGAAGAGCATCAATTTTTCTATGACTTCTTAGTGGAAGAACTCCATTTTCCAGCCTATGATTCCTCAAAATACCAAATAGTGTGCTCAAGTGTAGGAACTAAATCTTCCCAATACATCCAAATATACTCTTATTTGCGCGACTAAATAATTCTTGATTACCTATCTAGAAATGAGAAGAAAAACCTTATAAGAAATGTCTCACATCATTTGATCATAGCTAATGAATTGTACAGACGAGGTCTAGATGGTACTCTCCTTAGCTGTCTAGAATGTGAAGAGTCTTAATGTGCACTAAACAAAGTCCTCAAAGGTATTTTTGGGTCTCACTTGAGTGATCTCTTATTGGCTAAGAAACTCCTAAGGGTAGGGTGCTACTTGCCTTCCATGGAGAAAGATGTTATTCAAGTCGCCAAAATTTGCAAGCAATGAAAACTACATGGAAACCTTATTCACACTCCTGCTAGAGAGTTGTTACCTTTTATCACACACTGGCAATTCCAATAATGGGCCTTTGACTTGGTAGGCAAAATCTATTCTTCCTTGTCTAATGGACATAAATTCATCATTACGGCCACTAAATAATTCAAAAAGTAAGTTGAACTAGTCCCACTTATCAAAGCATCTAATAAAAAAGTATAAATGTTCATCCTGAATTATATCATCTATAGGTATGTGATACCATCATCTATTATAATAGACACTAGTATAATTGGGGCATATTTTTTATGGGATTTTGTTGAAAATACGTCAGTACATTTTTGGACTGTCGACTAACGTCACCGTCAAAAATTCATCTTCAAAAATTCTGAGAATGCTCGTCAACATCATAATTTTGACCTCCTAATGCATTGGATATCCAACAAGAGGTTGCATTCAAGGATTTTTTTTGTCTAATGGCAACCTCATGGATGGAACTTTCCTGGTTGTCATTATTTCGATGACCGCCAAGGGATGCACATCTGATGAGGATGCTATTAGACATACAACATCCTCATTAGTGCATCCTATAAGTCTGATGGCATTATTATCAGAATTCTCATGACAAGTTGGAATAAATATATCAGGCCTCAAGAGACCAAAATAATTGGTCACTGTCTTTGGTCCATGGGATTACTAAAACATTTTACCTTTTATTAGCTCATCAAATGCGGGGCTCTGAAGGAATTTAATAGATCACATTTTCATGGTAATGTATATTATTTTAGTTAAGGTTGCACCAATTTATCTATTTCACACACTTTTGGACTTTGAGGACATCCATAAAGAAGCATCACCTCATGTGGCTTGCATTACAAGTTCTAAAAGAGCCGTACATTTTTTTAAGACGGTCTTAAGTGTCAACTAGAAAAACATATTCAAAATTATGAACTAATTAAGGTGGTGGATATGAAGAATCTGACAGTAGAAAGGCTTGAATATTGATGACCTGAGTTTGAGGTTTTGATCTCATAATAGGTCATAAATCTTCAAGCATTTTTACTGTCAAATTCTTCACATCCCCCACCTCAATTAGTTCACCTTTTGAATATATTTTTCTAGTTGACACTTAAGACCGTGTTAGAAAATGTATGGCTCTATTAGAACTTGTAATGCATTCCACAGGAGGAGATGCTTCTTTATGGATGTTCTGAAAGTCCACAAGGTGTGCAAAATATAAATAGAGATTCGTACAACCTCAACTAAAATAAGATACTTTATCATGAAAATATTATCTATTAAATTCCTTCATTCCCCCATTAATGATGAGATAATAAAAGGTAAAAAAAATTGGCTTTTACATGGAAAAAAGATTGAGACCAATTATTTTGGTCTCTTGATCCCTGATATCTTTAGTCCTAGCTACTGGGTAAGGCCTGAAAGACTTATACCTACCGATCGTTGAGAAGAATCATTGCCTTCCCTTTATGTACACTGCACAGGATCCTCACCAAAGGGGGTTTTGGTTCCTACATATGAAATTCATTTATCCAATTTTATCTTACATCTTATATGAAGATCAATCATAATCAAATTCACCCATTAGGCCTACTTCCTGCAAAAAATTCTCATTAATCTTATACCATTAAAAATGTACCTTTGTCCACTCGTCCAATGTCCTTATATGTTGCCTGCTCATACATAGTCATTAGTCTTGTCCATACTCATGGTTACAACCCAATGTCACCAAACAAATTAAAATAATATAAACTTAATTTAGTCAATAATTTAGGTAATTTAGTCAAATTACCTGGCTTCAAATATAGCCAAACCGCTCACAGATGCCTTCTTTTGGCAATGTTGTTGAAGACAAAATACTGAAGTTGTCAACTAATATGATGATATCAAGTATGAATTGAAGCTTTGGGTGCCCGAAAGACAAGAAGAGAGATACAATGTTCATTTGTATCTCTCTCTTCCTGTCTTTGGGCATTCAATGCTCGAAGTCATACTTGAAGGATGTTCATCTATATATCTCTCTATCTTCCTATCATTGGGGCATATAATGCTTCAAGTGATCGGAAGATACAACAATTCAATGAAAAAATGTACAATATACAAACATTAATAACTTCATAGATAAAGTAGGTACATTAATTATTTCATGGTACATTGTTAAAGAGATTAGTGCTAAGACTTCCTTCAAAATATTTTTTAAATATTAGTGCTAAGACTTGTTGGGTACATATATGCCTTTTTGAATCTTTTTCTACTGTCAATTGGCATTTAATATTTATCTTTGGCATTTTGCATTGACCAATTATCAAGTATCATACTATGAAATGATTTAGTTTTAGAAATATGTATATTTGTCTTATTGTTTTGTATATATAATGCATATATATAGACACACGTGTACCCATACATATATAGATACACACATACCCATACATACCAAAACCCCTAAAAAATTCAAATATAACCAACCCACTTACAGAGGCCTTCTTCTAGAAATGTTATTGAAGAACAAATACTGAAGTTGTCAACCGATATGAGGATGTCAAGTATGACTTGAAGCTTTGGATTCTCGAAAGACCAGAGAGAGAGAGAGAGAGAGAGAGAATATTCATTTCTATCTCTCTCTTCCTGTCTTTGGGCATCCAATGCTTGAATTCATACTTGAAGGATGTTCATTTGTATATATCTTTGTCTTTCTATCATTGGGGCATTTTATTCTTCATGTGATTGGAGGATACAACAATTTAATGACAAACATATACAATATACAAACATTAATAACTACATAGATAAAGTAGGTACATTAAGAGAAGCAAAGGAAAGCTCATTGTGAAGATAGTGGAAATAAATAAATATTAAGACAATAACCAACAAGAGCTATGGTACAGTGCCTAAAGTCACTCCCTTTATGCAAAAATAGAATATTTTGTTCAATATTTAATACAAGCTAAGCTAATTAACTCTTGTGTTTCTAAAAATGTATCAAGTTCTTGTGTATTGAGCTCATGATATGTGTTATATATTGAAACCTACTTGATCAGATGCTAAACGTTAATGACTTTTCAAAGCATAATAGAGATGGTCAGTTTTTTGTTTTTGTAATATAATTAAGTATTTACCTCCAACAGGGTTGGGATCTAGTGTGGATCCTTGTGCCCTGCAACTGTGAGGTTTCTAAACTTTAATAATTTGTAAAAATGTAGTGAATTCCTCCTTCCATGACCTAATACTTTTCTAATGTGATTTTTAAATTTGATATCGCTAGACCTCTAGTATCCAATAGATAAGGGTGCTTAGAATTTAAATTCCAACTTATGAACCACAATAGCTCAAAAGGTTTTGTATATTATTTGATTTAGTTTAAGTGTTGCCTAGATTGGTGTATTTGGTGATGCCTGGATTCTAGTGTATTTGGTGATGCCTAGATTGTGGTGTATTTGGTGGTGTTTTTGTTGAGTTCACAATAAAGTGATGATATGTGTCTTCCTTCCTGTGATCATATAATTTGGAATTCAGCAAGATCTGACATAGTAATGCTACAACTATGTTTCCTAGAAACATGTTTAACAAACATGTTACATATTATTTTTAACTTATAGGAATAAGGATTACATTGTATTTTTCCATCATGTATAATATAAGAAGCAAGTTCTTCTCATGTACAAAAATGTAGAAGGTTCCTAAGTAGGAACAAAAAACTATGATTTGGGCATTGCTTTGAAGAAGTGAAGCAAAAAGAGAAATTTATCCTCCTTGATTGCCAAAAACAAGTCGTTATCTCTGTCTCTTCTTGGAGATGTGTTAATTTTTTATCAAATATGAAAGTTTTCACAACCTCCAATTTCTACAATTCTTGGATAGTTAGTAGCTCGAAATCACCACATACTGGGATTTGGAGTAAACCATCAAGTTGAGATTATTTTTTTTGTAAAAACCTCATGTTCATATAATCTTGAAATTTTATTTTACTAACATCAATTAAAAATATACCTCTCTTTGTTACATGGGCCAATAAAACTATACTTGTTTCTAAATTTATGTAACAAGCCAAACATGCTTTTTCGATGCATGATCATTCAAGGAGACTATTTGGAATTAACTTACATTGTATATCAAGACAAATATTAAGCCATAATTTAAGCTATGAGATTGAGATCACCAGATACTTGGATTTAGAGGGAACTATCTAGTTCAGACTAATATTTTCAAAAGACTCATAATACTTTGTCTCCCCTTTTTTGTGTTCCAAATACCAAAGTTTGACAATTTTAGTTGTGTGTTGTGGTTAGAGATGAACGGAAACATTACGAGGGATTTCCTCATAGAATTTATGGATATTGGACCTACAATTTATGTAAGTATCATTGGAGTAGTAAATTTTCCCCTTTCCATATGGTGTATAATGAATGTATTATGTTCTTAAAATATTTCTTGTTGTGGTATTTAAAATTAATCTTTGTCAATTTGCAGCTATTAGATAGGCTATCTACAATATTATCTATTCATAATTTAGAGGCATATTGTGTCTTCTATAGATTTTGTACTTTTACAATTTACTTGAAATGTTGATGAGTGACTTTGGGCCTAATCTGAAACTACCAATGTATATTTGTTTAGACCACAATCTAGAAATTGTCTCCTTATTTTGTTCTTTGTTGATATTATCTGACATGGTCTTTCTTCACAGGCCAAAAATTTAGGCTATAGAAACTTCGGTCTATAACCTTCATAAACTATAATCATTGTAATATTCATCAGTAGATAGCTACAAAGGTATACTATTCATCCATGAAAAATGAAAATAAATATATTGTAATCCTCTATGCAAGATAAAGACTCTTCAGTAAAATGTAAAATGTAAAATGTATTACCTAAAGTAAAATATAATTTTCTTTTACCAACCTGCAATACATCATTTCCTTCATAAAGTTCGTTGTATGATCCATTGTTTTTTTTTTATGTTTTAATTTCAAATTCCAAAACCTAATTATTTCAAGATAATAGTGAAATATGTGCTAAAGTAACATTTAAAAATTCCTCTAATATGTAAATGGTTTTGGGTTCCATTCAAAACCTATATTTACCTTAATAAAAAAATTTAAAAATTGCTTATGTGAATACAAGTATCAAGATCGAATGAAGGTTTTAAACTCGCGTGACTAAAAACTTGTGATATTATATTACACAAGATTGGCTCACCAACCAAGGGTTTTTACCCAACTTATTTGCAAATTTCTCTTCTTTCCTTGACAAGGTGTCCTATACTTTCACAAGATCCTGACTCATAACTGGTTTTATATCCTTCATGACTGAACTAACATTTGTTTATAGACTCCCTTCCTTAAAAGTGTCCCCTAATGGTCAAGTCTGACCACATGACTTATTCAACGTTTCTAATCCATCTTCCCAAGACCTATTAATGGTCAACGTTATCTCTTGATCCACTTTGATCAGAAACTCCTTCTTTGATCTAAATCCCTATTACTTATTCAACCCAAACTTGACTCGTTTCATTAATCTTCTTGGACCAGGGATAACTTTAACAAACCCCCCTCTAGAAAAATATGTAAAATCCTGGCGAATCTTTCATTTTATTTTTAAAAAAATTAATTCCTATCGGCGAATCTTTCAATTTTTTGGGAAAACAAATTATTTGTATTGGAAAATATTTTTTAATGACAAATTTTTTGTAGAAAATATTGGAAAATATCAAAAAATAACCAAAATTTCATTAATGACCATGGAAAATAATTATATTTAAAGAAAAAAGAGTTCTTATAGAAAATTGTTAGGCTAACTATGAAAATATTTGATGGGTTTAAGGGAACTCTATAGTATCTA